>JAWZSL010000055.1:120000-227500 GCA_034769285.1 Lutjanus argentimaculatus
TGGGTTAGAGTGGTGGGTGGGAACATGAGTGCAGCCAGGTTAGATAGATTCTATATGACAAAGAATTTCTGCAATAGGCTTTTGAACTGTCACATCTACCCAGTAGGTTTTACTGATCATCATTTAGTCACATTAGATTTTTCATATTTCACCAACCACTAAATGCAGCTCATATTGGCATTTCAACATTAAACTGCTTCAGGACAGTGATTTCTGTCAGAAGTTTGAGGATTTCTGGGCAATATGGAGGGCAAGGAAGGGGGACTTTGAGTCTCTGAGTCAGTGGTGGGAAGTAGGAAAAGCACACATACGTGTTTTCTGTCAGCAGTACACCAGTCATTCCACAGGTGCAGTTAAAAGAATAATACAGGGTTTGGAGACAGAAATCAGGGATTTGGAGAATAAGTTATCCACACATGACAGTCCAGATGGTCACAGGCTTCAGCAGAAGAGACAGGAACTGGGCTCTTTTTTAAGGGAAAGGGTCAAAGGGGCTTTGGTTAGGGCACGGTTTCACCAGTGTGAGAGACATGGATGCTCCCACTTCTTTTTTCTTTAATCTGGAGAAGTCAGTCTCTCAAACGAAGCAGATGGTGTGCCTCCGCCTCCCTGATGGTACGATGACAACTGACCAGGCTGAGATGAGGCAGCATGCTGTGGAGTTTTACAGCGACCTTTTCAGGAGGGAGGACTGTGACCAACAGTGTGAGGATGAACTGCTGCAGGAGCTTCCTCAGCTGAGCCCTGAGGACAGAGCGGTCTTGGATGCTGGCATCTCCCTGGAGGAACTCACTGCTGCTGTGGGTCAGATGGCTTCTGGTCGTGCTCCTGGGCTGGATGGGCTGCCGGCTGATTTCTATAAGCACTTCTGGAAGTGTGTAGGTGTCGACCTGTGGGAGGTGTTGCAGGAGTGTTCCCGGACAGGCCGGTTGCCGGGATCCTGTAGACATGCAGTTCTCTCCCTTTTGCCAAAAAAGGGGGATTTGGCTCTACTCAAGAATGGAGACCAGTAGCTTTGCTCTGTACAGATTATAAACTTTTTTCTAAAGTGCTGGCCAACAGCTCAAGGACTTCCTGGGGCTCATCATTCAGAGAGACCAGTCGTATTGTGTACCGGACAGATCCATCATGGACAATTTGTTTCTGATGAGAGACTTATTGGACATTTGCAAACTGTACAGTATTGATGTTGGCATCATATCCTTGGACCAGGAAAAAGCTTTTGATAGGGTGGACCATGGTTTTCTTTTTTTCCACTTTAAGGGCTTTTGGGTTTGGAGAGGGGTTTATCTCACAGGTGGGGCTATTGTATAAGGATGCGTTCTGTCTGTTGAAAGTGGGTGGTGGGTTGAGTGTCCAGTACAGTTTCAGAGAGGGATTAGACAGGGATGTCCTATCTCTGGAATTTTGTACTCCATAGTTATTGAGCCTCTTCTGACCAGGATAAGAGCTAAGCTGTCAGGTCTTCTGTTGCCAGGGATGCCTCAGTGCCTTCCGCTGATAGTATCAGCTTATGCTGATGACATTACAGTCATTGTACAGGATCAAGGGGATGTGGAGCTGCTGAGTCGTAGTTTAGATCTGTATGAGAGGGCTTCTTCAGCAAAAGTGAAACTGGGGGAAGAGTGAAGCGTTGCAGGTTGGGCAGTGGGAAGATAGGGAAATTCCAAAGTTGCCAGGAAACCTTAGCTGGGGGAGGCAAGGTTTAAAGATCTTGGGTGTTTTTTTGGGAACAGAGGAGTTTCGGGGAAGAACTGGGAGGGTGTTGTGGAGAGAGTGTGTGCCAGACTGTCTAAATGGAAATGGCTGCTACCTCAGCTTTCCTACCGGGGAGAACCCTGATTGTCAATAACTTGGCCGCTGCCACCCTGTGGCACAGGCTGATGTGCTACCTCCACCCAGGGGCCTGGTGGAAGAACTTCAGAGGGCAGTTGTTAGTTTTTTCTGGTCTGGGTTGCACTGGTTGAGAGCAGCAGTACTGTACCTGCCGGTGCAGGAAGGGGGACATGGCCTGGTGGACATTTCATCCCGGATCACAGCATTCAGACTGCAGACAGCTCAGAAACTGCTGTACAGCTGTGGCCTGCCATGGACTGACACTGCCTGTTTGCTGCTGAGAGGGCCGGACGCTTAGGGTACGATAAACACCTGTTCCTGCTTCGGCCCGGACCATGGATTTGACTGGCTTGACACCGTTTTACGAGTCCGTCCTGCAGGCGTGGCAGGTTTTCAGGTTCCATCGGAAGGACGTGGTGACAGTGGGGATGTGGATCCTGGAGGAACCTCTGTTTGGCAACAGTCTTTTTACATCTCAGGCCCTGTCCTCTGTCAGCCTGAGGTCCAGACTGAGGGAGGGTGGCTGTGTGAAGCTGGGTCACCTCATGAGGACTTCCATTAACCATCTGTCTGAGTTGCTGAACATCAGGTCCAGGAGGGCTGCTGCTCAGGCTGGTGGAGGAGGTCTGTGCTTCACTGCCAAGAGCCCTCAGAGCGTTTTCTAAAGACAGAACTGTGTTGGATCAATGGGAAGATGGAGTTGAATATCTCTTTCCTTCCTTGACGGTCTCTCCTGCTGTGGATCAGTGGCAGGATGAGGAGGACATCCTGCTGTCCTTTCAGACCCCAGAGTTAGGTGATTTTGAGACTCTGGGGAAGAAGGCGGCATATCATCTATGTGTAAAGGTCTCAAATCTCCGCTCTCTGGTGGGGGTGAAGGTGTCGAAGTGGACGGAGTTTTTTGGCAGGGTTCGTCCCCGAGGGGCTGTTGGCGGTCCCTGTACAAACCCCCCGTTGATAAACGGACGGGTGACCTCCAGTGGAGGATTGTACATGGGGCCATAGCTACAAACAGGTATCTGGTGCACCTCAATCCTGACACAGGGGAGGGTTGTCTTTTTGTTCTCAATCTGAAACAGTCTTTCATCTGTTTATTCAGTGTTCTAGGTTGGCAGGGCTTTTCAGACTGTTAGACATATGGTTTCAGGGTTTTGGGGAACAATTTTCTTTTTGTCTTTTCATTTATGGTCCACGCTACTCAGTCAAGAAAAAAGCTGTACACACACTTATTAACCTCATTTCAGGACAGGCAAAGCTGGCAATTTGGAAGACAAGGAAAAACCGTCTGAGGGGTGAGGGGACTGAGGATGTGGTTCTGATGCTGACTGGGATGCTGGCAGCTCGGCTCAGAGTGGAGTTCGAGTTTTACAGGCTGATAAATAAGACTGACATCTTTGTGAACTTGTGGGGGGTGCAGGATGTACTGTGTTCGGTCGTTGAGAACTCTTTGGTTTTAAATTTTTGAGAGTTGATGGTTGTGCTTGGCTTGTAACATTTGATAACAACAGAAAGTAACCTGTAAGTTGACTGATTTTTATATTGTTTTGTATTTTTGTTTTGTTTTGTTGGTTTTCTTGGTTGGTTTTGAGTCGGAAAATTTAGTGGTGGATTGGTTGTATAACTTTTGTTGTTGATGTGATCCACTTTGTGGCATTTTAAATAAAGGCTGTTTTAAAATCAAATCTCTCTGTCTCTCTGTCTCTCTGTCTCTCTCTCTCTGTCTCTCTGTCTCTCTCTCTCTCTCTCTCTCTCTCTCTGTCAGTGATGTCGGTGTCCCCCCGCCCTTGCTGACCTCTCCCGTCTCTATCAGACGGAGTTCGTCCGCAGCGCGCGGGGCGGTTGGCGTCCTCTGGGCCGTCTGCACGCTCTGCTTCGCCATCATCCAGGTGGTCGTCCTTGTGCAGCCGTCCTGGATCGGCACCACGGACACACGCCACCAGGGGCGGGGGACCAGCCCTGCCCAGCGGCACTCTGGGACTGTTTGAGGTGAGAAACATGAAGCCACGCCCCCCACGAACACTGTCCAATCACAGCCTAGCAACAGTAACTACTCACAGCAGCGTTTGTCTGGATGCATCAACAGATGATCAGGGTCCTGTTAGCTTTAGCATCAGTCTGTTAGCATCATATCATGACCCTGTTAGCCTTAGCTTCAGTCAGCTCCAGCATGAATATCATGTTAGCTTTAATGTCTGTGAGTTAGCATGATATCATTTTGTAGCCATTAACCGCACATTTAAGACACTTTTACAAAGTTCATGTTTCAAAACAAGTCAGCTTGAGACGTTTACTATCAACTCATCAAGCTAACATTAGCTTCATTACCTAGGTAGCTACTGCTGACAAATAAATGGAAAAGAGAAGCTGCTTTCTGAAATCAAGGACCCGCTTGTTTCAAAGACCACTTTCTCTGTATGTCTCTGTGTGTCCCTGTATGTCTCTTTGTGTTCCTGTGTGTCCTTGTGTCCCTGTGTTGTCAGGTCTGTGTGAGTCAGACTGGCCGGTCCCAGACTGTCGTGGCGGTCTGTCCAGTCTGTCTCCTCTGCCGTCCTTCCAGTCGGTGGCGGTGTTGGTGGGAGTGTCTCTGTGGGCTGTGTGGACCAGCGTCCTCTGTCTCTGTCTCTTCAGGTTCTGCAGTGCTGCAACTGTCTACAAGATCTGTGCATGGCTGCAGCTCACTGCCGGTCAGTCACTGGTTCTACTGGTTCTAGTGGTTCTAGTGGTACAGTTGTGATACTGGATTCACTCTGAGATGCTCAGTCAATTCACACAAATTTCTCATGATCAAGGACATTTTAGCTTTAGCATCAGTCTGTTAGCATTGTATCATGGTCCTGTTAGCCTAAGCTGTAGTCTGTTAGCATGAATATCATGCCCTGGGACCTCTTTGCTTTAGCCTCAACCAGTTAGCATGATTTGAGACATGTTAGCTTTAGCGCCAGCCTGTTAGTATGATATCTTGATACAGTTGGTACAGTTAGCTTAATTTAGCTCCCAAGTCGAATTAGCCAAGAGTTAGCATCAGAAATGGTATAAAAGGTCTAATTTATGAGTGAAGTAAATCCCAGCCCAGCACAGAGAAAACAGAAAGAAGCTCAGATATTCCACCTGAATAGTGTTAGCATGTTAGCATGCTCCTGTTTATATTGTTCTTATTCTTATATTTACTCTCTTTGCTGCTGTAACACTGAACATTTCCCCTTTGTGGAATATTTTATCTCATCTCTCTGACTAGCATGTTAGCGGTTAGCTTGCTATCTGTGTCCTCAGGTTTCTGTCTGGCATTGGCGTGTCTCCTGTTTCCAGACTCGTGGGAGAGTCCAGAGATGAGAGCTCTGTGTGGAGACTCTGTGAGTATTTATGTGACGACTGATACCAGAAGTATTCAGTTCCTTTACTGCAGTAAAAGCTCTCACATCACGCCGTGATCCTGCATCTTTGTGTCCAGGTGGGCAGTTTCTCTCCAGGTAACTGTTCCGTCCACTGGGCTTACATCCTCGCCATCCTGGGGGTTCTGGATGCTGCCATCTTGGCCACATTGGCCTTCGTCCTCGCCAACAGACAGGATGCCCTGCTACCGCCAGATGCAAAGGAGGGTGAGGGAGGGGCGGGGCATCTGGGGTGTCCACTAAGCTTAGTTTGAATCCAAGTCATGTTAGCTTAGAATTAGCTTTGTGTACAGTTAGCTTAAAACTAGCAGTCACTTTTAATAAGACAGTTTAATAATGTGTGTGTGTGTGTGTGTGTGTGTGTTCCTGCAGTCACCACAGGTCTGCTGATGTCAGCCTAGAGTCTCCAGGTGAGTCTCTTCTTCTTCTACTGTCACTTTAAAACTCGTTAAAACTTCACACAAACATCAAAATATTTTCTTTCTTCTTCTTTCATCTTCATTTTCATTATCTTCATCATCTTCATCTTCATCTTCATCAGAGGAGGACAAGGAGACAAATATCAAACTGAGCCAGAAGAAGAAGACAACATCCCTCCTCCTCTCTTCTCACCATCACCTGGTTTCCTGGCGACCGTATCCACGTTAATGTTGTCATGGTGAGGAGAAAAAGACAAAGACAAGCGGGAAGAATGAAGAAAGAAAAGGTGCAGAACACAGGAGACATTTTACTGATAAATATATTTTCATATATAATAACATCCCACACAGTCTAAATGAACATGAGAAAAGTTTTAATCCTGGTATTTTATTTTGTTCCACAGTTTCCTGTTTTCAGTCTGAGTTGATGCAGGAAGCTTCAGACAGATTTACAGCCTCTCTGTGGCTCCAAAGTTAAATAAAATTCAAGAACAGGTTTTAGCACCAAGGATGGTACTGTCATGTGACTGTCATGTGATGGTCATGTGACTGTACTGCCGATGTGTTTGTCCTGATTATTAAAGTGTTTTACGTTTTTTTAAAGTTAATGTTTCATGTTGGGCAGTGTCACTAATTTTACAGTGAATATTTTAATATGTTTTGTCTAATAATGTCCCTGGAGCTATGCAAGTGTGAGGACAGGAAGAGGACAGAACTGACATGAAACTAATAAAGAGACAGAGGAGGAGGTGGAGGTGTAATTGAGAAAAAGAAAAGAGGATGAAGAGTAGAGGAAGAGGAGGAGAGCTTTGATTTTGTTCTTTATGTAGCAAAACAGAAGCACATGTTCTATAAAATCATTTATTTATGGTGTAAAACATGTTGATATGAAATCTGACTCTCCAGAGTCACATGTTTCTGTCTCATCCCTGTGTTTAGCTGCTTAGCTTAGCACAAAGAAATCACCACCAAATCAGTCTGACAGTCTTCTTTATCTTGTCAGCTACACACAGTTAGCTTAGAGTTAGCTTCATGCCCAGACAGCTAATATTTAGCTAGTCAGGTTAGCTTCACGTCAGGCTAGCTAAGATTTAGGTTGTAGGTGTGGTTTTCTTAGAGTTAGCTTATCAATCAAGTAAATTTTACCTTCAGGCCTAGTTAGCTTATATTTAGCTACATCAAGTTAGCTTACTGTTAGCTTGTGGGTCAAGATGTGCTCCATTGACCTTGGATGACCTTTGTTGTGTTTAAACAGCAATTAAACAGCATTTATACGACTGATTTAATGAGACACAAACACAGTTGTGCTAATAAACAGCTTTTGATGTGCAGAGCGGCCATCTTGGATTTTGGGGTCAGTGTTGTTGCAGTTGTTCAGGGGGCATTCCAGTTGAAATTTCAGACTGGGATCTTTAAAATCCCGACTCCAGTTGAACTTGAACGCACCATAAACCAAACTGGCCACAGGACAGATTTATGATGAAGGTGGCAGCTAAAAAGCATCCAGTCTTTGTGCTAAGCTAGGCTAAATGTACCAATGTCATCTGAAATGTGACTCAGGAGAAACACAGAACAAGAGTTTCCTGTCAGCGTGACCTTTGACCTTTGAGGCACAAAGATAAACATTGGTGCCATTTTTTCCCTGCAGTGAGTCTTCCAGGCTGACGTTGTTTCTGTTTAACCGTTCAAACTGTACAAAGTCTGATTTATTTTCATCCTGCATGTTTAACAGTGAACAACTACATCTTATCAACATGTAGCATCTCAAACTCTGGACATTTACAAGGTTTTTCATTTATTTAAAGAGGTCACATGATGTCACTGTCCAGTGAAAACCACGCATCTCCACATTTTTAATTTTCCACACTAAACGTGAGAATCAAGAATCAATTTGTGGGTCCTTCGTGAGTTAAAAGAGCATATTAAAAATAATTTAATTATCTGACAAATGTGTCGTCATAATGTCGGGTTCAGACGATGATCAGCATGACAGATTAGATGATTAGAGTCATAATGTCCTTGACGTCACTTCCTGCTGATATTGTGGGTCATCGACTGTCTGCATCTACTGGGCCAGCAAACAAACTGCTGCCATTTTAGTAAAGAAGTCAGACAGTAATCTGCTTTTTTCCCTCGTTCTCTGAGCGATCACGATCTGATGCTAACAGCTCACTGTGGCTGCTCCTGACTGCTCCTCTAACTGCTCACTGTGGCCGCTCCTGACTGCTCCATCGCACCCTGACATATTTCAAACTGATTCAAGAAATGCTAAAAAACATTATAGATGTATGTTTAATGAAAGATAGCAGTGACGCTAACCTCACTGACAAACACGTTGCATTTTCTGTGACGACTTCATAATAAAAAACAAATCGTGTTTTGCCAGTTAAAAACATTTCATGTGAAGCTACAGTTTGAGTTTGCAGTTACTCAATGCAACATTCTTTACAGTTATTCTGCCAGTTTGTAATACTGCTAATATATAAATATTACAGTACTAGAGATAAAATGATCAGTTGTTACGCCTGACATCCATTTTTATTCCAGAACTGATATCATGTGATCTGAACCTGCGTCAGGTGACAGCTGCAGATTTCTTTGCTCGTAGATGTTTCTGAGATGTGTTTTTTACACGACAGTAACAATAAAATTTGAATTTTAAATCAAACAGTTTAAAATAATGAATAAAACAATGAAACTGTGGCAACATTTTAGTGCCAAACATCAGCAAAACAATCGAATCATTGTTTTATTCATCAACAGTGTAAACCAGTTGCCACGGTTACGGTGATGAGGACATGTAGCAGACTGTGTCGGTGTGATTTCTAAAAAAAATCTTTGTTGGAATGCTGAATAAAAATTGTCCCTAACGTGTCTCCGTACAGTTTAACCTCAAAAGAAAAATAATTCTTTTATAAAGTCGGATCATTTTGTAGAACAATGTTTGTACGCAGGTTGTTGTTGTTTGTGTTTACAGAATGTATCCTGCATGTCAACAAACAGACTGTACAGTTACAGTAACATAAACAGTATTTATGTATGTTTGTGTGTTTTTAATTACAGCAAATCAGAGACTGAGCAGGTCATGTGACTGCTGCATGAAAACATAAACAGATCTTAGTGATGTCATAATGTGACTTCATGGTTTGGTTGATTAGGTGAACTTACCTGTTGAACTAAAGATACCTGATGAAGTTACCTGACCAGGTGAGTTCTGGTCCACAGAGCAGATATTTCAGAATAAAGCTGACAGAAAATAAATCAATGTCTCAGTCTGTTTTTTAAAACATACAGAGAATTCACCCTTCCAAGTCCCGCCCCTTTCTGTGGGACCTCGATTCATTTTGTCCCTACCTGTGTCCTGTTCTCAGATCTGTTCTGTGCTCGACTCGTCTGTGTTGAAAAGAAAAACACATTTTGAAGATGCTTTGAAGATGTGAAAAAGACAGTCACCAAACATCCAACATTCATTATAACGTCATCTTTTGGTCTAAGTCTTTTCGGTCCGTTGTGGTCTTTATTTTGCCGAAAAACAGACGTTGAAATTTGATGTTTAGTCTGTCTGATTTGGTCCAAAAATAGATGTTTAAATAGACGTTGAAAATCAGGCCGTGTTTAGTCCCTCTGTCTTTTTAACGACGTCCGTTCACCTTCAGTGAAAACCAGGCGCAGATGGACGTCCTTGAATAGATGCCTTTTCATCTTTCATTTCAACCAAAATCAAACGTCTCTTTTCAACCAAATTTTCTAGGAGGGCACAGTCACATCTTAAGTTAGCTAATGTTAGCAAAATTCTAGCTAACTAGCTAAGTAATACACATCAATCATCAGTTACTTAGTTACATCTGATAGCTAATGTTAGCAAAACGTCTCCTAACAACCAACCTAATTTACATCAGCCATTAGCTAGCTAGTTAGCTTGTGTTTTGCTAACATTAGCTAGTCTAACTCTTATTGGTTCCAAACAGCATCACAGTGTCTGTGTCTACATTTTCAAAGTCCCCGGGAAACAACAAAAAACCTCAGAGCTGCAGCCTACACGCTGAAAACAGCAAATTAGCACCTGGGATGCTAACGGTACAAACATAAACAAGCTAATAGCTGTTAGCTTTTCTTCTGCACAGATGTAGTCATTTTAATACCAGAGCTCGCCTCCTCTCCTCTCCACTGAAGCTAGTTCTCCCTCGACACTATTCTGCTGCAGCACCGTCGCTGCGTCCTGCGCTTAGCTCCGCCCTTGATGACAGTGATTGGTTTAATGAGATGCAAACAAGGCAGGGTGTTTTTTCATCTACAGCAGAACATGTGTGTGTGTGGAGTCAGAGCTTTCTGTGGAGAGACGTCTGGATAAGTGAGACTAAACATTAGCTAACTTAAGATGTGACCATATAGCCGACGAATGATTGAAATCTCCAGAACGGCTCCTTAAGTCAACGTCACTTTTGTGTTTTTCCCTCTGAGGCTGAAAAATGAAGTCAGCACTGAAGTACCAAAAACTGTAGTTCCACGAATGGCCACTTGGGGCTCCAGAAGCAAGTCCCTGCTGATCATTTCTCAAATCATCAGAAACCAACAGCTGTTCTTTTATATTTTTATTTATTTTGACAGAGGAGAGCAGAGACGTTTGTGGTGGATATCGACTTTAATTCAGAGTGAGACATAAATCAAAGTTTTTTTGTTTCACCACAGACAGACGAGTGATCACACTGACAGAGCAGCTGCTGCTGCTGCTGCACACAAGCTGGAGTACATGAACACAACAGGAACAAACCAATCACAGAGCTGATGAGCTGTCACCATGGTTACCGTCACTGTCTTTTTTCCAGAAACAGATTCACACTGACGGCTGGAGGATGGAGTCAGTGTGAATCTGTTTTTAATGACAAATCTTTGAAAGTTTTCATGTCTTTATAGAGAGAGGCAGAGTGGGCGGGGTCAACTCCAAGTCCCAGAGGCCACTGCTGTCAGAAACAGCCAATCAGAGAGTTTCAGACTCTGTTGTCGGGCAGTTTTAGCTGCTGCTAAAGGTCATGTTAAAGTTAAAGGTTAATAACTGTAGAACTGATGAATTCATTTAAATTTAATCTGATTATTTTTGGATTTCACAACAACTGCTGAGGATTGTGGGTACTGTAGTGTTTGAAGCCTCTTCACTGACCAAATTGAGAAATAATAAAGTTTCTTGCAAAAGAATATGTAATTAACACTAATTATATGTCAGATAGAGAAACCAAATAAACCAAATAAATATTATTATTTTTAATACAGCTCCTGTTGAATGAGGTTCAATCCTTGGATCACTTTTATTTTCTCCGTTTTACTAATAATTCTTACATCAGTCTGCTCAGTGTGTCTCTATACAGATGACAGTAATTTATATATAAACATAAAATAAATGTTGCTCCATCCACTAATTGATGAAATTTAAATCACTTTTGGAGATGAGATAAAGACTCGATCTGTAAACTCAGTTAAATATTTATTTAATAATTAAATGATGTTGTTTCCATCATTTATGCTGAAATATGTTGTTTTTATGAGAAATTTGAAGGTATTTTTTTTTTACGTGAAATCATTTTTTTTAACCTAAATTTACGCCTTCTTCACTCCTTCATCGTTTCATCATTTCTTCTCATTTAAGCAACAAACGACTGATCAGATACATTTTCACCAAAAGCAGCAAAAAACACAAAACAGTACGGGAAATAAAAAATGCTGAAAGACAACAACAAAATACATCTCCTCCTCCTCTCCTCCTCCTCATCCCTCAATCTGTCCTCTCCTCTCCTCTCCTCTCCTCTCCTCTCCTCACTCCCTCATGTACTGCACTATCTGATCGATCAATATTTGGGGGTCGTAGTTGAGGGTGGCTCTCCTCCGGCGCCTACGACTCCCATGATTCAGTTCTTCCATGGTGGCGGTTGCCATGGTGTCGATGCGTTTCATCCTCTGCAGCCCAGCAGCGGGGGGACGGAGCTTCTCCTCCTCATCATCCTCCTTCTCTTCCAGCCTCTTCACTCTGAGCAGAGGTGGGTCGTTGCTAGGCGACGGAGGAGCCATGTCGTCAAGGGAACGGCGGGTCCTCCTGTGTGCGGAGCTAACGGGTTCTGCTGCTGCAACTGACAGGTCCCTCCTCATTCGGCGAGCAGAGGGGACAACCGTGGCATCGTTAGGGCCGATGCTGGACAGTAACCCAGCAACCAGACGTCTGAGGAGGAGAAGATGAAAAGGTCCCGTTAGTGCTCAAGTTTCTGTGTGTGAAGAAAGTTGAAATATATACTTTAAAGATATCTATCAAAGATATCTATCTATAAGTGGATGAAACAATAACAGAAAAGACGATTCACTGGTGGATCCATCAGAGTTTATCGCACAGGACAGACAGGACGAGACGGAGACAACATAAAAGATGAAAACAACATAACAAGACAAACACAGTGTACAAAGCACAAAAAGACAAAGAGAACATAACAAGATGTGACAAGATGAAAAAGACTTAAAAGACAAAAACAACGTGAAAGACGTCACAAGTTGAAACTGACAGAGAGGGAGGACATCTGTACTTAAATCTAGAAACATTGATTGGTATTGATTGGTTGGATGTTACTGTGTGTATGTGAGTGTTTGCTGACCTCAGAGTGTCCTGCTCTCCTCTGTCTCTGTCTCTGTTCAGTCCTGATGAAACTCGTCCAGCAGCCTGTTGAAGTCTCTCCTGTCTCGCCCTCTCCAGCAGAGTCTGAGCCAGCTGAGGCTCCATCCTGACAATCACAGAACACAGGTTATTATTGTAACCCTGACACTCACAGAACACAGGTTATTATTGTAACCCTGACACTCACAGAACACAGGTTATTATTGTAACCCTGACCACAGACACGTGCTCAGAGCTCTACCTGAACAGATTTGATGTAACAGAATGAAGATTTGATCAAATGTCACCTGTCCAGCAGAGCCTGAGCCAGCTGGGGCTCCAGGAGGCCCCACCAGGCAGCTGGGGGCCTCCCCATGCTCAGCCCCCTTCCTGTCTCATCGTAGTCTGGAGGGGCCGGGCCCTGGAAGTCCCCCTGTGGTCCTTGATCATCCTCCTCATCTTCCTCTTCCTCCACCACTTCCACATCACCTGGGCCGACCAATCCTGCGCTCTCTGCCTCGCTCAGTAGGCGGAGCAAGGCGGCCAGGTAGGCTGTGAACACATGATTGGTCATCAGTCAAGTTTTCTATTTCTGCAAACTGCAGTCACAGGATGTTGGAAAAATATAAAATTGTTTATGTAATTTGTACAATGTCCATAAAGGCATGTTAGATAAAAGATCATGTAAAATAAAAATCTCGATGTTTATAGTAAAAGTTGTTACATTTACATATGAAAGTTGTAACATTTACAGTAAAAGTTGTTACATTTACTTATGAAAGTTGTAACATTTACAGTAAAAGTTGTTAATAATTTTACATTAGTAAAAGTTGTTACATTTACATATGAAAGTTGTAATATTTACAGTAAAAGTTGTTATATTTACTTATGAAAGTTGTAATATTTACAGTAAAAGTTGTAACATTTACAGTATAAAGTTGTTAACATTTACATGAAAAGTTGTTATATTTACAGTAAAAGTTGTTACATTTACTTATGAAAGTTGTAACTATTTACAGTAAAAGTTGTTACATTTACTTATGAAAGTTGTAACATTTACAGTAAAAGTTGTTACATTTACTATGAAAGTTGTAACATTTACAGTAAAGTTGTTACATTTACATATGAAAGTTGTAATATTTACAGTAAAGGGTTGTTACATTTACATATGAAAGTTGTAACATTTACAGTAAAAGTTGTTATATTTACATAAAGTTGTTAACATTTACATATGAAAGTTGTAATTTACATAAAAGTTGTATATTTACAGTAAAAGTTGTTACATTTACTTATGAAAGTTGTAATATTTACAGTAAAAGTTGTTACATTTACTTATGAAAGTTGTAACATTTACAGTAAAAGTTGTTATATTTACAGTAAAAGTTGTTACATTTACAGTAAAAGTTGTAACATTTACATATAAAGTTGTATAATTTACTTATAAAGTTGTATATTTACAGTAAAAGTTGTTACATATTATGAAAATTGTAATATTTCAGAAAAAAGTTGGTATTATTTATTAAGAATCGAAAAGGATTGTACTTTAACAGTAAAACTTGTTTCTTATGAAAGTTGTAACATTTACAGTAAAAGTTGTTACATTTACATATGAAAGTTGTAACATTTACAGTAAAAGTTGTTATATTTACTTATGAAAGTTGTAACATTTACAGTAAAAGTTGTTACATTTACTTATGAAAGTTGTAACATTTACAGTAAAAGTTGTTACATTTACATATGAAAGTTGTAACATTTACAGTAAAAGTTGTTATATTTACAGTAAAAGTTGTTACATTTACTTATGAAAGTTGTAACATTTACAGTAAAAGTTGTTATATTTACTTATGAAAGTTGTAATATTTACAGTAAAAGTTGGATCATATGTAGAAAAAAATTGTAATATTTCTAGAAAAGAAAGTTGGAATATTTATTTTTTAAGAATCAAACAGGATTGGTCGTGTGTAAAAAGATTAAAACCTGCTCGCTGCTCTCTTCCTGCTCCCGCCTCTGGTCCCTCTCCACCAATCGCTGCAGGGCCTGGTCCAAGCCCCTCCCCCTCCAGTCATCTGATTGGTAGTACAAGTCATTGACCCCGCCTCCTCCTTGAGTGGCAGGGTATGACATCATTTGGTCCTCATAAGGCAGCAGATTACGGAGGTCTCTCCGCTGGCGTCTGGCTCCGCCCACTGACACATCCAGGCCATGCCCCCCACCGCGAGCTGCGGGTAGAGACTGAGAGAGAGATCAGAGGTCAGTAACACAAGGAACCACCTGAACATTAATGACTTGTTACCTGGATCCACAGTGATGAAAGGAGGACTGATATAAAGATCTGAAGCCCCGCCCACTAACCGATCTGAAGTCCTGAGAAAAAAACTTTTTCCCAAAGTCGTATAGTTCCCATGAGGTTTTGGTAAAGTCGTTTTGTGAAGGAGCAGTTCCACTTGTTTCACAACAAGTCGACAGACTTTATTATCGGAGGAAAGAGAAGAAATAAAGAAAAACGAGTTGATTTTAATCTTCGTCAACTGAACTTTGACTCTGAGAGTCAAAAATGTTGAACTGCTCCTTTAAGTTGTGATCTTCATGTAACAAATCAAAAATCTTCATCACTGCTGAAGACCAAAGAAGAAGAAGAAGAATATTTTAGGTGTCTTCACCTCCCACCCATCATCATCATCATCATCATCAGCAGCAGCAGCAGCAGCAGCAGCATCGTCATCGTCATCGTCATCGTCATCATCATCATCGGCATCGTCATCGTCATCGTCAGCATCATCATCATCATCATCATCATCATCACAGCATCATCATCATCATCATCATCATCTCATCATCATCATCATCATCATCAGCAGCAGCAGCAGCAGCATCACTGCACTTCTTGTGAGTCAGAACTGAGTCACACACACACACACACACTGACATCATGTTTATGATTCATAAACATGAGTTTTGATCTCTTGAATGCTTCCTCTCTGACCACAGATCCTTTATTGAGTAAGATGCTCCACTTTGCACCACGTGTCCAAAAGTATGTGGACACCATCAACATATGAGACAGTGTGACACCATGTTCATTAAACCTGCTGCTGTCCACAGACTTTTGTCCACAGACACTCGTCTCCTCTCCTGTCTTCCTCCGATCGATCACTTCAGTATTTATTGAGTCTGCGGTTTGATGACTCATCGTCTCTGTGAGACACTGTTGGTGAAATATAACTGAGCCTGTGGGAGCATCTGAAACATATTGATCAGACAGATTATTGATTATCTGTGAGGTTGGTTTCAGTCCTGTTGCCATGGTTACCTGCAGGCAGTGATGGAGGAAGTTCTCAGAAGTTGAACTGCAGTAAAAGTACTAAAACCACACTGTAAAAATACTTTTACTGTTACAAGTAAAAGTCCTCAGTAAAAGTCTGAACACTGTAAAAACTAAAAAGTTGAGAAAATTCAAAACCACAGGAGACACTTTACCGAGTATTTTTACTTTAATTACTTTTCCAGATTACACTTACACTGTAAAAATTAAGTTGTGACTACTTGAAATTTTTTTTGAGTTTTGAACTCAACTCAAATTCTTAAGTTTTGAAACAAACTTTAAAAAGTTTTGTTGACTTATAATCTTTACTTTTCTTCTTTAGATAAACTTGAATTCTTACATTTACTTTCACTTCAATGAATTTACTCAATATTATTTTAAATACCATGTTTTGAGTTTCTAACATTCAAAGCTTTAAGTTTATCTAAAGAAGAAAAGTAAATGATCTCAATAAAACAACTTTTTCAAAACTTAACAATTTAAGTTTGTCTGTTGCCTTGAATTTTTTTTTGTTTTCTCAATTTTTTTTTTTTTTACAGTGTAATAGATAGATATCCAGGTAGATTAAATATAGCAATTAAAATGTTCTTTTCTCCACTAACTGTGATGTAAAATGTAGATTTTTTTTTAAAAGAAAAACGTTTCATATATTTTCCATTTATATTTTCTTCTGTGTTTGTTATTTATTGCTCTCTTCTTTCTTTCTTTCTTTCTTTCTTTCTTTCTTTTCTTCTTTCTTTCTTTCTTTCTTTCCCTGAGCTCCTGTAATGACTGAATTTCCTTTATATGATCTTTTCCTTAAGGCATCAGAAATATGATATACAGTATATGATACTACTACTAATGATAATAGTATCTGTCTGAAAGGGATCCTTCTGCCCAGCAAGTACTTTTACTTTAAAACTACTAATTTTTACAGTGTAAAATGAGTATTTTAATAAAAGCTCTGAGATCATATTTCATCTTTTTCACAGAAATATCACAAATAGTTTTTTTTTTTTTTTCCTGTAAATGATTTATTTTCTTCAGTGATTCATAAAGTTTAAGTCGTTCCTCATTGGCTGACTCGGTGGTGACGCAGCACGCAGACAGTACGTTATTATAAACAGGAAGCTGAGAGCAGGTGTGTGATGATGAGCGTGCTGTTTGCTGCACACCGACAGCGACATGAAGAAGTTATTCTTCACTCTGACGTTTGTTTCTTCACCTGAGTGACGTGTCACCTGTCAGCTGTCAGCTGGAGACACACCTGATCGAACGTGACTGTGAACGTCAGCGCGCAGACTGACAGGTGAGTTTCTACCTGCATGGTGTTTGTTTCTGCTCCTCAGATGATTGACAGGTCTGTCAGCTGTTCACTTTGATCGCGCAGACGAACTTTGTTCCACGTTGCAAAAATAAGGAGAATAATTCAAATTAATTTGTAAAAAGTAAATTTAAAAACGAGAGAGTTTCATCAAACAGCTGCTGAATCTGTTACAGACGAAGATGTTCAGTTTTATGTTTGTGTTTTCCCTGATTCTGGTCCTGGTTCAGGCCCTGTTTAAGGCTCTGGTTTGGTTCTGGTTCAGGCTTGTGGTTCAGGCCCGTTGTTTAAAGCTCTGTTGTGGTTCTGGTCTGGTTTGGTCCTGGTTCTGGGTCTGTTTAAGCTCTGGTTCTGGTTCTGGCCTGGTTCTGGTCCTGTTTAAAGGCTCTGTTGTGGTCCTGGTTCGTGTGGCCCTGGTTCTGGGTCTGTTTAAAGCTCTAGTTGTGGTTCTGGTCCTGGTTTCTGGGTCTGTTTAAGCTCTAGTTGTGTTGTCGTTGTCTGTTTAGCTTGTTTGTTTGTTCGGTTTGTCTGGTCTGTTAAGCTCGGTGTGTTCTGGTTCAGGTTTGATCGTTTGTGTTCATCGTTTGATGTAAACAGTGTTTGTTTGCTGCTGAACACTGAGTGTTTGTTCAGTGTGTGTGTGTGTGTGTGGTGTTTATGAGTTTATGGATATTAAAGGTCCATTTGTGGTTTTCTCTCACCTGCAGGAGATAAATATTATTATTATTACTGAGTGTTTGTGTCCTCTGATGTCTCTCACCACTGGACCGATACGTCTAAAATGATGAGGTTCACATTAATGTTGTGATCTGAGGGCTGTACTATGAAGGAAGCTCAGCACAACCAGACTTTCTTTACATGATCTGGATCAACAAAACCTGAACCTCCAGTCAGAGATAATAACAGGTGTCATGACGGTGGTTATTAACTGTCTTTGTTAATTCAGACTTTCTTCTTCAGACTCTGTGCGCGCTCACATAAAAAGGGGCGTTTGTTGCGTCATGTGACTCTTCTTCTACACAAAGTGAAGCGATCACGAGCCGAACACTTCAGTCAAACTGATCAAGTTGTTATAATTAGGAGCTGTGGAAAATATACAAAATATATTACGGCAAAAAGCAACATGGATGCTGCAAATAAAGCAGGAGAAGAAGAATGCTGTCAGAAAATGACTGATCAACTAAATGTGATCTTAATGCTGCCGTTTATTTCTAACATGAAAACTGCACATTAAAAATAAAACTTCATACAGCAGATTTAAACATGACGCTGTCAGTCTGACACTGTCCCATGATGACAGAGACGTGGACATCACTGAAGTTTGTGACCAAACCAACGTAAAATGAGTGAAACTGATTTAAGATTTTCTGATAAATGATGATGAATTTTCTAATCAGTGTTCTGAGCTGCAACACGGACAATAAGTCAAAAGTCTTCAAAGTGTCTGTAGCTGCTTCATCATTATTTTACTGTGTGGATTATTTAAAGTGTTAATATGACCTGAAACAAACAGGAAAAATGACTCTGCATCACCAAACAGAGGTTACCATGACAACAAGATGCTACAGTTCATGCTGCTGTGACACGATGTTAGATTTCTACATTATACGGATTCGTTCGGTGATGTTACGAACATACAGCTCAGCTACTTTTCATTTTTAATGTCTTCCCTCAGTTTATAATCTGTATCGATCATTAACAACCTCGTTAGGACAATAATTAGATAAAGAGCGGCGCTTTTTACAAACGATTTAATCTGAAACTCAGAACATAACCTGCTCCAGACCAGGTGATGAGTTCAGCATCAGTTACCATGGTGATCTAACAGGTTAAAAGAGAGACGCCTTCATGACACTGAAGATCCTGGATTTAGACTCAACATAGCTGCTGACACATTCATCTCACTTCGTAGTTCAGCCCTCTGGAGGACCTCTGGGTGGTTGTGCTGATTTGAAAATCCTCGACAAACTTACATAAAAGCTAAATATAACGTAGACTAACTGCTGACTCTTCACTCTTTTTAATCCTCTGCAGAAACGTTTCACAAACATTTTTTCCGGGACTCAAATTTTGTAAATGACAAACTATCGTGATGATGATGAGTCACAATAATCTTCATCGATAAATTCTGGTCAGAGTTCATTCGAGCATAAATGAACATTTCTGACTATTTTTGCTGCCATTTTCACACCTTGATGCTTTATTGAAAACATACACGTTAAAACATAATAAATGTAAATAAATTTGTTTATGTTGCATTAAGAGCTCAGCTCATTGTTTGTCTTTCCACAGCAGAACAATATGGGACGTTTCAGTCAAATTCACTGCATGTAGACAGAATTAACAGGCTCTTATTTTTTCCTCTTATCACTAAAACAATATGCACATTTTACATGTTTAATTAAAGCTGTACTGTAGATAGAAGTCTGAAATTTGCAGAATTTCCTCCACAGTCTTTTATTGATTTGGGGACCCAGATAAAATCTCCTGTGTATAGTTAGTGATCATAATCCGACGCACTTTTTGTCAAAATCACCGTATTTCTCCTCACTATCCACAAGCTGTCACTTCTGAGAGCACGCTGAAAAAATATCCGGTTTCAATACACAGCCTGGGCTCTGAATTTCACAGGTAAACCTGTGGCTCGAGCCACCAAGACACCACCTCCTCACGCCCGGGGACGGTTCATACTCGTGCACAGGTCAGACACAGGGGGGGGGGGGGGAGTAGCAGGTCGCGTAGCGTGCGCAGTTAGAGTAAGAGAGAGACACGGTACATCAGGTGCAGATATTTTGTATTCGCGATGGCTGAAAAACAGCCCAAGAGAAAACGGTCGGAGGAGCATAAATTAAAAAAGAAGGGCAAAGACCCGGGTCAACATCGGTGTGGCTTTCCGACTGTGGAGGGAACTCCGCGAATTAAAAGGTCTGAAAACGGACGCGGAGGTCGCCCCCTTTCTGCTGGACAGGTGAGCAACATTAGCTTTGCAGTGCTTCACATAACAGTAACAGCCGTCGGGCATTCATCATATTGTCTAATCTGCCAAAATGTACTGTTGTTGTGATGTTATCTATTTATAATAGCAGTCGAGTTGTGGGTACAGTTGTCTGACGGGTCAGCTAACCTTAGCTTCGCGGCTTAGCAGTGTGCTAACCCACAACTTGGCTATTTCAGCTGCTTTACTTGCTGTGTAGTTGGCCATCTTACATCACAGCATTTTTTTACAGTGTTTGCAAAGTGTATTATAACCACAAAGACAAAAACGCAGGTTTGCTGACACGGTGAAATTGTCTGTAGTGAGACACAGATCGAAATGCTGTCCTTATCTACAAACCCAGTCACTGTCATTTCACTTTTGTAAAAATGTAACATTACAGCGGACCTAAACAGCCAACACTTACTATTTTCTTTTCTCCGTTGTGTTTGTCAGATATATATATTCTACGGCCGTTTCCATGACAATGCGCGTCCATGAACTTCGGGGGTGGAGCCCGGAGTGGAGTATGAAGGGAGGGGTGGGTCTGTATTGGTTTACACTTCAAATATCAACAACCTCTCTGCTCGTTTTCTCCCACATCGCTAACTACGCCTTTAAAGATTGTACAAAGCTGGATTGTGATTTCAATAAAATTTGAATTAATTGTGCAGCCCTCATTAAAATGTCATTTACAGGCTGAGCAGATGAGACTAAACTAACGTTTGAATAATTATCATAATGATTAATTACCAAAAACTGGAGATAACTGAACTTTATTTTTATTGAACTTAGAAAATCCACCTGTGTGATGATCAGAAATCCCAAAACCCCAAATGTTTCATGACATGTAAAAATATTTTATGAGCAGTGATGTGCAGCTAGTTAACAGCATTCCAGTAAAAATGTCTCAAATGAGGCTTTTTTCATCTTTTCTTGAAATGTGTTGTTACTACTGTTGACATGCTGATGAATATTAAAGTAATCAGAATTTTATCAAAATCACAATTTTCAAATCGCAGGATGTGAAATATATGTTAAAGACAAAATGTGAGTCAAAATATGATTTTAGGTGAAATATTGTGGAGCTGCAGAGGCACACACCATCATCCCTCTAATGTGTTTTTACATGAAAATGAGAACGATGATGTTAAATGGTTCCTTTCCTCTAATATTACAAATCATATCACAACAATATCAGGCAAAATAATTGTAATTAAACATTTCTTCAAAATCATTCAGCCCAACTTATGAGGGCCTGAGACTGAGCTAGAAATGTTTTTAACAACAAAATAAACTTACTCTGAGAAGTCTGACGATTTTTGATTTTCTTCTTTATTTTACCTGATAATGAGCTAATTATGCTAATTATGCTAATTATCCAACATGCTGTAAGTTGAATTTCCTCTACTTGGCCTGCAGGTCACATTTAAATAATAAAAGTTTATATGAACCAACATGACTGAGTCAAGACTTTCCATTTCGACTGTAACTGACCAGCAAGTCCTCGACAGGCTGAAAACAAGGCTGAGCTGCTGTCAGTGTTGGAGTCCGTTACTTTAAATTACAACATAAATGTCATTTTTTTAAAACTCTGCTGACTGCCCTCTGACCTCTGACTTCCAGTCAGGTCTCCTTTAATATGTTTCTTCTTCATTTCTATTATTTCTGTCAAATGTTGTCGACTCAATCTGACTGAAGAGACGACCAGCTGAAACATCGACACCAGATTAATCCTGAGTGTGTGTGTGTGTGTGTTTCTGTTTCTGTAATGAGGATGCTGTCAGTGTCCAGGGAGACATGATGTTGCTATGGCAGCATAACGAGCTGTTCTCTTCCTGCCTCCAGTAATTTGATTGTGTGTGTGTGTTTGTGTGTGGTTGGTGTGAATGGTTTGACCACCTGCCATCAGACCACTGTTTATAACGAGTCAGCAGTGTGAACAATGAGTCAGCAGTATGAACAGTTCGTGAGCAGTGTGAACAGTGAGTCAGCAGTATGAACAGTTCGTCAGCAGTGTGAACAGTGAGTCAGCAGTATGAACAGTTCGTCAGCATTGTGAACAGTGAGTCAGCAGTATGAACAGTGAGTCAGCAGTATGAACAGTTCGTGAGCAGTGTGAACAGTGAGTCAGCAGTATGAACAGTGAGTCGGCAGTCTGAACAGTGAGTCAGCAGTATGAACAGTTCGTCAACAGTGTGAACAGTGAGTCAGCGGTATGAACAGTGAGTCAGCAGTATGAACAGTGAGTCAACAGTGTGAACAGTGAGTCAGCAGTCTGAACAGTGAGTCGGCAGTATGAACAGTGAGTCAACAGTGTGAACAGTGAGTCAGCAGTATGAACAGTGAGTCAGCAGTATGAACAGTTCATCAACAGTGTGAACAGTGAGTCAGCAGTATGAACAATGAGTCAGCAGTATGAACATTGTCAGCAGTATGAACAGTGAGTCGGCTAGTGTGAACAGTGAGCCTGCATGTGAATCATGAGTCAGCAGTATGAACAGTGAGTCAGCGTATAAACAGTGAGTCGGCGGTTGAACAGTGAGTCAGGCAGTATGAACAGTGTGAGTCGGAGTGTGAACAGTTCGTCAGCAGTATGAACAGTGAGTCGGCGGTTGAACAGTGAGTCGCGGTATGAACAGTTCGTCAGCAGTGTGAACAGTGAGTCAGCAGTAGTGACAGCAGTGAGTCCAGCAGTGTGAACAGTGAGTCAGCAGTGTGAACAGTGAGTGGCAGGTATTAACAGTGAGTCGGCAGTGTGAACAGTCGTCAGCAGTATGAACAGTGAGTCAGCAGTAGTGAACAGTTCTCAGCAGTATGAACAGTGAGTCAGGCGGTAGTGAACATTCGTCAGCAGTATGAACAGTTCGTCAGCAGTATGAACTGTGAGTCGCAGTATGAACAGTGAGTCAGCAGTAGTGAACAGTTCGTCAGCAGTATGAACAGTGAGTCAGCAGTGTGAACAGTTGTCGCAGTATGAACAGTGAGTCAGCAGTGTGAACAGTGTCAGCAGTATGAACAGTGAGTCGGTAGTGTGAACAGTTCGTCAGCAGTATGAACAGTTCGTCAGCAGTATGAACTGTGAGTCAGCAGTATGAACAGTTGAGTCAGCAGTATGAACAGTGAGTCAGCAGTGTGAACAGTGAGTCAGCAGTATGAACAGTGAGTCGGCGGTGTGAACAGTGAGTCGGCGGTAGTGAACAGTGAGTCGGCAGTGTGAACAGTTGGTCAGCAGTATGAACAGTTGTCAGCAGTATGAACAGTTCGTCAGCAGTATGAACAGTGAGTCAGCAGTGTGAACAGTGAGTCAGCAGTGTGAACAGTTTGTCAGCAGTATGGACAGTGAGTCAGCAGTGTGAACAGTAAGTCAGCAGTATGAACAGTGCGTCGGCAGTATGAACAGTTGTCAGCAGTATGAACAGTAGTCAGCAGTAGTGAACAGTGAGTCGCAGTGTGAACAATGAGTCAGCAGTATGAACAGTGAGTCGGCAGTATGAACAGTTCGTCAGCAGTATGAACAGTGAGTCAGCAGTGTGAACAGTGAGTCGCAGTGTGAACAGTGGTCAGCAGTATGGACAGTTGTCAGCATGTGAACAGTGAGTCGCAGTATGAACAGTGAGTCAGCAGTGTGAACAGTAGTCAGCAGTATGAACAGTGAGTCAGCAGTGTGAACAGTAAGTCAGCAGTATGAACAGTGAGTCAGCAGTATGAACAGTCATCAACAGTATGAACAGTGAGTCGGCAGTGTGAACAGTAAGTCAGCAGTGTGAACAGTAAGTCGGCAGTGTGAACAGTGAGTCGGCAGTGTGAACAGTGAGTCGCAGTGTGAACAGTAGTCGGCAGTGTGAACAGTGAGTCAGCAGTATGAACAGTGAGTCGCAGTGTGAACAGTGAGTCAGCAGTGATGAACATGATTCGGCAGTGTGAACAGTGAGTCGGCAGTATGAACAGTGAGTCAGCAGTATGAACAGTGAGTCGGCAGTGTGAACAGTGAGTCAGCAGTGTGAACAGTGAGTCGGCAGTGATGAACAGTGAGTCGGCAGTAGTGAACAGTAAGTCGGCAGTGTGAACAGTGAGTCGGCAGTTGAACAGTAAGTCGGCAGTGTGAACAGTGAGTCAGCAGTAAGGTGAACAGTGAGTCGGCAGTGTGAACAGTGAGTTGGCAGTTTAAACATTGTGAACAGCTGTTGTAGTTTCAGTGTCTCTGATGATGTATATAAGCTGTAATATCACTCTGTCTGTTTGATGACATTTCACTTCCTCGTTGTCCTTCTGTAACGTCCATAAAGACTCGCTGCAGTTCAGTTAGTCTGTTTGAAAACTGCCTCCTACAAGCTGTTAAACTGTCAGACTGTACGTCCTGTATTATGGTGAACACACAGTTACCATGGTTTCCCCATGTTACTATGACAACAGTGGCTGCTGTAACAGCTGAGGTGCAGTACAGACGCGTCCTGCTGCGAGAGGACAAACAGCTGACATTAACCATGTCTCCACGAGACGAGACAACATGAATATTAGAGTTGCAGCCACATGCTGGATGTGAGCATCACGGCTGTATTTGTGTCAGTTATCACAGAAAATATAAGTTGAATTAAAAAACGTTTTCACTGAGCAGCATGAGGCTTCACTGAAGACGCTGAGATACAACATGTTTATAGACCTACTGTCGTCTCTATTTGAGGTTCACACATCGAACACACATGTGCACACAGTTTAACTTGGTTGCTATGGTGACATACGGTGTAAGGCTGCACAGTTATCACAGTATAATCAAAATATCAATTTGGCTAAGTGCAATATCCAAATGGCAGAACCAAATCACAGTTTTCTGATAAAGGAAAAATGTGACAGACATCTTTATAATGAGCTTCTGCAGAGCTGCAGAGACGTTCTGACCTGAACGTCTTTGTTCTCCAGGTGAAATAAAACATGTTTGTTTGGTTCTGACCCCAAAAAATGTCACGTCGATCACAAGCTTTTTTTTCAATAAAAATGTGAAATGTGATGGAAAAAGATCATTCCCACCAATCAAATAGCACTTTCAGTCAAAATAATGGCTTTTTTTTTTCACTTTTTTTCATGCAGTCGTGTGACGTACACAGATACTGTAAACTGAAATTTGACGAAAACTGTACCGGATGTCAAGTCAAATTTTATTTATACAGCCCAGTATCAAAATTCACACTTTACAGTCTGTACAGTGTCCAGCTCGCTCTGCGTGTTAGAACCTCAAGAAGGTCAAAAACAAACTAAAAAAACGGAAGAAACATCAAATAAAAAACGTCCATCTATCCCAGTAAAGTCCAAAATCTGCTGACCGGTGAAACATTTACTGATGTATGATGAAGTCAGATGGCCCCAAAAAGGGGCGTGGTTCTGTTCCGTTCTGTTCTGGTGGAACCTTGGTGAACGAGCCCCCGTTTACACCAGTTTTGAGTTGAACCACTGTGATGAAGGATGTCACCCACAGAGGGCGCTGCCCAGCATCCTGTAGAACATGACACGCCCACTTTGGTTCCTATAAAGAAAACCTGCTATTTTTAGGTTCCAGCTGGGAACCAACTTTTCAGGTTCTGAACTAATTTACTTTTGGTGGAAGTTCTCAGGTTGGTTCAACGTTACGTGTGCGAACTGGAATGGAGCCGCGTCCAGGCTGGAGGAAAAGGTCTATAAGAACAGTTCTAGTGGTATTTAGTATTCTTGGATGTGTGTTTTGCGTCTGTGTCTGCCGGGCTGAGTGATTAATTGATCGATTATTAAAGAATGAGTAACGTGACTGGTATCATTGATATTGTGATGTGATCTGTGATGGAGTGATGTTTCTGTTGAATATGATGTGCAGGTCTGACGTCTAAAATGGTATTTTGACACATTTTTCCTCCTGAGATGTGAAAACTGCAGTCGGACGTCTGGTGACGTTAATAAAACTTCAGATTAAATGTTCAGCTGAGTTGGTAACAGTGTGAGAGCAGAAACAGGAAATTCATCTGGAAGATAAAGTAGCCAGATGAATAATAATTAGTGTTGCCTTCGTGCTGCACAGCAGACACGATGATGATGGTGATGATGATGGTGATGATGATGATGATGATGATGAAGCAGCAGACGGTAAACTGTAAAATGATTGTCTGATAATTTAATAATGCTGCTGTTATGATTTTCTATCAGACGATCTGTGACTCTGCTGAAAGTGAAGCCGTTTTATTTCCTGCTGAATGTTTGTGTGTTTGTCAGACACACCACACACACACAGTGATTTATGACTGTAATATCTCACACTCTGCATCAGCACAGATCAAGTCTTGAGTAAAGGAGGCGGTCTGAGATGTATGATGATGATGAGGAGGAGGAAGAGGAGGAGGTAATGAGTCCTCGCTGCAGGATTCAGTTTTCTTCAGCAGAAATCACAGCTGGGTGTCGACAGAAATGTTTCTGTGCTGATTTCATCCCTGTTATACATTTTAATAATGATTTAAACAGTCAGACAAGAGGTTTGTGTGAATCAGATCGAGTGTGAAACAGAAGAAATTATCCTTTAAATGTGAGTCAACAGGATCAGAAGTTTGTTGTTGTGTTTTTAGCCTCCTGGTTCAGGTTGAAGAAGGGTTAGGTGTCATAAAATGATCAAAATGATCAAATAAGAGTTTTACTCTCATCATCGTGTTCTTCCTGATACCTCTGCACTCCGTCTCCTCTGTCCATGAGGGTCAGGAGACAAAATAAAACAAGAGAAAAATCTGAACTAACCTTTAAAACACTGAAGTCTCACAACAGCACAAACTCACTAACAGATGGAGGCAGCAGCAGACCAACAACTCCTGGATTCTGTGAGATAAATTAGGAGTGTGGTTGGTTTGTAGAGTGAGATTTGTCTGATATAACAGTGGGTTCCTGTCTGACAGAAAGGTGAAGAGGAGAACATATTCTAAATATAGTGAACACTATAAATCCCTGTTGCTGCTGACTCTGTCCACAGCAGGACATTGATTAGCTTCCTGCACCGGTTTCTCCTGCTGCTTCTCCAAACTGACCTCATCTATTGAAGGTAAAAACACTGACTGTGGAGGAGAACCTCAGAGAACCACACTGAAAATAATACGGACTGTCCCTTTAAGAAGAGGTTGGATGCTGAACATGAATTCTGGTCCCCCCCCCCACACACACACACACACACCACTCAGCAGCCTCCAGGTTTCAGGAGACCTCCTGTAACCTGTGTCATATACAGCCTTGTTGCCGTGGGTTACCATCTCCTGTCGCTATGGTGACAGGATTTGAAGTGAAATCTTCCTCCCATCACAGCAGCGGCCTTCACACACACACACACACAAATCTGAACAGACATGATCCACAGGGTTCTCGCAGTGCCTCCATTTGTCTCTATGCTGATCAACCTGATCAGTAATCAATATATCAGATGGAAACGTCACACACACACACAGTGATGTAACCGTGTTGACAGAAGATAAACAGCAGCGACATCACTCTGCATCACTCTCAGGTTACCGTGACGACACAGCAGCACCAGGACGATAAATCAGCACATACATGAACACACACATCAGAGAGTGTGTGTGTGTGTGTTTGCGTGTGTGTGTGTGTGTGTTTGCGCGTGCATGATTCTTACCTGGGCGGCGTGGAGCAGAGCGGTGCTGAGCAGCAGGAGGCTGAGAGACGCCATGCTACTGACTGAACACACACACTGACACACACACACACTGAGACTATCTGCAGCCACTCATCTGATAACCGGGAGGGAGGGGGAGGAGCCATGACGAAGGAGACGAGGGAGGGGGTGAGATATTGAGTGAGAAGAAGGGAGAGGAGAGAGAGAGAGGAAACATTAGAGAGAAGGAGACAAGGAGGGGTGAGGAGAGGAGGAGGAGGAGAGAGCAGGACAAGGACACAAGGAAGGAGACAAGAGAGGAGACAAGGAACAGGAGACAGTAAAGAGAAGCACAGCAAGCAGAATTTGGTTCCCAAAACATTCTGGGAACCTTTATTTTTGGTTCTTGGAACATTTCTTATCTGTTCCTGGATGACATTTTTTAGCACTATCTGGGTTCTAGATGATCTTTAGTGTTGATATTGAGGTTCTTAATAAGTTTTAACATTGATATTTGGGTTCTTGACAATTTTCAAACGTTCTACTGTGAAGGATAGTTGAATGTTTCAGGAAGGTTAGTTTAGAGACATTGTTTTCATGAGGTTATTAGAATGTTTTAGGAACGTTCTGTTGAAACAAAAACATTTGCACAACGTTCTTTGAACATTATGGGAGGGTTACCCAGTAGAAAGCTGGAGGGAACGTTCCGGAAACGTTACGTGTGAGCTGGGAGGAGGAGTGAGAGGAAGAGCAGGAGAGACAGGAGGAGCCACAATGGGTGAGGAGGGAGGGAAGGATGGAAGGAGGAGAGAACAGAAGGGAGGAGACGTAGCAGGTGGGAGGAGAGATAGAGGGGGAGACGAGGAGAGAAAAACAGGCAAGTGAGGAGACGAGGGGAGGAAAATCGAGAGGAAGGAGGGATGGAGGGAAAGAAGAAAGAGGGAGAGACAAGAAGGAGGGGAGGAGGAGAAAAAGGGAGAGAGGGATCATTCATTCATTCTGTCCTTCATTTTCTCATCTGTTTAATTCATTCATTCATTCACTCGTTCACAAACAGAGTCGGAGGTCGGCTGAGACGAGTTTGTTGTTTATTGAAACTTTACACTGAATAAACACAGCGGGGGAGGGGGGAGGTCTCCATAGCAACAAGTCACACACAATCATCATCATCATCACTGTCAACACCGTCGCCATGGTTACTGATGCTGAATAGAATATCATCACACGGGAAGTTACATCACAGAGGCGGAGAGGGGAGTCACAAAGAAGAACGACGAGAAGAACGACAGAGAGGAAGAAAGAGAGGAAGAGGAGGAGGAGGAAGAACAGAACAGGAGGAGGACAAGACGGAGAAGAGGAGGAAGAAAGACAAAGAAATAAAGATAAAAAAACAGAAGAAGAAAGTGAGCAAAGATTGTGACAGAGAGAAAAAGATGGAGGTAAAAAAGAAAGAGGAGGAAAAGAAAAGGGTGAAAGAGAGAGAGGGATAGAGAGATACAGAAGAAGAATAGACAGGTAATGAGAGTGAAAACACACACTCACACGCGCTCACACACACACACACACACACACACACACACAACACCTGTAGAGGAGAACAGGTGAGTCACACTGATCGTCAGTTACTGAACAACACGAGCAGAGAAACACGTCACCATGCGGAGGAAGATACCGACGCTAAAACACCTTTACTTTCCCAAAAACTCAACAGAAAAAAACAACCAAAAAAGAAGAAGCATCAAGTTTTTTTTCTTATTTTTCACACCCAGAACTTTCCAGAAGACTTTTACAAAAACTGCTCACGATGATTGGCTGAGAGCTGAGAGAAGACAAATAAAAAAACAGCAAGTCGTACGCTGACAGAAACGTCCGTCGGAACATTTCAAATCTTTAATTTAGTCCAATTTTAAAAAGCTTCCTTCTTTTCTAAAGGAAGCACACAGAATCCTCAGGCGGCCATTTTGTTTGTCTTCACCACTCAGTGTGACGTGGCTTTCATGTCAGCCATTTTCTGCGATTTTCAGTTGACCCCGGAGCTGTGGTAGATGTATTAGGAGCAGTTAGCTTAATGCTAGCAAGCTAAGTTAGCTAGTGTTAGCTACTCGTTTGTTCAAACCGTTTTGTCAGAAATTTGACAGAATCTGTTGTCTTGAAGCAGCAAAGCTAACATAAACTAACCATAGATTGTACTATATTAGCCATAAGCTAACTAGCTTAGCTCCCTGACAGCCATTTTGCTTGACATGATTGCGCTCATGTTAGCTGTTTTCTGTTCGATGCTACATCACATTCAGTGGACACAGGAGCTGTGGAGGATGTTGTCAGGAGCAGTTAATTGAACGTTAGCTGGTTGAATTAGCTAGTGTTAGCTACTTGACTTGTTTGTTTAAACTATTTTGTCATAAATAATCTGTGCTAATATAAGCACAGATTTAAAATTCATGTAAATTATGTAAACCATAAATGAACCAGCACAGTTCCCCCTGGCGTCTGTTTTGTTTTACTTGATGACTCAGTGTGACACGTTGTTCATGTTAGCTGTTTTCTGTTTGGTGCTACGTCACATTCAGTGGACACAGAAGGTATTAACTTAATTAATTTCTCATATTGATTGAAGAAATATGTTGATTTAACAATTATTTCTGTAAGTTGTCAACATGTATAGTTGCAAACATCTCGTCCATGCCAGGTTTGAGGCAGCCTAGCTGGCTAACACTCGCTAACCACTGTAGGCTAACTGTAGCATTTCAGCGTCATTTTACTTGTTTTATATAAATAAATGATGCCAGTCCAGCAGTAAAGACATTAGCCTCACTAGCTAACACGATCACCACGGAAACTGAATCAGCTTCACCTCAGAGTTTAATTTGAATAAATTATTGCGTTCACACTTTGATCTTTGATTTGATACCAAACCAGGAAACCACAACAACAATCCTGATTCAGTGATGCAGCATTTTTACTCTCTGAATTTAGGAGCTCACGGTTGCCAAGCAACAACATCAATGGTTACCATTTATGTTGTTAAGTCATGTGATCTCAGGTTTGGTTGTGATGATTCAGACGGACGTTTATCAGCGCCTCTCCTCTGAGAGCATCAGGAATGTAACAGACAGCTGATCAATCAATCAATCAATCAATCAATCAAACACAAACAGTGCAAACTGTAATGACGAGGAGCCACTCTGGATCCAGTTTCCAGCCGGCGTCACTGTGAGGCCACGGTCCAGACTGGGTTCACTGCGTCTCCAGAGTGACATCACTTCCTGTGTTGATATTTACATGCAGCAAGACAAAGAGCAAACAGCTGGAGGTGACGCTGCCGGACACACGAGGATCCAGTTCCATAAATCTGGTTTGGATCTGGTTTGGATCTGGTTTGTCTCAGTGTGAACCCAGTCTGAACAGCTTCATGATTGGCCGGTGTGATTCTGGTCTGTTGATCTTGGGCGGGGCATACGAGGGGGGGGGGCACATATTTCAATAGGAAACATGAATAAACAGTTCAGTCTATATTATATATCTGTTCAGTGATCATATCTATACAACACAAACATACATTCTGTCCACAGATTATATATGAAGAACTTTATCAACATCACCACTTTGTTTCTATTGTTGTCAGGCTGCTGCTGTTGTTGTTGTTGTTGCTGTTGTTGTTGTTTTGTTCAAGTTGTGGATTTGTTATTTATATCTCTCTTTTTATCATTTACACATCGATTCATTATAGTGAACATCTAAACCCCTCCCTCCCCTCCCCCCACCCCACCCAGTAACTCTGCAGACAGACAGGAGTGTTGCATTGTGGGTAGGTTGCAGGCGACCCACTGTTGGTTCACTCCGACGCTTTCTGAGGAGGAAACACAAACATGACAAAGAATAAATTAAAGTTGTTCATTTGATGGAACATATCTGTTGGCAGGTTGTTGTTGTATTTGACATTTTTTAATAAATAAAAACTAACTGAGAATGTGACAAACAGACAAACTAATTATGGTTTTTGATCACCGTGTTCAGGATGCTCGATGAAAGACAGAAAGGTGTTTTATAAATCAGCTCCTTCAACATCTGCACTCATTCAGACAATCAGCTGTCTGACCATCTGATCCTTTTTCTGATCAATTTCACCATTGATATCTGGCTCTTGATAATCTTTAATGTTCATATTGAGGTTTGTGATCATTTTTGGCATTAATATCTTGGTTCTTGATCATTTATAGTGTTGTTAACTGGGTTCTTGTTGATCTTTAGTGTTTTAACTATAAACCTCTCCTCTGTCCGCTACTCTAGTCTATTCACTCCTCTTACTCCTGTCTCTGTACTTCGTCCACTCTCTCCTCTCTCTCTCCTCTGTCTCTTCTCTCTCTCTCTCTCCTTCTCTGTCTCTCTCTCTCTGTCCCCTCTCTTCTCTCTCTCTCTCTTCTCTCTCTCTCTTCTCATCTCTCTCTGTCTCACTCTCTCTCTGTCTCTCTCTGTCTCTCTTCTCTCTCCCTCTCTCTGCTCTCTCTCTCTCTCCTCTCTCCTGTCTCTCTCTCTCTCTGTCTCTCTCTCTCCCTCTCTCTCTCTGTCTCCTCTCTCTCGTCTCTCTCTCTCTCCCTCCTTTCCCTGCCCCCCCCCCCCCCCCCCTCTCTCTCCTCCCCAGCAGCTCTGTTCAAACATCAGTCAGTCTGTTCTTTTACAGTCAAGTTATTTTCTATCACACCTGTTACCATGGTAACTATAAACATCAAATGAGGGGACCGTCCTCTATCTCTGATGAGACTTTCTGACAATGATCACATGACCAAATTGTGACAAATTCATGTTTTCATTAAAAGACTAAATCTAAATTAGGACGCTGCAGAGTCTGATGTCACAGCTGACCTCAGGTCAGATTAACCCACTGTGGGCCTTTTGAGACCCCTCAGGGCCCCACACACTGACCCCAGATCTGTTGTTGTTTGACTGAGATTATTTGACCGAACAGAGAGACCTTTTTCACAGCAGCCATTTTAACAGTAAACTCAAGAGGTGACCACTGATAGAAGAACTGAACTGACAGTGGGCTGCAAACTGTCAGCTCTTTCCTTGATCAATCATTGGTAATATTAATGATCAATTAATCGATTATATTTTGCATTTACCAAACAACCCCTCAATCAAAGATTTCTTTTCTTTTTTTTTTAGCCACAGAAACATGTTGCGTGTTCTCTGACAGTGATACGTACTCTGAGAAATAAAGGTGCTAACAAGAACCATGAAGGTATTTTTGGCTTGTCACCATAAAAAAAAAAAATAAAGTGACTAAAATGACGTAATTTAATGGACCAATCAGCCTCTACTTCTTGTGAGACTCACCTGCTTCCTGTCAGTTCACATCTGATTGGAGAAAGAGGTGGGCGCCCCCTGCTGGCCGTAGCCCTGACCGTACTCTGCATCCTGAGGAGACACAGAGCAAACAGCATGACACACAAACTACAAACTAATGCAGCAATCTGAGTAAATATACTGCAGTAATCTGAGTAAATACACTGCAGTAATCTGAGTAATATACTGCAGTAATCTGAGTGAATACACTGCAGTAATCTGAGTAAATATACTGCAGTAATCTGAGTAAATACACTGCAGTAATCTGAGTAAATATACTGCAGTAATTGGAGTGAATATACTGCAGTAATCTGAGTAAATATACTGCAGTAATCTGAGTGAATATAATGAAGAAATCTGAGTGAATATACTGCAGTAATCTGAGTAAATATACTGCAGTAATCTGAGTAAATACACTGCAGTAATCTGAGTAAATATACTGCAGTAATCTGCAGTAATCTGAGTAAATATACTGCAGTAATCTGAGTGAATACACTGCAGTAATCTGAGTAAATACATTGCAGTAATCTGAGTAAATATACTGCAGTAATCTGCAGTAATATGAGTCAATACAGTGTAGTAATCTGAGTAAATATACTGCAGTAATCTGCAGTAATCTGAGTAAATATACTGCAGTAATCTGAGTGAATATAATGCAGTAATCTGAGTAAATATACTGCAGTGATCTGAGTAAATATACTGCAGTAATCTGAGAAAATACACTGCAGTAATCTGAGTAAATATACTGCAGTAATCTGAGTGAAACTGCAGTAATGAGTAAATACACTGCAGTAATCTGAGTAAATATACTGCAGTAATCTGCAGTAATATGAGTAAATACACTGCAGTAATCTGAGTGAATATACTGCAGTAATCTGAGTAAATATACTGCAGTGATCTGAGTAAATATACTGCAGTAATCTGAGTGAATATACTGCAGTAATCTGAATAAATATACTGCAGTAATCTGAGTAAATACACTGCAGTAATCTGAGTGAATATAATGCAATAATCTGCAGTAATCTGAGTAAATACACTGCTGTAATCTGAGTAAATATACTGCAGTAATCTGAGTAAATATACTGCAGTAATCTGAGTAAATACACTGCAGTAATCTGAGTGAATATAATGCAATAATCTGCAGTAATCTGAGTAAATACACTGCTGTAATCTGAGTAAATATACTGGAGTAATCTGAGTAAATATAATGCAGTAATCTGAGTAAATATACTGCAGTAATCTGCAGTAATCTGAGTAAATATAATGCAGTACACCGAGTAGAAAGGTTCTGGAAAGATTCTGGATAGAACCCCAAGAGAGGGTTCTTGGTGGAACCATGGCACCATAGAGTTGGTTCTCTTTTAGAACCTCTTATACAGGTTCTGAGTGGAACCTTGTGCAGATGGTTCTAGGTTAAACCCTTTATGTTGGGTTCTGGGTAGAACCCTGTGATTCTGATCTCATGATGATGCAGTTGAAACAACAGAACCCGCAGCAGGTGAATCACCTGGTTGTATCCCTGCTGGCTGTAGTCGGGTTGGTATCCTCCCTGGTTGCTGGCGTAGGGGTCCTGTTCGTACGCCCCCTGCTGGCCATAGGCATCTGGTGCGGCGGCTTTCTCCTGAGGGGGCGGAGCTCGCATGAAGGGAGCGATGATGCCCGTCTCCTTGAAGACGAACCAGAGGTTTCCCGTCCACAGGATCAGGTTAATAAAACCAAAAGCCTGGAGGACGATGAAGATAAAGAAACAGATACAGTTGATTGATCTGATGATCATTTTCTTGATTAATCAATTAATTTATCTTGTCACAATCATGTCAAATGAAAAATAGGTCAAAAAAAAATTCTGGACCTATTTTTCTGTTTGTTTTTTTTCTGTGACGATTATTTTCTTAATCTGTCAATCATCCATTGATCAGTGTTTTGGGCCGTACTGGAGGTCTTTCCAGAACTGGTATCAGTATCAGAACAACTCCAGCTGGAGCTGAGTCACTGTCCCATATCTTGGGATCTTGGGAGCCCTGACCTGCAGACTCTGTGTCCTGGTCTTACCACAGAGGTGTTGAGTCCAGACATGACCGGGTCGTGGACTTCACGGCAGCGGTTTTCCGGTTCGTCGCAGGCAGAGATCAGAGTGATCACTTTGTCCGGGTCGGTCGCTGTCTTCACGTCAGACAGACCTTTGGCCCAGGCCGCCGAACTAACCAACCACATGAAGGCAAACACTCCGGTCACACCCAGGTCCTACACACACACAAAGACAGACTGTATGAGTGACGTGTTCCAGAGGTCACCTGACGGCGATGTGGTGCGGTGCAGTCCGGTCTGTGAACTTACGATCAGAGGACCCTTGTTGTTCTCCTTGTACTTCTCAAAGAAGAAGATGTAGATGCTGAGAGCTGCTGTGGAGTAGAGGAAGGCAAAGACACCGATGGTGACGAAGAACTCGGCCGAGGACGAGTAGTCGCCAACCAGGAAGTAACGCTCTGTGTTCCCATTCTTACAGGTGGGGGCGTCGAAATACACCTGGTGGAGTCTGAGAGACAGACAGGGAGGAAGAGGTTTAAATAGTTTAGACTTTTTTTTAATTGAGGACATCTGAGGATCATTCTCTACTCGTCCATGACGGGTCGTCCACAACAAGAAAGATAATAATAATTTAAGCTGCAAGCAGCGTTGAACGGGCCCTCGCACCCCCGCGCACTCGGGCCTGCGGGCGCGGGGGTGCGACTGGTAGACGAGGTGCTGAATTTTCACCCCCTTCGGACACTGTAGGAAGCAATGTGGTGTTACTTCCTGTCCCCAGTAGGTGACGCTATGACTGTGACTCGTGAGTTTCATGTAGAGGTGTTCAGGCCGGGATTATTATCATACATGTGAAGTTTGGAGCAGATGTGACCGTTTAATCTCATGTTATAGCAATTCCGTGTTTCATGGCGAGGCATCCACTTTCGCCGTGCTCTCAGGGCAACGCTGTTTGACGATACGTCATGATCTTCACAATATAACATTACCAAGGTCTGAAGACCTTGGTCCAGAGAGTTTTTGCGTACTGGTGTACATTGTGTACGATTTCGTGCATGTCGGTTCAACATGCACTCGGGGCTGCTGTTTAAGGGGCGTGGCCAATTCGTTTGGCCATGCCCATCGCCAAAGACCATATCACATGTAAATTTTCGCCACGACTGACGTGTGTGCCAAATTTGGTGAGTTTTTGAGTATGTTTAAGTTTCCAAAAATGTGATTCATTTCAAGAAATAATAGCAAAGAAAAAAAAAAATTCCTTCAATTTCAATAGGGTCCTCGCACCCGAGGGTGCTCGGGCCCTAATAATTAAAGCTGCAAGCAGCAGGCTGCAGCTCTGTGTGAGCCGGGCCATGTGGCAACCATGACTAAAACACCTGATTGGCTTATAGATGTCTTCAGGCCGGGACTCTGATCAAACGCGAGATTTGGGGTCGACTGGACAATGTGCACAGGAGTTATAGCAACTTCCTGTGTTATGACGAAAAATTAACATTCAACGTGCCGTCAGGGCAACGCGAACAAAACGTCACGCTTGTCACAATGCAGCATCTTAAGGCTTTTCTGACTGAAGTTTGGTGCAGATTGGACCATTTACACCAACGAATAGCAAATTCCTGTTTCATGGCGAGACATCAAAGCTCTTCAACGATAGCAAAGTTTTTTAATAACTTGATCACAAAGTTGTCTTGATAGCACACATTGATTTTGAAGTGTTATGATTAATGCTTGATTCTTGATTAAAGAGGAGTTTGTTAAAATACAACATGAAAAAAACGCCAAACTTGACCTCAAAATTCAAAATGGCCGACTTCCTGTTGGGTTTAGGTGATGGGTTCAAGAGACTTTTTCGTGCGTCTGGCTGTGAAACATGTGCCTACTGATTTTCATGCATATCTGTTTAGAGCTTTGCTTTTTATATGAGATGAAATCAAAATACGACTGAAGAGGACGAAAAAGAATTCGGTAAGGTTCAGATAAGAATCTGAACAATTCCAGTAGGGTCCTCCCACCATTTGGTGCTCGGGCCCTAATAACAGTAAGGATGTGAACATTCACACTGATGAACGGTAACGTCCGTAAACAGCTTGCAGCAACTTTGAAAAGAAGGGTTTTATTAGTTTTCAGTCATGTGACATGAGCAGTGACCTGGAGGGCAAAACTATGGGCCAACATGGCGGCTCACTCTGGACTGAAGAACAGATATGAAAACAAACTACAAATTTTGTGCACTTGTGATCCATCGACAGCACCGCTGCCATATTTGAGTCACTAAAAAGCACTTTGGCGATGTTTACATGTGTCTCGTAGAGAACCCCTCACCTCATACTGCGCCAGGAGGAACGTGTACAAACGTACAGACCGTTTTATGTATTTTTGATCTGGAGTCAATAATGCTGCTGTTTGGGAAGTGAAGGATAAGAAAGTTTTCATTGTCAAAGCAAAGGTCAGAGCTAATTAGCTAACGTTAGCTATCGAACATTAGCCCGTGGGTTGTAGGTAGTTTCAGGGTGGTTGTAGTCAGTATCTTATGAATCACATCGGGGACAGAGGGACATTTAATGGCTTAAATCCACAGTCTCCTCTCTAGGTTTTCTCTGTCGGACGAGGTTCTGTTGAGACACAGCCCGGGCTTGTCTCCTCGTCAGTCAGTGCATCTGGCCGGCAGTTTGGCTAAACAACACAGACCATTCAGCTGGAGAGCAGCTGAGACGGCTTTGTTTGTTTGCTTTGTTTTGCCCCCCAAGGGAGCGTTCCCACAAACGGATGTGAGGTCACGTGAAAACTAAGAATGTCACTGCTGCACTATGATTGACTGAGTGTCCGATCTCCTGTGGACCAGTAAAGAAATCTCCAAGACTAAAGACAACTGAAGCAGCCGCACTGTCGCAGACAGACCATCAACATCGCAGTAAAATCATGAGAGTCTTGCTGCAGTCGAGTCGTCTCGATTGTTTGGTGTGAACTAATCCTAAAACTCAGTCCCAACTGTCTTCAGTCAGTCTTTTTCCTGTGTGGACGTCCTGCTGTGTGCAGACAGTTGGTGAGCGTCTGACAGGAGGAGACAGAGTCCAGCTGCAGTGAAACTTCCTGAATCTTTCTCTGCACATGAACTTATTGAAGTGTGAGTGAGTTTCTCTGGAAATAATAAGTTCATATGGTGGATATCTTATTCATTTGATTTCCATGTTACTGACAAACAGTAACATAAAAAGAAGAACAACAGAACAGACAGAAATATTTAATCAGCTCATAATGTCAAAATATAATAAAGGACAAACAAATTCAAAGTTTTTATATATAATATACAAACAAATTCATATATTGTCTGACTTCATTTTAAAAATGAAAAAAAGATTTTGGAACTAGTCGGATCAAACTAATGATATAGTGTTGATTTGATTTATTGGAAAGTGATCATTCAGAATCAATATACTGGGAACTAAATGTACAGACATGCTGCCAAAACAGTGGCGACAAGCGCAAGATAATCTGTTTGTTAGTTTTATAAATAGTGACCCTGTAAGATCTGTAGTCTTTGAAAAATCTTAGTCTGGGACTTCAAACTCTGAGACTTCTCACAGATTGTCTTTAGGGTGTGAGACGGTGTACAGACTGAGAGCTTTTACAGCTAAAGAGACAGACGATTCCCTCAGGACCAAAAACAGAGCAAAAAGAGTGAATATTGGACTGACTCCCGGTTCACATGCCAACATGTTACCATGGAAACAATAAACAGTCTAACATTCTTGTTGTTTAGTTAGTAGAACTGGGTTGTCCTACACAGGCCACCGTAGAGAAGATGAACCCTTCAGCTTTAAGAGTCCCTCCAGGATTTTACAGGCCTTTTTGTGATTGTTGTGGCCTAAAATGCCTGATTTTACAGCAGCTTTTCTAAAAAAAAATTGCAGTGAATGTTGCAGTGCTTTTATGCATTTTTTGCAGTGACACTGTGGGACCAAGAGAAAGTTGAGTTTTTTTGTTTTTTTTTATAATATGTTATAAATCAAAAGCAACTTGTTTCAGGGAGAATAAAACCACACTCTGTTTTTAGTGTTCTAACTAACCCGACCAAAAAGGGTTGGAATTACAAAAATATAATATTTATTTGTAAATGAAAAAATGCACCAGTGGGGTATTAGAATCTCAAACAGCACAAAACTATCAAATAAAAGTGCACAGAGCGTTGATAAATGTCAATAACGATGACAAACGTGTCTGTTCAGTACCTGTGACAAAATTAAGAAAATAAAAAATAGTGAATAATAAAACCAAACACTGAGTCGGTTCACTGGGACGCAAAAGAATGACGTTTGTGCAGGGAACTGCTGTGATTGGTGGAACATGTTGGAAACAACGATGATTGGTCAGATTTGTGGAAAAGTTGCAGAAAAGTTTGGACAAAACTGCAAAGACGCACAGAATTCTCAAGGATGGGTTGAATTTGCAGAGGGACGGATTTATATCGTCTGTATCAGTGTTTCTCAAACGTTTTACACTTTGTAGCACCTCAGAAAATGTTCCTCTCTTCAAGCACCACCTGACTGATTCAGCTCATTTTGTACGACGCTGTGGACACGTCACCGCTGCTTCAGAAGCTACGAGCTTGTAGTGTTTGCTTCACTGTCGTCAGCGTCAGTTTGCTCAAACTCTTCTCCTCCTGACCTGAACTTTTTTTGTAAAAGTTAACATTTGGAGCCACAGTTGTAGTTTTTTGAAACATTCATTTTCAGTCTGTTCATTTGACGTCTGGTTAATATCCTGCCATCACAGTTTAGATTCAACCTACCGGTAATCATGGATGACGTCTACACGCTGAAAACAACCAACACTTATTTTAAACTTTAAATTTCATCAGTCTCATATTTTCTGTTTCTTTAATGGAAATTTTGCAGCATTTTGATAGTTTTATATAATTACATAAAGATATAAAAATAAAGTTAATTTATTTAATTGAAAAAAACAATCATTTCTCCCATTTTCTACGTACCACTAGAGGGAGCTGGTGTACCACCAGTGGAACCGAACCACAGTCTTCTTTTACTTTCTTTTGTTTTTGTTGCTGTTATCACACCAAACCCTCAGCAGACATAAATATTTCACTGCTTTGTCACTTTACCAAACATCACATTCAGTCATTTTGCGTCCTGCAGCTGCAGTTACAAAATATGTACTTGCACACAGTATGCAAACAATGCATACACTCATCACAAAGGATTGTGGGTCAGAATAGCCAGAAAAGTGTGTTAGGCTAATTCTTTTTCTGCCAAACTAATCATTCTGGTCGTATGGCTGTTATAATGCGCCAACAGTCTCTGTTCAGTCCATTTTGATCCAGTCTTTGGTTACAACAGACGTCCATTTTTTTTTTTGTTTTATCTTAAATAATCTGAACTTCTAAGCATTTAAAGTTTTTCTCTTCCTGTTTTGTAAATATTCACGGAGTCATTTTCAACACGTAGCATCTTTGCAGCGAGTCTTTGTGTGTTTACATCCCTTCATGTCTTTACTTTGTGTTTTCACTGTGTTCAGTGTCAGACTCACAGACTCCGTGTTGTTACCTACGTCAGTGAACAGGTGTAGCTTTTAGTTCTGATAGCAGAGTGATTCATGTAGCACTGACCTGAACGGATACTCAAACTCCACCTCTATACTCAGGTCGCTGTCGGTCCGGTTCTTACACTCCACCGCCATCCGGAACATCCCAGAATAACTGCCACAGGTGGAGAAGGCAAAGATGGCGAAAAACTGGAGGAGGAGGAGGAGGAGGAGGAGGAGAGGAAAGAGAGGAGGAGGGAGGAGGAGGAAGAGGAGGGAGGAGGAAAGGAGGAGAGAGAGGAGGAGGAGGGAGGGGGAGGGGGAGGAGGAGGGAGGAGGAGGAGGAGAGAAAAGGAGGAGGAAGAGGAGGAGGAGGAAGAGGAGGAGGAAGAGAAGGAGGAGGAAGAGGAGGAGGAGGAAGAGGAGGAGCGACAAAAAGATGTAAGTAGCCTGATAAAAACATGTCTTCAAGGTTAAAGCGGAGCTCTGTGAGGCTGCACCGAGGGGCACAGCGGTTTGAGCTAGCTGCTAATGTTAGCATGCTAACATGCTAACATGTAGATGTTTAGCAGGTATGATGTTTACCACGTTAGCATGCTAACATTAGCTTATTAGCAGTAAAAACAGGTGCAGAGTCCTGAGGCTGACGGAACCTCGTCAGTTCTGCAGGTATTTGCTCATGTTGATCTGATGATGTCACTGAAGTGTTTGGGGCCCCTGAGGGTCTGGGGCCCCTGAACAGCCTTCAGCAACATCCAAGGGTTCATGCTTCATTTTTGTAAAATTACCTGATGTGATTAAATCAAAAAATTACCCGCAGACATGAATATATGTAAATATATTGATTCATGGCTTTGTTAAATACACGATTCTGATTGGTCGATTGGTCAATGACAGCATCCTAAGGTCTGTTATTTCTGTAACAGACTGTTGCTATGGAGACAGTTGTGATCACAGACTCTGGAGGAATAAAACCATTAAATCACTAAAATCATTCAAAATTAAAATTTTGTGTCAAATTATTGATTTTGTTGGTACATAATCATGTGACGAGCAGGATGATGAGCAGGTCACTGTTAAAGAAAACCATGAAATCATTTTTAAGATTCAGATTTTGTGTCACATGTCTGCCAAATACACACACACACACACACACACACACACACACACACATAACGTAGTTGTGTCGAGGCAGAGGAAGTGCTGTTTTATTTTGTGAAGAGTGAAGCTGCTGCAGGATGATGACTCATCATCTTCATCTTCATCGTCATCATCACATCTATCTATAGAGACTCAGAGTGTGAAGCTTTAAACTGCAGCAGATCACATCTAACAACAACCTTCATCATCATCATCATCATCATCATCATAATGCACCCCCCCAGTCTCAACCCTCAAACAGCCCTTTAAATTACATACACACACACACAACACACACACACACACACAGAGCCGAGCAGGGATTGAACAGAGTCTGACTGTGACCATCTGCTGACTGTGTGTGTGTGTGTGTGTTATTTAATACCACACATACAGTAATAATCAGCCTGTACAGTGAATCATGTTCTCCTCTGTGTTCTCATGGTCTCATGGCTGATGTGGTGGTTGGGAACCTTTGGAACATTTTGGGAACGTCATCAGAATCAAACAGAAGCGCCTCCAGATGATTTGGGAACATTTTCATAATGTTTTCAGAGCCTTTGGGAGATATTGTGGAACATTTTGAAGACATTTTGAGAACACAGCAGAAGCAGAAATGAGATCAGGAATGCTCCAGATGATTTGGGATTTTTTGGGAGATATTGTGGAACATTTTGAGAACCATTTCAGTTTGTTGGGGAACATTTTCAGAATCATTTTGAAGAATTTTCTGTATATTTAGAGACATTTTTGAAGACATTTCAGAACGTCTCAGGAACATTATCAGGATGTTCTGAGAACATTCTGGAAACGTTGTTTGCAGATGTTTATGAAAATTGTCGGTTTTTAAAGGTTAATTTTCAGTAGCGTTTTTTTTTATTTTTAGTAGATCATTTTGGGAAAATATTTTGGAACATCTGTAAAATTCCTTCAAAACAGTTTGAGAACAGTGTTAAAGTTTTTTTTTTTATCTCAGCAGAACGTGTGGATGTTTGAGTCTGAAAGTTTAAAGCAGGTGAAGGTTGAACCTTCAGCCGTTCTGCACGTGATGATGATCTTTGTTTGCTTTGTTCAGAGCTGATGGTTTGTTGTAAAGACGAGAGAGAAGTTAGAGAAGAACAGCAGAACATCGTCTGATGTGCTGTTGGCTGCTGCTGAAGGCTCAAAGAAAATAAAGAACATGGAGTCAGCTGACTGTCAGAGACGCCATCAGATTAAAAATGGGTCAAAGTTTTAAATGTATATAAACACACACATACTGTGTATATGTGTGTGTTTATGTGGAGTTACATGTGATGCAGGCGTCGGTCTGATGAACTCACCCATTCTAAAGCCTTAATGAAGCCCAGAGGAACCTTCAGAACCCTGAACTGACCCTGGGCCACCAGCTGGAGACACACAGACAGAGATTATTAATAATTCATGCATTCATAAAATCACAGTGCTGCCATCTTAATAATAATAATAAAATAATAATAATAATTACTCAGACAAGATAGTTAAATAAAACATCGATGAAATATTAGCTAGACATTGATAAATACATATTTATATGTATTTATATATTAAATAATATAAAATAATGTGCTTTTTAAAAACAGATAAGTCACTTGATTCTGAGGTGAATGATATAAATAAAACCACAGATAAAAATGATATAAAAATATTTTCCACAGGTGCCAATAAACCTGTTAGAAAGTAAAAAAACCAAATCAAATCAAAATGTAAAATGAGGAGAAAGAAAACAGACTAAAGGTTGCTGTGATTGGCTGCTGCCTCTGCCAGGTTTGTCTTGTGAAAGAGGTTCTGAATCTCAATCCTGGTTAAATAAAGTTCAAATAAAAATAAATAAGAGAATCTGAGATGCTGTCGTGTGTTTCACTCGCGCTGAACGTCGACCTCAAGTCCATTTTTGAGGCTATTTTCTTTCATTTTTCAGGTGAAGGTGGACGACGTCTGACACATCAGTCACCAACACGGGACTGCTTCCCATCATGCATTGTGCCTGACAGCAGTACAGACTGTAGTTGTACTTCAGGGTATAATTACTGAAACTCTGCACAACAACAACAGTCAATCAATCAATCAATCAATCAATCAATCAACAACAACAACAACAAAATAAAACAATATACAAGAATAAACTGCAACTTCTTTCAAGTCTCAGAGCTGCTTAAAAAATCTCAAATATTATTTTATAAAGGAATATTCCACTCCACGGGAGGACAGAAAGACAGGAGGACAGACAGACGGAGGACAGACAGACGGAGGACGACAGACGGGAGGACAGACAGACAGGAGGACGGACAGACGGAGGACGGACAGACGGGAGGACAGACAGACGGGAGGACGACAGACGGGAGGACAGACAAATGGGAGGATGGACAGACAGGAGACGGACAGACGGGAGGACAGACAGACAGGAGGACGGACAGACGGGAGGACAGGACAGACGGGAGGACAGACAAATGGGAGGATGGACAGACAGGAGGACAGGACAGACGGGAGGACGACAGACGGAGGAGGACGAGGACAGACGGGAGGACGGACAAACGGGAGGACAGAAGACAGGAGGACAGACAGAGGGAGGACGAAAGACAGGAGGACAGGACAGACGGGAGGACGACAGACAGGAGGACGGACAGACGGAGGACAGAAAGACAGGAGGACAGACAGACGGGAGGACGGACAGACAGGAGGACAGACAACAGGAGGACAGACAGACGGGAGGACGGACAGACAGGGAGGACAGACAGACAGGAGGACGGACAGACAGGAGGACAGACAGACGGGAGGACAGACAGACGGGAGGACGGACAGACAGGAGGACGGACAGACAGGAGGACGGACAGACAGGAGGACAGACAGACGGTCTGTGTAACAAGATCAAGATTCTCTAGGTTTCAGTGTGTTTCAGCGAGAGACGCTGTGATATTTAATATTAATCAGATTTAATATTTATATTTAAGTTTCAGATGAGTGACCACAATCTGACAGTTTCTCTACGTAACATCAGAGTCCATTAAATATGAAACATGTCATTAATGAAGTGATAACAGACAATAATCAATACATTTAGTCTGATCATTATTATTATATTATTATCATTATTTATTATTATTATTATTATTCCAAGAAGGGAGGCTGTGAGAGACAGAACCCAACATTCATCTGAATCCAGAACAAAGATCAGATATTTACTGTTCAAACTGATAAAGTTTATATTTTTCTGTAAATCTGCAGTCATTGTGTTGTGACAGCAGCATGTTTCTCACTGTGAGACATCAGCTGTTCTTTTAACACTCAGTCAGTGTTTGTTGAAGTTTTAAAGTGAAATTCTTTCTCATTCTTACTTGATATACGACTTCAGCTGCTCAACAGTCCTGTTTGGTCCTGTTGTCGTATTTTGGAGACACGTCTGCTGCGTCCCTGAGCTCCACCATTTTTCATATGTTTGGACTGATTTTTCAACAAGTGATCAATCTGGTAATAAAAAAGCTTATAATGCTTTATAATGCATATTTATAATACTGTACTTAAAGAAATTCATAACATCTTATAACAATAATCAGAGTGTTGTAAAGCATCCTGTAATGACTTATAAGGTTACATATTATTATATTTCAGTAATATTTCAATCACTCACTGACATTTTGACGAGGATCATAGTGTATCATAAATCCCATTGTTGTTATGCATTATGACCATTTTATAATGCTTTATAAACTTATTGTAATATTACAATATATTTTTGGGGAAACATGACATCAGTGGAATTTAAATGCTCGTCATCAAAAAGTGAAATTGCAGAACTCAAATTTCTGTCATGAGCCGCTAAACAAATAAATTCAATTTTCAATGTTTTTTGTTTTGCTTGTTTGTTTGTTTGTTTTTTCACTTTACTTAAAGCAAACAATGACCACTTATAGTGACTTATAACTAGCTTGTGATGTATTATATCTGCCTATACCTCAGGAATTTCAGCACTTTACTTAATGCACCCAATGAACAATAACTTATAGCACATTATAATGCATTATAAAATGGTTATACTGTATTATACAATTATAACACTTCATAATCACTGCTGACTCACATGTTAATGAGGCCCTGAGTGTATTATACGTCTCAAAGATTATAAGTCATCATAAAATGCTTTATAATGTGTTATAATTATTGTTATAAAGCATTATAAACATTTCATTTTACTTAGCTATAAGCATATATTACATTATGTTTATAATACAGACAGACAGAGTGAATCAGAGAGCGAGCGCCATCAGCGAGAACAAATCAGTGAATCAGAGAAATAAAACGTTTTCTGATTGGTTCACAGCGGGGACGTCCTAAAGCACCAATAAGCTCACACAACTAAGACCCTCAGTCTGCTCCGCCTGCCTGTGTGTGTGTGTGTGTGTGTGTGTGTGTGTGTGAAACGCTTTGTGCAGCTCTCACACACTGAGAGCAGGCAGAGAGGCGGAGACAGCGAAGTGACCGCTAGTCGCTACATTTTCATAAAGTCCCAGTGTCAAATCTTGTGCGCTGTGATTGGCTGGAGGCTCCAGGAGCGTCCTGAACTCAGCAAAATAAGAAAAATAAATAAATAAATAAATCCAGGCGGAGAGCTGCAGACGGCAGCACCTGAACACGTCTTTCTGAGTGTTCAAAAAGGCTCAGGGTGACAAAAAATCAAACAAAATCTGCTTCATGTGTAGATGAAGATGTGCATCTGAGGGTTTTTACACAAAAAATCTGTTTGGAGCTCAAAACTCAAAAACAGCACAAAATGATAAAATATAAGAGTTAATAACAAGGACAAACTTTCTGTTCTTTTCAGTCCCCACACAAAATAAAATATATATTTTATAAACACTGAGATGTTCATGTTTGATGTTTATTATGTGGGTCAGAATTCACAGAGATTGGTTGAATTTGTGTTAATTGTTGTGATCGTAACATCACAACATGATTTATATGAGTCTATAGATGCATCAGGCCTTTAATATCATATAAATATAATAAAGATAGAAGTTAAATATAAGAATACTACAGACTGTAGAGTCCTGAGCTAAAGAATAAATAAATAAACAAAACTGAACAAGTGAAACATTAATTAGCAGTAATGTTATAGTTTATTGTGTATCTGAGGAGTCCTGCAGGACAAACTGTGTGTTTCTCTGTTGGTCTCCATCTTACGGCGGCAGCTGCTGCTGAGGAAGAGGAGGGGGAGGAAGAGGAGGAGGGGAGGAGGAGGAGGAGCAGGTGAGCCCGGGTAAAACCGGGTGAAACCGGGTTATTACCGGGTTAAATCACACGGGAGCAGTGAGAATATGTGAGAGCAAAGAGCAGAAAGCGGAGAGGGTTCGACCCGCAACAACATCAGCATCCCGAGCAGAGAGGAAATCATCCTTCCTCCTCCTCCTCCTCCTCCTCCTCCTCCTCCGGCTGCCATTTTACACACACGCGCGCGCGCGCCACACACACACAGTAGAGATATCATGTCATCTCGGGAACACGCAGCTCTGAAACATTGATGATGTTTTTACGGACAGTTTATGTTTTTATTTTCGGTTCTCCTGCAGGCAGCGCGCAGGGCTGAAGAACCCACAGACAAACAGGCTGCTCCTCCCTGTCAGAACCTCCCGCAGTCCTCCAACAAACCTGCACACAACCTCCACACAACCTCCACACAACCCTCCTGACAGACCTCAGCACCGTCCACAGACCCGCACAGTCACCCTGCGTGATGATGATGATAATAATAATAAATAATAGATGATGATGATGATGATGATGATGATGATGGGATGTTGGAGGCAGATCCAGGAGCAGCTGCAGCCTCCTGTTTTCACATTTCTGTCAAATAATTCCTGAATAAAATCACAGAAACGCGTCTGATTCTTCGCTCCTGTATGAATAAAATCTGATGATATAAGGTGTAATAACGCGCTGTGAAGCGTCATAATGTGTCATAATGTGTCCGCGCTGCTGCTGCCGCTGCTGCCGTGATGCTGCGGCCCGACACAGAGATGCTTCACCGGGAGACAAATACAAACAAGAAGCCCCGGCGGGCCGCCCCGAACCGCGACACGAACACACCCCGAACAGACACACACACACACACACGATGAAGATGAAGATGATGATGAAGATGAAGACGTGATGATGAAGAATAAAAGAATAAAAAGGAGGATGTTCAGTGTTTGTACCTGATTCACGACGTCCATCCTGCTGCCGCCTGTCGAGAGCACAGAGAGGAAATGGAGGGAGGAGGAGGGGGTGAGGAATGGGGGGGGGGGGGGGGGGGCGCTGTGTGCACGTCATTTATTTTTTATTTACTATGAATTTAGTCTTCAGACGCGTCAGCAGCAGCTCAGAGGTAAAAATAAAAGCACAAGAAATTATTATTTTTTAATCTTTTATTTTTATCATTTTTATTTTTCTTCTTTTGTTTGTTTGTTTGTTTTATTTCTTCTCTTTCTGAATGTAGTAAATAATCTGTAATAACTGAAACTTCTTTTCTTCTTACATCAAACATGAAATGATTTAAAGTTATTCTGTATTTCAGTTTTTTCTTGTTTTCTTGTCCATGTCACAAACCTGCTCGTTACATTCATCAGGTTCTTTATAAGAAACCCTGAAACGTTCATGTTCTGGTTCCATCAGAGTTCCTGATAAAAAACAAAATCATATCCTGATGATTTCTGCAAAATGTCAACCACAGATACTATTAATCAATAATCAATTAATCTGTCGCTAAGAATCTGATCAATCATGTCAAATTTAATTGATCTTCTATCAAATAAACATGTAAAACATGTAGAACCTTTATATGTTCCACAGGCTACACTCGTAGACATAAGGGTTCCAAATGGGTTCTTCCTGAAGGGCTGTGGTTCTACCCAGAACTATCTGCTTCTGAAGAGCCCAAAGGTTCTTTGTAAGACTAAGGGTTCCTTTAAGAACCTTTTTTAGAAGAAAGAGTTCTTCAAGGATTGTTGAAATCCTTGAAGAACTCTTTTATCAAGGGTTCTTCGTACCATGATATAAAATATTTCTCAGTAGAACCCCCTGGGTTGATTCTAGATAAAACCTGTCAGGATTATATATTTTATGGCCTGAATTATGCTCTTTCACACAAAATTGGCAATACAAGTATTGAACTTCTCAATTTGATGCACATGCACTTAAATCTTGCAACACTTAGTTACAACATAGTGTTGAACTTATGAACTAATGAAACTTAGCAGAAGTTCATGACCGTTGGCAGATGTCTCAGACACTTAAGATAAAGAGACAGACGATAGGCAATCTGACACAACATACACAGGAAGACTCCAAGATACTTCCCCAACAAATCTACTAAAAATGGAACATTGGGCAATAGGCCAGACAAAACACGTACACACTAGCTGTCCAGAATATCAAATTTAGGTGAAAGGTATAAGGCGTCTAGCTGTTTTACATTTCAGGGCGCTGTCATCCTGGATTGGAGGAGACGAGTGTCTACAGACTCGGACCAGGCCGTGGACCAACGAAGGGAGAGCTAAGTCTAAACCGCAGCTCCTCCCCATCACTATAGACCAATTAGATAATTGCACATTTTCATTTAAAACACTGTGTAACGTTAAGTTAGGCACTCTTTCTTTAGGAAGTGGCTACAGCTAACTACTTGCAGCTAGCTGCTCGTGGACTGTGGTTTCTGATCAAAGAAAGATCCATGTACATGCAATTCTATTCTGCCAATGTCAATTAAATACTTTAATTAGAAATAGATTGTTTCCTGGATTTCTTGCAATAAACGAACACAAACTCCACAAACCCTTGGAATATAAAGTGGTTCTTGGTAGAACCCCCTGTTGGATTTTTGTTGGCACCCTTGGAAATGTTGAAGGGTTCTGGATAGAACCTCCAGAGAGGCTTCAAAGTGGAACCAGTGCACTGTAAAAGGGTTCTCTGTAAAGCCTCTCACAGACAGTCCCAGGTAAAAAAGTAATATACTTTCATGTACTAAAAATGTACTTAATTTTCTGAAAGTACATTTCTAGCACATTTTGACTTTATGTGTTAAAATAAAGTAAACCAAAAATATATTATAAATGTATTAATTACAAATATATTATTCCCTCAGTAGTACTTCAGTTTACTTAGATTAAGTACACTATTTAGTACTAATACTTAAATTCATATTAAGTATATTCATATAAAATATACTAACACTGAAATATATATGTGTTTGATTAGTATATTTATTTATTATGTACTTCGAATGCGTTAAATATAAGTTTAATGTTAGTGTATTTGCATCTACTTTTATCAAGTGCACTTTTAGCACCCTTTCAATAAGTTCACTTTTATAACACTTTTTTTCATATCATTATTAGCACAGCAGTGTTAAAGTGCACTTAAAATAAGTATATTAATAATTAAATACTACTTCAGTGGTAAATTAGTGTATTCTTCATAAGTACACTATAAACCAGAACAAATTCATCAGTATGTAGCCATTTCTTTTAGTGTGCTAAGATCAGTTTAAAAGCATGTACAATAACAGTTCATTTCTGCAGCTGACCTTTTCTCTTCAACCTTTTAAAATAATGTATTTTACCAGCAAAATGCAACAATGCTGTTATGTAATAATACCTTTTCTAATTGAAAAAATATCCTTACTTTTCTATTTCAATTTTAAAATGTTAGCAATTAGTGTTATAAAGTATTTGGATTACTTCAACACCACCGTTGTTTTTATGCAATATTTAAAAATCCATCCATTCTCCAAATGTAATGGTGAATTTTGAATAAACATGAACATCAACAACAGAGCACCTTTCAATTGACCATGTGCTTTTATATAATGCAGTAGTCACCAGTATTTCTAATAAAAAAAAAAAACAGTACAACCTTGTGTATTTCTTATCATCACATGGAAGGTACAAGCTTGGATTGTTTCACTTACATTTGACAGCAATCAAAAAACACATTACACTTATGAACATATTAAGATGTGTAGATAACAGGAAGTTTGCTTTGCTGCTTGACTAAAAAATGAATCTTTTGAAAGTCTTTGATTTTGCATGAAAACAGTCCGTTAAAGTTCAACATTTTGAGGCCAGGTACAGTGCCTTGCAAAAGTATTCACCCCTACGATTTTGTTTGTATTTTGTTATACCACAACTGTTAGACTACAACTGTTTAACAGCACGGTCTTTGTGTGTGCTTGTCCATGTATGCTTTATCATTTTTACAGATTTAATACTCTACAATTGGTCTGTCCTGAAGCAGGTGCTCTCTTATTGGACTGACAAGATGCTTTCCTCTCAAACATTCTAAAGATGACTGACCGCTCCTTCTGCAACAAGGCTCTCATCGGGAACATTCTGATCATGAGACAGCACATAGATTTATTTAACTATCATACTGTAAACATCCATAAAATTGTGGATGAATGAAAGCTTTAGAGGAAAGTAATATGTATTTTGTGAACCCCTTAATTTTATTTCAGAATGGAAGCATAAAACATAATGATCACTGTTTTTACCTGTTTGTTAGTTGTGGGATTGTCTCCTGGATATTCCTCCAGAGAATATGTTCGTTCACCGTTATTTGAAAGTGGAATCTGGGGAGTGCAGCTGCAATGTCAACTTGCATGTAACACTATCTGCAATTCATATTGTTGCGAACGAAAAAAAATGGTCTACCTTTTTCAAGACCTCTCTATTGTTAGTTGTACAGGATGCACTGAGGTATTTCTTGTAATTTCCTCTGCAGTTTAAAGTATTCTGCAATGAACAAGACAGTCCTTGCGTTTAAAATTAAGAATTATTAATCTTATTCTATAATCACTGCTGTTGTTGATAATAAAATAAATGTGAAAGCTCAAATACAGATAGCAGATATTCTTTGTAATGTCTTTTGGGTGCCATGTCTGCGGGCGGTCTTACAGTTAAAGTGCAGAGGGCGCGCGCAGTGTCCTGGATAAAACGTCATCGTGACATTACGGATACGGCTACGTAGAACGCAGCGATTGGCCAATCAGAGTTTCAGCCATTAAATCGATCCCATTGGTGTGTCAGTATCTTATCCGGAATAATAAAAAAAGTAACTTTCGCGTTGTTTTAAGGTTAATCCGCTTGACATACAGTCACTGAACGCTGCCTTTCTGCCACAATAATGCGCGCGCATCCCGATTGGAGAGGGGTCTATTTCAATACAGTATGTGCGCATGCGTGCATGGACATTACGTGCGGTGTACACAGACTTTTTTTTAAAATTTAATTACTCTTTTTTTGTTGCAAGAACGTAGAGTCTGCGTCTCACAGACAATTTTCAATGTCAAAATTGAAAATTTGCATGTGGTGGACATTTTTCAAATTGACCCTGAAGTACTCGTGGGCTATGCTGCCGCTGATTGGTTACCCCCGAATGCAACCTGCTTGAATGATGCTGAGGGAAGCGTTGTCGTAGTTAAGTTACAATGGCGCAGTTCAAGTTCGGGATGTTTTATTTTAGGGACAACACAATTCACGTGGAAAGTAGTGACATTGTGACACCTCAGTTCAGACAGCAGCTCGTTCAGGTTTTAAAACGGCCGGACCTCTCCAGTGAACACGGATGGATACACCAGGAAAGCACCTAAAAACAGGCTATAAACCTAAATACTCGGAGCTTTGTATTGCTCGTGCACGGTGTGAAGTATCTTTTGAATAAATATTCTTTCTACTAATGACTAAGTTCAACAAGTTAAACAAGCAAACTTATCATTCACAAGCTGCATTAGCTAATAACTAGCTAGCTAGCTGTTAGCGGCAGTAATGCTAGCGTAAATGGTACTAACTTAGTGCAACTTCAGGTGAGATTTTGTGTGAACATTTGTGAGCGTGCTGTGTGGAGAATGTTTAGCAAAAGTTTTGTGTGGCGCTAACCATAAATGGACAATTGCCCAATGTAAAGAAAATAACAAGACAAATCTGTTATGCTAGCACTTGCCAGCCACTACATGTTAGTGGTGATTTGATAAAGAATTTGCCAGTGGATCATGCTAATGATTGTTAATGTTAACCTTGTATGTCATTTAATTTTTATGTAACTATGTTTATAAAAAGACTTAAAGTGACTTGTTGTGTATAATATTAGATTTACTGTGGTGCATTTCACGAGACATACAAAATATCTAAAATATTGAGCAAAAGAGGGAAAAAACATGGTTTTGACAGTTTGTCTGATGTATGGTTGTGGTTACAGACAACTACAAGGAGCTGATGGAAAAAAAAGAAGCCTTCCTCAAGGATGAGGACATCTGGCACATGGCAGTTGCAAGAAGGACCACACCTTGTACCACAACACAGGATGGAAGCAAACCAAAGGTTATTTTTGTTGCTTGTGTTAGTAGTTTCTTTAGAAAACACACATTAATTAATAGTTATATTGTGTTGCAACAAGGGATGCTACAATACCACTAATTTTATAGATAGTTCTGACGGCATTCAAATTTGTCTATAACAAAGTCGATAACAGTGTTGCCAACTATTTTCAGTGGGAAGTAGCTATAGCCTGCAGGAAAAGTCCTGGATGTTGCTCGATAACGGCACGTACTAATTTGCATATATATATGACGACATGACTTTATTACATATATACAAAATAAAAAAAAATATTTTAAATTAAGTTAAACTAAACTGACTGACCAGCGTTTATTTCAAGAACCTCCTCAATGTGCATCCAAATCTGCCTCTAATATTAAAAAACTGTTTATACAGGCTGTTGCATCGACTGTAACTGAAGTATCATGAACAGAGAGATGATCATGCACTGGAATAAATTCACTATTGTTAACTCTGTCTATTTTGACAAAACAAAATCAAACTCAAATAGTAAAGTTAAATCATTTAGAATAAAAACGATGGGGATCAGTGATTGGTCTTTAGGTACGCACATTCACAGTTCATCCACGTCTGTGTGGCTGCTGATTGGTCCACTGAACGTGTTGCTGCTGCTCTGTCCCACCCACTGAACAGTCCACCCAGAGAGCTACATTAACACTCATTCACTGAGAAATACTGGCGACTCCCTTCAAGAAAAGTAGTTAAGGTCTGTCCAAAAAGTCGCTAGATATGACGCGAGTCGCTAAAAAAAAAAAAAAAATCGCTAGAAGGTTCGGAAAAGTAGCTAAATCTAGCGACAAAGTCACCAAGTTGGCAACACTGGTCGATACTACTGCAAAAACATCCTCATCATCCTGATAACATGAAAATAGAATATATCAATTATTTAGTAAAAGTCACAATATGTTGCTAACACACACGTGCACATATATTTTGATATACTGAGCAGTAATGAAGCTAACTGCTGTGTTTACATTTACACAGCAGTGGTTGCAGTGAGAAGACAGTTTGCAGCTTCATCACTTGTCACTACATGTTTATTAATGACCTGTTGCTGCACTAGCACTTACCACAGCGATTGTTTTTTCCTTTTGCCCTCCCTCCTCTCTTTGCATTTCACATCAGATTAAAACACCTGTAGGTTCAAAATGCTGCTCCATTTCGTATCATACTTACCAAAGTCTTGATTCACTGAAATCCCTATTTGTAGGTTGGTTATGCTTTTAATATCTTGTCTCATCTTGTTTATGAAAAAATGATATGAAGTGAATGTCACCCACTGAATTATTTTTAATTGTAACACATAAAATCGTTAATGAATGTATGACACTGTAATACTATGATGTTTTTTAGTTGAAATGTTTTTCTAAAAAATCTCTTCACCAGAAAGCATCTATGGTGTAGTTCATATGTTGTTGTCATGTAATACATTCTTTCTCTTCGGTACAGAAAAAAAGAATTACTGCAACTTCCAGTCTCACTTCAGATGAAGATGAAACACAGATTGACCCATCACAGGTTCTTCAAACAAATGTAAGTATTTACAGGAAAAAGGGAATATTGTGGGAGGATAAGACATATTTTTCATTATAAGTGGCTTTAGGTTTGACAGCAGTGCAGTTGCAGAAGTGGATGGTGGCACTCCAGCTGTGTTAGTTTTGAAATACTGACTGTTTAGTAAGTACAAAAACTACTACAACACATGACACATTGTATGATATGAAAAGATAAAATTAATTAAATTGAACTTAGGCGTATTGTAAAGGTACAAACTGTATGCGAGTGCTAGGGCTGGGTGATAATACGATCTTGATTCGGGATTGCGATAAAATGTTGTTTAAATTGTTTTGTTTTTTTAAAGTAAAATATAATATTTCATGTTATTCAACTTTATTGTTAAGTTTCAATGAGTCACTTGTTTTTTTTTCAAGTTTCAATCAGGATGCTCCCTAAACTGGCTATATCAACAAAAACTACATATCGTGATAAATACCGAGATCAATCGATATGGAAAAAATATATATCGTGATTATAGTTTTTGCCATATTGCCCAGCCCTAGTGAGTACTGTTCCTCTGGTGAAATATGGTCTGACAATACCTTAATAAGCTGTACAGTAGGTGATAGATTCTACAAACCTCTACAAAGATGGATATTTACCCCTCTCTTGCCTTTGCAGTTTAACATTTTACTTTTTCTGCCCTTTGTTTAAGAAGCCGAAGATGACAAAGGCTGCAAGAGACAGAGCCCTTTCCCAACTGAAATCCTCGCTGCTGAGAAGAAATCCAACATCCTCCACCCCGTTGACAAGTGAAGACGATACAGACATAGACACCAATGTGGACTTATTTGACCCACCTCAGGCTTCGGGATCAACTGTAAGTATTTACAAAACGCAAGAAATAAAACTAGAATTAGGGCCCTATTGTTTCCGCGATCACAGAATCGCGGACGGAATTGCGGAATTGAGCAATAAAAACGGAATCTACTTTTTAACACGGAATATCACGGAAAATGACATAATTTGACTGAAATGCTGTTATCGTGGGGAAGAGGAATGTAAACCCAGGGGGAATTTTACCAGAGGGACGCTAATCTGCGTGACACAGCCCTGAAATTCACCTGTGCCCCCTCCCGCTTTAAAAACAATCTATGTTTCAAAACATGCGAACATGGCGAAGCGGCTTCACAATAATCCGCCTTCGCTGGCAAGAAAATTTAAGAAACACGACGCTACACTCCAGGTGAGTCATACTAACATAGCATTGTTGACATTTTGATTTATGCAGGACCTCTGCCAAGGGGAAAGTGAAGAAGAGGAGAGTGTCCTGATGGATCAATCCAGATCCAGTGTTAACATGCAACAGGAAGTGATGGATGCTCTGAAAGGTATTCATACAAAGAAGAATTGCTTATGTTTTTTATGTCAGTAATTGTATTGACAGGAGTCTTATCTCTCATATATGTGTGACTGTTGTGGTTTTTTTTTCCTTAATGCAGAAATACCAGCCTTAGTCAAGTGTGTCAGCGATCTTATTACAACCATGAAGAGAATGCCACCTGTCATGGACACTGACAGTACAAGCTCTGGTTCTTCCAGTCCAGCTCCAGAAATGGTATGTTTTGCATTTATACACATTTTGTAAATACTGCCTTTTTATTACAGGAAACATTTCATCCAAAATTGTTGTAAACTACTTGACTGTTGGCAGTTTTGTCTCTGTAGTCTCGACCCACATTTTGCACGTACTGTATTTGATAGAAACTGTATTTTCCATTTCAGCATGCAGTTGTTCAGAAATTATACTTTAATTCATTGAAGACCACTTGCAGAAATTACAACTTAACTAACATTTGGCATTCAATAGTTCAGCTTTGTCTTTTAAGAAATGTATTCCAGCAATGTATTCCTAATGCCATTTCTAATAACTGACTAACTCTATTTCCTGGACACAGATTTCCCTGGGCAACACGGGGTGCAGGTCAGCAAAAGCTGTTTCCGAAGACTAAACCGAACAAGAATGTCCCTGTTCACACAGGACTTAGCTGTGCTCATCTTTGGGCGGGATGTTTTGGCATCCTCGACTCTCACAGGAAAACCAGGGCCTACTGGAACAGCGAAAGAGCAGCTAAATCCGGAAAAGCTGAGTGCCCTTGTTGGTAAGTATTGGTTAAGTCTATTTTTCCTTATTATCATTTTGTTTTTATGCCTCTACCCTTGCCTTGGCCATAGCCAGAAGCAACATGTTTCAGGTTATCCTCATGTATGTATGCCCCCTTCTTGCTAATGTGATAACTCTGGAAAGCATGATTTGTAACACCATTTTATTTGTCCTTTTCTATTTTTCAGATACAGTTCTTGCTGAATTTCCAGGAACAAATGTGTCTGATGTGAGGGCAGTGATTCGGAGAAAATGTAACAATGAGAATTTTGTGACCAAAAAGAAACAGTAAGCAGTAACATCAGCAACTGTTTGTAATCGTTTTTTGTTTGTTTGTTTTTTGGTGGACATACATTTTGAGTTTAAACAAACTGTGTCAATGTTTCACATGTAAAAGTTTCAAAAGTCAGTTTAGTGTTCATCCCTGTCATTATTACTAGCTTTTCTGCGGTGCACAGCTAGCAGGGTAGTGCTAGCACAGCTATTGTTTCTTTTTATTTTTTCCTTTTATTATTGTTTTTTAGTGAACTTGTTAGAGTATGACTAAAAATAATTCTCTGGGGTCAAATGATCCAAATTTTAATAAAAATGTTACGATGAAGAGAACCTGTTTGAAAATGTGGTTTAAGATGTTAAAAATGTTCTTAAATGTACTTTATTTATGCACATTTTCCCTGTAATGCCGTGCATGTTAAAAATAAACTTTTTTTCTACCTCAAGTATGTTCTAATTATTTTTTATGTTTACTTAAAAGTAATTTGAAATTCAAATTAATTATTAAAAAAATTATACTTTCTGTGTACTGTTGAAGTGTACTTTAATGAAATACATCTAGTATACTTTCTGCACACATAATTAGTGTACTCACTGTATATTATTTTCGATGTGCTAACAATGTACTTAGTATACTACTGATATATCATTAGTGCTACTTTAGACATACTAAAGTACAACTTAGTGTACTTATCTGTACTATTTTGAGACACCATTAAGATGAACTATAATATACTTAAGTACAACTTTTTAATTTTTATTTAATTTTTGTAAATATATTTAAAATGCAATGGCAACACATTATGATTAAATTAGAAATACATTTCCAGTATATTCTAAATTTATTAATAGTAATCTGAAAAGTTGATTAAAGTATACTTTAAATCGAAATAAAGAACATTATAAATAAGTACAGTATTAGTAGAGAAAATTGTACTTATAGTATATTTAAGTTGATCTTAATGGTGTCTCAAAATAGTACAGTCAAGTACACTAAGTTGTATTTTAGTATATCTTAAGTAGCAATAATGATATATCATTAGTATACTAAGTACGTTTTTAGTACTCGAAAATAACACACTTTGAGTACAATAATTTTGTGCTCATGAAGTACACTAAGTGTGCTTAAATTTAGTATGTTAAAGTATACTTTTTTTTCGCCTGGGGTTCTAGATAGAACCCTTTATGTTGAGTTCTAGGTAGAACTCTTTGTAAGGGTTCCAAGTGAACTTTTATAAAAAGTTCTAACAGGAACCAAAAATGGTTCTCCTATGGGGACAAGCTGAAGAACTCTATATGGTTCTAGTTATCAGCTTTATTTCTAAGGGTGCATGTAACGCTGTCAGAGAACGTGGAACATGTTGCTGTGGAAACAGAACTGTGATTGAGGGCTTGTTTGGTAAATGAAACATTTTGAAGATTTGTCAGTTTGGATAATTGATTGATTGATTGATTAAGGAAACAGCTGACACATGAAACACACACAGGTGTTTGTACGTGTGTGTGAACCCAAACATGGACACGTTCATATGAACGATAACAAACAAACAAACATCAACATATCAATAAATCGATACCTGGTTATTTTATTGATCATCTGGTCGAAGGTCTTTAGAAACATCGTCTGTTTCTTTATCTCGATCGTTTCTCCATCTTTCGTCAGACGTTCCACTGTGTTCTGATTCTCACGGTGATGTTTTTTTCTTTTCATAGATCTCATTCAGAGATGTTCCGTTTACTGTGTTAGTGTTAGCTTTGTTGCTATATGGACGCCGGCTGACCTGCACCTGTGTGTGCTGATAGACACGGCCTGAACAATATTGGATAACATTATAGTTACACAGACGGCATTCATCAGTGCACCGTGGTTGATTTGGTTAAAGGGATAGTTCACCCAAAAATAAACATTCAGTCATTATCTCCTCATCCTCATGCTGATTTAAGGTCCGGTTTAGTTTTTTAGTCCACAAAACACTGCTGGGATTTCACAGGAAAACTGATTCTAACAAACAATGGTGACCAGTTTTCAAATGTAAAAAATCAACAGAAAATAAAACATAAAACTCCTCCATGCTGCTCGTCTGGTGTAATCCACGTCTCCTAAAGCCCCAACGTGTCGTTTGCACACCGTCACACCACGCACACACAGTGACAGTGTGCATGAGCACGTGAATGTGGCTCCAAGCTAAAGCTCCACAGTGAAGATTCAGGATAAAAACATGGTGTAAATAACATTTTTTTAGTTGACTCAGCATGTTGGAACTTTAGGCAACTTGGATAACAGCAGATGAGCAGTATGGAGGCATTTTATATTTTTATTCTGTTGTTTTTTTCTGTTTGAAAACTGGTCACCATTCACTTCCATTGTTTGGGAGATTCTGTAACACTGTTTTCCTGTGAAACTCCAGCAGTGTTTTGTGGACCAACAAAGTAAATCCAACCTTCAATCAGCATGAGGATGAGTAGATAATGACTGAATTTTCAAGTGAGCAAGTGTGTAGCATCATGTCTGGTGAAGGATTCACTACTTCCATCTTGTGTTTCCCTGCAGGCTCTGGGACGAACAGCACAGCTTTATTCTCCGGCCAGATTGGATTTGTTGCATGTGAAGGGGGGACTTTACACCAACAGTTTGGGGGCTTAAAGGAGCATGTCTGGAAGTGATCGCATTGTGAAATATGTGAAATGTCAGCTGGACAGCGCGCCCCCACATGACTTTTTTCATAGTCAGCTGTGGTGTTTTGCGCAAGTTTCGACTACGTTGTAGACACCAAACACTCTGCAGCTCTGTGGGTTCAAATGTGATTCAGAGAGATTTAGAGCTTGTGGAGTATTCAAGTTAGACTGAATTTCAGAACTAGATGTTGTACATTACCCTTTGTAAACCTGCGACAACACTGAACTCATGTTTGTAAAAGTGTAGCAAAGATTTGTTGTTGTAAAAGATCTAAATGGAATTTGCGCAAAAAATTGACTGAACGGTGAGGTTACACAAAAAAGAATAAAATAAAGGTCCTTTTTTGAACACCTGGGAATAAATTCAAAGCAGAAAGAACAACTCAACTTTGAAAAAGTACATTTATTAAAATTTGGATGTAAACAAAGGCCCAGAACTTCTGCTGATAACAAATGTATTGATGTAGTTAACAAAGAAAAATCATGGTCAACTATAATTCTGCCTAATCTTCAAGGCAGAATAAGTCACTATACTGTGACTTATTATCATACTATAATATGGCATCACAGTCCATGATGTCATAGTATAGTATGATGTCATAGTGTAATATGATGTCAGAGTGTAATATAATGTCATTGTGTAATATGATGTCATAGTGTAATATGATGTCAAAGCATAGTGTGATGTCACAGTATAGTATGATGTCATAGTGTAATATGATGTCAGAGTATAGTATGGTGTCAGAGTGTAATATGATGTCATAGTATAATATGATGTCATTGTGTAATATGATGTCAAAGCATAGTGTGATGTCAGAGTATAGATGATATAGTGTAATATGATGTCAAAGCATAGTGTGATGTCAGAGTACAGTATGATGTCATAGTGTAATATGATGTCAAAGCATAGTGTGATATCAGAGCATAGTATGATGCCATAGTGTAATATAATGTCATTGTGTAATATCATGTCATAGTGTAATATGATGTCAGAGTGTAATATGATGTCATAGTGTAATATGATGTCAGAGTATAGTATGATGTCATAGTGTAATATGATGTCAGAGTATAGTATGATGTCAGAGTGTAATATGATGTCATAGTATAATATCATGTCATTGTGTAATATGATGTCAAAGCATAGTGTGATGTCAGAGTATAGTATGATATAGTGTAATATGATGTCAAAGCATAGTGTGATGTCAGAGTACAGTATGATGTCATAGTGTAGTATGATGTCAAAGCATAGTGTGATGTCAGAGTATAGTATGATGCCATAGTGTAATATGATGTCAAAGCATAGTGTGATGTCAGAGTATAGTATGATGTCATAGTGTAATATGATGTCAAAGCATAGTGTGATATCAGAGCATAGTATGATGTCATAGTGTAATATCATGTCATTGTGTAATATGATGTCAAAGCATAGTGTGATATCAGAGCATAGTATGATGTCATAGTGTAATATCATGTCATTGTGTAATATGATGTCAAGCATAGTGTGATGTCAAGTATAGTATGATGCATAGTATATATCATGTCATTGTGTAATATGATGTCAAAGCATAGTGTGATGTCAGAGTATAGTATGATGTCATAGTGTAATATCATGTCATTGTGTATGATGTCAGCAAGTGATGTCGAGTAATATGAGTCATAGTGTATATGATGTCAAAGCATAGTGTGATGTCAGAGTATAGTATGATGCATAGTGTAATATGATGTCAAAGCATAGTGTGATGTCAGAGTATAGTATGATGCCATAGTGTAATATATGTCAAAGTCATAGTGTGATGTCAAGTATAGTGTGATGTCATAGTGTAATATCATGTCCATTGTGTAATATGATGTCAAAGCATAGTGTGATATCAGAGATAGTATGATGTCATAGTGTAATATGATGTCAAAGCATAGTGTGATATCAGAGTATAGTATGATGCCATAGTGTAATATCATGTCATTGTGTAATATGATGTCAAAGCATAGTGTGATGTCAGAGTATAGTATTATGCCATAGTGTAATATGATGTCAAAGTATAGTGTGATGTCAGAGTATAGTATGATGTAATAGTGTAATATGATGTCAAAGCATAGTGATGATATCAAGCATAGTAATAATGTCATAGTTAATATTCATGTATTGTGTAATATGTTGTCAAAGCATAGTGTGATGTCATAGTATAGTATGATGCCATAGTGTAATATGATGTCAAAGTATAGTGTGATGTCAGAGTATAGTATATGTCATAGTATAATATGATGTCAAAGCATAGTGTGATATCAGAGTATAGTATGATGTCATAGTGTAATATGATGTCAAAGCATAGTAATGTATGTCATAGTGTAATATCATGTCAAAGCATATATCATGTCATAGTGTAATATCATGTCAATAACTATAATATGTCATAGTATAGTTTTATGTTGTAGCATTGTATGATGTCATAGTCTAGTATTACATCATAGTGTAGTATGATGTCAAAGCGTAGTGTGATGTCAAGTATAGTATCAGAATAGTAATATGACGTCAAGCATAGTGATGTCAGAGTATAGTATGATGTCATAGTGTAATATCATATCAAAGCATAGTGTGATGTCAGAGTATAGTAATGTCATAGTGTAATATGATGTCAAAGCATAGTGTGATGTCAGAGTATAGTATATGTCAATGTAATATGATGTCAATAGTGTAATGTCATGTCATTGTGTAATATGTGTCATAGTGTAATATCATGTCATTAAGTAATATGATGTCATAGTGTATATGTCATACTAATGTCATAGTATATTGATGTTATAACATAGTATGATGTCATAGTATAGTATGACATATAGTGTAATATGATGTCAAAGCATTAGTGTGATGTCAGAGTTATAGTTTTGATATGTCAAATAGTGTAATATCATGTCAAAGCATAGTGTGATGTCAGAGTATAGTATATGTCATAGTGTAATATGATGTCATGTAATGTGATGTCATAGTGTAATATATGTCAAGTATAGTTGATGTCAGATATAGTATGATGTCATAGTGTAAGTATACATGTCATAGTGTAATATAATGTCAAAGCATTAGTGTGATGTCAGAGTATAGTATGATGCCATAGTGTAATATGATGTCAAAGCATAGTTGATGTCAGTATAGTATGATGTCATATGTATATGATGTCAAAGCATAGTGTAATGTCATAGTATAGTATCATGTCATAGTGTAATATGATGTCAAGCATTGTGTAATGTATGTCATAGTGTAATATATGTCATAGTATATATGATGTCAAAGCATAGTATGTCATAGTATAGTGTTACATCATCGTGTAGTATGATGTCATAGTGTAATATGTCATAGTATAGTATGATGTCAAAGCGTAGTGAGATGTCATACTATAGTATGATGTCATAGCGTAGTGTGATGTCATAGCATAGTATAATGTCAGTAATTGTCATGTGTAATATGATGTCATTGTGTAGTGTAATGTCATAGTGTAGTATGATGACATATTGTGTATGATGTCATAGTGTCATGCATCACAGTATTTATGTCATAGCATCTTATGTCATGGTATTATATCATAGTATATCATGATGTCAGATTGTCTTATGTCACATGGTATAGTACACTTCATGGACATTATATGTTAGACATGATGTCATGATGTCATCCTTACCAGTAAGAATGTTTCAGAAAAGACATGCACCAACTAACAGTAAATCATTTTAATATGTTCTTGTGGTATATTAATTTAAAACATTGACTGTTCCACAGCAGAGGAACATTAATGAACAGAAAGAGTAAATTAATATTTTGTCTTGTTGAAGTGATTTTGCTGTTTTCCTGGCTGAAGCTGATGAGAGTGCCTCAGGCCTTCACAGATGTGATGATGACTGTGTCCAGATGTTGAACCTCTGGAATTAAAGTGATTCAGGTCAAACTGATGTGAAGCTGCTGCAGTGACTGCAGTCAGACAGCAGGGGGAGCTGACAGCAGCTCACATGACAGTGACGGGCTGATATGTGACAGTTTGAAAATGAAGTGCACAATGTCAGCGTCTTCTTCATCGTCCTCATCCCCAATAATCAATATGTTATCAATTTAAAAATATCACTCAAACACTGTGTGTGTGTGTGGTGTGTGTGTGTGTTTGGTTTCATGTTTCAGGCTCACGAAGTCTATGATCCTCGTCTCCTGATGCTGCTGATGACCTGCTCACGTCTGGACTCTACTCGTCCACGGTGACACGTTGACTGCTGTCAGACTGACTCAACGTCCTTCACACAGACATCCGGATCATGTTTAAAGGGCATTTCACACTGTATATCCTTAATCCTGAGCTAAGAGTTAACCCTGGGCAAACTTAGCTGTTCCCACTGGCACAATCCTAGCACATTCCAAAGTGGGCTAACCCTAAGACTTAAAGCGATATTTCCCCCCAGAATGATAATCCACTCAATATGTACTCACCTCTATGCTGATGTGAGGATGGATGACATTAAAATTTAACCACAAAAGACGCCATTTACACCATGTTTTTAGCTGAAATGTCAACTGTAGCCTCCCAGGTAGCATGTAAACATGGCGTCGATGTATTGCGAGACTTCGTATATCTCGTAATGGATGCACGTGTGAAAATATCGTGAGTTAAAAACATGGTGTAAATGGCGTCTTTTGTGGTTAAATCTTAATGTTGCGGCTTTGCAGACACTTGGATTACACCACACGAGCAGGATGGAGACATTTTGTGTTTGTTTTGTGTTCTTTTTTTAACATTTTATCCGTGGTCTCCATTCACTGCCATTGTACTGGATTTGGCTGCAACCCTGTTTTCTGCTGAAACTCCAGGATTGTTTAGTGAACTGAAGATCTTCACCATCATCACATCAGCATAGGGGAGGACATACTGAGTGGATTTCATTCTGGGATGGAATATCACTTTAAGGTAGGTGGCCCTGCTCTGGAGCAGGGTTATCTTCTGAAAACTGATTAAACCCAGGGCTGACAGATCAGAAGAAGAAGATAAAACTTGTGTGTGTGTGTACAGAGGCTTTAACCCAGAGCTAGAAGGACAGTGTGAGTCAGTGGCAGCTGGTCAATAGAGGGCGCTAGGGCGCCGCCCCACCTCTCACCACATCCTAAAACTTCAGTGAAGAAGACTTAATTACTTTAAAATATATACTGTATATTTCTTTAAATGATCAACGACAATATTGTGTAGTTAGTGAGTAAAATGTATAATCTGCACTTAAATGTGTTGTTAAAAATGTTTTACGATGTCCAAAGTTATAGATAGGTCACGTGTTCCCGGCTTGGGGCGCAATTTTTTCGCCCATTTACTCTCGCTATAAGTTGTACATGCGCAGTTCGATCCTCTCAATACAAGAGATAGGAGCCTGGTGGGGCGCACAGAAGCTGCGCCCTTTGCATTCATTTGAATGGTGCTGCTTTACACATCGTCAACCTCTGGTGGCAGCAGAGAGTGACTGGCTCGATCTATATCTGACAATTAATAGATCTTTTACAGTTTGCAAACAATGAGAAAGCTGTGCGCGCATCTTGGTAACAGAAGTACGGCGGACCACAGCAGCTTGTCAATGAGCCGCTGCAAACACCAGCAGTTTTAATCAGTGTTCTCAGTCTAATCAACACGTTTATTAACTTGCAGCCATAGACGCCACCAGTTGCTCTGAAACTTATATCAACCACTGGAATATAGTTCTGAAGTATCATAAACTCAATAAACAAATGTTTTGGTGATTTTGGTGCTGGTAAAACGTTTAATTCAACGTTTGCAGCTTGATAACTGGTCTGGATGACTGGAGGAGACCATAATTCTGTTGCCAAAATGTGCGCGCAGCTCTTCCATGATGTCAGCTGTAAAAGGGTCGATACTGCTGAGTGAGATGTGTTGACAGCTGGAAGAGTTTAGCGCATTGGCGGCTAGAATGGAGTCATAAAATCTGTGAAGTCACTATAAACAACGTGTTTTTAGAGGAGAACATTAGAAGAGAAGCTCAGAGTTAAAGAACCTGATCAGCTGACATCATCAACCAACAACAGTGAGAGAAAGATGATAAACTCTGTGTGGAGAACATCTCAGCCTCACACTGGTACCAGCTGATCATCTTAGAGGTGAGCTGTGCTGGATGAAGTATTCACATCATTTAGTTCAGTAAAAACACTAATACCACACTGTGAAAATACTCCACTACAAGTAATTTAAAACTTTACTTGAGTAAAAGTATGTAAACATTATCAGCTGTTATCAATATGAAAAGTAAAAGTAACCACTGTGCAGTAAAATGTTCCCGTTTCAGTAACTAGTAAGTGTACCTGTCAGGTAAATGTAATGGAGTGAAAAAGTTAAGTAGAACTATAAAGTAATATAATATGGATGTAATTCGAAGTTGGACTTTGATAAAGTACTTGAGTAAATGTACTTACACACTCAGAAATAGGGGTACAGAGGCGGGACATTTCTGTACTTAAAGGTAAAGTTCTGTCCTACTGTAACCTAGAGGGCCAATTATTGTACTCTTAAGTACCTATGTGTACCTTTTTGGGGGAAAAAGGCACATAAATGTTCCTGAATAGCAGAAGGTACATATATGTACTCCTAAGGTACACATACTTACCCTCTAAAGGTACAATATCACAAACAGTTTGTTAGAGAAAATGTAGGCCTGTAAGCCTATTATTATTAGGCTACTGTAGGACTATTAATATGATTTAACATAGGGCTAATTATTAAAAATGAAACAATTATTTTTGAATTAAGGTATTCACTTTTAATTTTATCCTAATTTGTTTGTGTGTACGCACGCACACACCACGGATGTATTATCCATGACACACAAACGCACGCGCGGCGCGCACACACAGCAGGCAAGGGGGTTCTGAATGATGGTAACCAAGATGGTATGAATGCAATCTGATCACCTGATCACGCCGGTGTGATCATCGACTCCAACGATTAATGCGGAAACAACTTGGATGCTACACAGAATGCGTTATATTTATCTTATTGCTCAGAGTGACAAACAACACGTTTATTTGCTTTTTTGGTTTATAAGTCGTTTTTTCCACAGTACCTGAACGCACCAGACCAACGTCTCGAGGCGAGAGTTTTTTTTCTTCCGAGCTGAACTCATCCTGGCGGCGGGGGGGGGGGAGGGGGAGTGGAGAATGTCCATGTTACACGAATTACAGATACGATCACGAATACACGGATTATCACGATCATCCGAATCATCACGACATCACGAATCATAGGATTATACGAATACACGAACCACGATCTCACGAATTATCACGGATTATCACGAATCAACGATTCACGACTATCACGAACTATCACGAATCATCACGAACTACAGAATTATCACGAATCATCACGAATCATCACGAATATCACGAACTATCACGAATCATCACGAACTACACGAATACACGAATCATCACGAATCTCACGACTATCACGATTATACGAACTATCACGAACAGGATTACACGGATTATCACGATTATCAGAATATCACGGATTCACGGATTATCAGGATTACAGATATCACGAATTCAAAACTATCACGAATTTCACGAATTATCACGGACTATCACGACTATCACGAATTATCACGAATTATCACGATTATCACGAACATCAGATTTCACGATCATCACGAATATCACGGATTATCACGGCACAGGGCACAGAGTGACTGAAGCTGAAGCGCAGAGATTCAAGTAAGTTTAAAGTTGCTCTGAGTTGATATCAGTCGTAGCGTTGATGGGCAGCTAACGTTAGCTTCATAGTTAGCATTAGCTCACTCGAGAGTGAACTAACGTTTGTGAATTTTTTTAACGCTAACACAGTTTTTCAGCTTCGCCATGAAGCTGTTTAAGTTGATTAAGCTTTAACAAACACTGAGCAGAAGATATGAGGCCTAAGTGTGGTTCAACATGGCGCTAACTGCTGCTCACACATTAAATGGTGCTTGTGACTTTTTTTTTTTTTTTTTAATCGCTTGTGCACGAGAGAAGTAGTTCAGGGTCAGTTAGGATAACTTAAACTAAACCTTTATCCCTGTGCCTGAAGAGGAATGCCCTCAGTTTACCCGTCAACAACATGTACATCAAGGCAAGTCTTTGAATGTTTTCATCATCATCGTCTTCCTGGGCTGTCACTCACATTTTTATTACAGCTGTAACGTGTTACAAGGAATTTTCTGTCCATAAAAATGACATGAAAGATTACTAATTGAAATGAACAGTGTTAACTCTAGCAGGATCATCATAGATCACCATATTCCAGGGACAGAACTAGTGAGTGGCCGCTTGCAGGTTATGACATTCAGACATCAAAGAACTATAGCAGGGGAAAGTTTTTTTTCTTTTAGTAGTCCATATTATGAGGCCTGACCTGTGAGTATGAACTTGATTCAAAAGTCACAACAAGGTCACAGTTGTAGATTGGAATGCAATTGGTGTGTCTGTGTATTTTTCTGTTGTCTCGCAGTTTGGAACCTTCTTGCCACAGGCTGCCGGCAATCATTTCGATTCCACAATTCCCAAGAGATGTCCAGAGCCGCCTGGACGCCAAAGAACCAGTCCAAAAGACACAGAAATACCGCAACAAAATCATTGGGATTTTGTACGAAATATTGTCACAGTACACAAGTAAGTCAATGCTAATGTTAAATCAAGGTTGTTGTTGTTTTTTTTGTTATTTTTCAGCAACTACTTTGATTTGCTAGGTTTATTCTCAGCAGAATGTCACGGTTTCAAAATCTGTCTGACTGCCACTTTAACAATGTGGTTTCTTTTACCACTGAGACAGGTATCCAACGCACTCAGAATATGTCCAGGTCGTGAAAGCATTGATTGTAAAGTACCCCTTCCTAAGAGATGCACATGGAATGGTTATGTAAGTATCTCTCCTTTGGTCGCTTCTTGTTAAACAGATTCCAGTGTAACATAAGTATGCAGAATGAATTAATAAACTTCATAAACTGTCATATCTGTTTGGAACAACCAGCATACGTGGCACAGTCAGCTGAAGAGAAAATTCAAAGCCGAACGGTCACCACTAATAAACAACGAGGAAGTCAGACGGTTCAAGGAGAAGTTTCAGCACCGGAAACATCAGAGTCCACAGATGAGTCTACATCCTCTTGTGCAAAACGACTAAAGCCAGCTTTAGTAAGTCGTCACAACCTCGCTCTTGCACAAGTACAAAAGTTATGATAAAGAAAATGATTGTTGTTGTTTGTTCTAAGTAGATGTCATTGTACTAAGCTCTACTGGTGTAATGCACATATAGTGGAGTTTTCACGTACTTGTTTGACTTTTTTATTCCTCTGGTTAAAGTTAAATTGACTCGATATGAGACATACCACATGGTCTATATTGTTTTTGTCAATAAATCATTTGAATGATTCTTAATTCACATTCCTAGTATAGCATATTTCGTATTATGGAAGGTAATTTATTTTAAGTGCTTAATATAGAATTAATAAGACAAAAGTACATAAATTTAACTTTTTCATACTTTTTGTATGCACATGATCTAAAATCTGTAATCTCTACTTCTGATAAAGGAGTCATGCCTCGCAGCGGAGGATGCCACCTCTGTTGAGGCTCATGTCAAAGTCCTGCAAGAGCAATATAAAAAGTTGCACTGCAACACAAACCTGGTGAAAGACCACATGATGAAAACCCATGCATGGAGACGACGAGAGGTAGCGGAAGGAATGTCTACAGAGGATCTTTTGAAGAGATATCCATTCCTAAGAACATCCGCTGGGGTAAGAAGAGCATTTAATCTGATGTCAATTTGAAAAAAGTGATAGAACTAGAAATGTGACAGACTGATGTTGGTCATTATATTGTTCCCTTAGAAATGTCTAGCTGTCAGTGTGTGCACGCGCTTCAAATAAAATACCCCTTGTTTCTTCTATCTCAGTTGTGCGATGAGGTTGATGCCTTGCATCCCTCTCCAGTTGGCATTTGCCGCCGCTTCAATGACAACTTCACGCCTGTTCTTCAAAATGTGCTTAAACTCGCCAAAGACTGTGACCTGAAAAGATGCTACTTGGAGGCTAGGGGGGATGCCTTGACTGAAGACATTACAGGTATGTATTTGAGCACATACTAATCAGGGGTTGACACTAAGGCCTTGGAATCACTTGTCATTATCATGGTAATATCAACCAAACTTTGATCAAATGCTTTTGCACAATTATCTATTTGACCCAGGAATTGACTTCAGGGGTGGACTTCTCCTCTTGCTGTCCATCTTTAAGGAGAAGATAGAGGATATCGTCATACTTGGAAAGGTAAATATTTGTTGTACTTAGTGGCTGGCCTTACTAGTAGAACAATTAAACCATTAAAAAATAACAACTAAATCATTAAAAATTAAAGTTATACCATCCACTCACCATATAATGCACAGGGAGGTTATTTGAGAGAAAGATATTTCCCAGTGTCTTCAGTAAAATACAGAGTAAAAGGTAATAGGGACTAAATTCCTCTTGGATAGTGCTGACCTTCTTGTGTATATGGTTAACCCCCACAAGGAGTACATGACAGAATTTTCATTTTTAGGTGAACTATCCCTTGAAATTAGTTCTTCTTCTGTTGGTTTACTGTGCATCCCTTATCAGATAAAAGTATGCTAAAATGAAAATGTTTCTCTGTCATAGAATAATCCTTCTACTCCGTACCCAACCATTCAACTGAGAGATCAAGATTGGAAAACTGCCCTCTCCAAACGATGTCAGTGTGTCATCAGTGTTGATGGAATTGAGGTATGTTCTTGCACCTCAGTGGATGAGGCCTTCCTCGCAGCTTTCTGCATGTACTACGTGTTAAACATGGCATATCCTGCATCCCTGAAGAAGACACTCGCCTTTCTCCAACGGCACATTGCAAACATGGTGGAAAATGGAGACACACCCCTGCCAGTAACTGTCACTCGAGTAGTTAATCTCCTTTACTGAGTTACAGAAAACTCTGAAATTAAACCGAGGATTTGAAAACTTTCATTTCAAGGATAAAGTGCTTCAGCGTGTATCATCTGTATCTGTTAATACTGTCAAATATGCACTTGGAGATGTTTTTGTTGTAGGGCATGTGCACACTGAAGCCATCCCTTTGTTCTTTAAAACCAAGTACATACTGAATGTGGACACGTTGTGGGTCTTGTGTGGAAAACTGATGATTCCTACCTCTTATGAAAGTCATTTCCATGCTTACGATGTCACAGTTGATAAGGACTGGACTCTGCTTAGTCCTGGAAATGAATAAGACCATCAAGCTCTTGACACGTTTTTGGTGGATGACAGACTGTTTGTGTCTTTGAGATACACAGTTTAAGGTTTTGTTTTTTTGTTCTTTTAGAGTTGCAACTTTGTTTTCATAGTAAGTCAGTCCTTGGTCTTGACTTATTGGTCAGGTGTTCATGTTGGTTTGTTAATGTCAGAAAATGTTAACCTGCCACTTTAATTGAGTAATTGCATCTTTTTGCAACAGGGATAAGCATTCAGTTGGAGTAAGGATTCATCGGTCACTCTTTTTGTCCTCTATGCTTTTATACAAGCCTTTAAAAAAAATGAAGAAATGGCAATTGTATGAATGAATTGTAGGTTACTATACTGTACACAAAGTTTTAAATGAGGAAATAAAATGCAATGAACAGTCAAGAAATTGTACATTTTTGTCTCTTTTTAGAGCTTGTCACCGGGGGGTACTGATATAAGTACACTATTGTACCTTTTTATGGGTACATTTTTGTTTTATGATATGAAGGTACATTTTTGTCATACTAGGTCCACAATTGTACTTAAACTGGTACAATTTGATAAGGTACAAAATTGTACCAGCACAAATGGGTACAAAATTGTCTCTCAAAAGGGTACGCCTGGTGCGACAAGGGTTTGTACCCTTTTTGGTACATTTTCGTACTTCTATTTTTCTCTGTGTAGTTACATTCCCCCACTGGAGATGAAAGAAGCTGAATGTGTGATGTTGGTCTTTTACAAACTTTTAAATAGTTTCTGTTTTGTGCAGAAAAGTGTTCGACACACCTTAAAGTAGGAACTTTATATAAACCTGTCAGAGACAATTAACCACAGAGTCACTGAGACATTTACACCTCTCAGGGAGAATTTATAGACAAAAAGTATGTTTTAAGCCACAAAATGGCAATTTTTAATTAATTAATTTATTTATTTATTTTTAAATCTTGTGTTTATAATTTATCTTCCACTGTCTGAAGGTTTGTGTTATCAGATTTTTTAATTTCCATACTTACTGAGGTACTTTTTGCTGACTTTAAGTCTTTCAGCATAAATTGTAAAATAAAATACAATTATTATAAAGGATTTGCACAAATTGAAGTACCTTAATTTACCTTAACTAAACAAGTTCATCAGGTTCTAAAACATGTTCATGTAGTTCTGCAGGTACAAATAAAGGCTCTTTTCGTATATTAAAATACACTCGTGCGATACCGTACAATGTCTGCCTGATTTTCACTATAGCGCCCCCTGGAGAAAAATTCACCAGCCGCCACTGCTGTGAATCATATAGTCCTGAGCTTAACCCTGGGTTAACAACGTTGTGTGTGTGAAAAGAGGCTAAGTTATCCCAGGGTTAACTGTTAGCCCTGGGCTAAGAATATCCAGTGTGAAAAGCCCTAGGGCGCCAAAGTCATGATGTCACTTCCTGTCCAGCCTCTGTAACAACAATATAATCTTCACTAAGCATTTTTTTCTGAAGAAAAATGAAGCCTTCTTGGAGTTTATCATCCACATTCTGAGACTGATCAAAACAAACTGCCACAGTTTATGGGAAACAGTATTAAAGGCTGTGAAACAACAGAAATCTTTAATAAACAAACAGTAAATAATTTTTCACACTCCCGTTCTTATCAAGCTGCAGGATTCACTGTTGAGAAAACTTTGTATTCTTAGTTCCTAATGTGGTTACAACAGTTGTTATTTCATCACTTATTTCAAAAACAGAATCTTTTTTAAAATGAAATGATATTTTTGAGTCAGTTTAAAGGCTGAATAACAAAGGAAAATAAACGTGCCTTGAAAAAACATAGCTGAGTCAAACAGCAGCTTGTTTTCAGTCTTTATTTGAGGTAAACGAAGGTTCAGACGAGCTGTTTCTCAGCTGAACGCGGCAGTTCTCCACGTCTCAGGAGGATTTTCTTTTTGGGGGTGGGGGGGTCCAGGCATGGAATTGAAAAGCCCTTAACTGCGGAACGGAACGGAAAAAACCTAAAAGATGACGGAAACACAAAAATTCAGACAAGACACAAATACCAGCGGACTGTCAGCTGTTGAGAATTAAATGAAACGAAAAATTCTGTCACAAAGAATAAAAAATATCAAACATTTAAAAAAAGAAAACACACTGAACAAACACTCAGTTTCTCCGGTCCCATAAAAAAAAAAAACATCAAAGAGACAAAAAAGTCTTTTCAGTTCATTAAGAGAGAATAAAAATACACATTAATAAAACATGAGAAATATAATGTCCACTCTGCTCGACGAGCCGCAGAGCAGCAAGTTCAACATCATTAACATCTGTCGCTCTGATAGAAAACCTCTGGAACAGCTGGAAGCTCACAGGATCACACTCTGTTCAGTCCTGCTGACACTTCTGTTGACTGGCTTCATCCTTTGTTCTGTTGGTCGCTAGACAAACTTGTTTCTGTGCTTCTGAAGTAACGTTAAAGAAAACAGGCTGCAGGTCTGGACTAAAGAAAAAGGGAACATGCAATATTTGTTAGCTAGGCTGCTTTCATTAGTGATGGACATCTTTAAAGGTGTAGATGTGTTTTTCACTCTTGATATTTCATTTCATGTAGCATAAATCAATGCCACACACTATAGCATTTATAGCCTAGCTAATTTGCAATGCCCGTCCCTAGCTGGGCCTTAAGATACAAAAGACTCAGCAACAAATATAGTGAGGCTAGCTGCCCAGCTAATGCTAATATGAATCAAATCGTGACAGTGTGTCTGATAAATGCAACAACACAAGCTAACGCTGCTGTGTGAGAGGCTGTTGTGGTGTTTAGCTAGCGATGCCATGCTGTTGTTGAGGTGGTCCATTATTCTGAATCCTTAATAGTCTGAAAAATGTCAGATTGGACTGAAAAGCCATTTTTCCAACATCCCAAACACCCATTGCTCTGAAAATATCAGCCTGGAATAACTTATGTAAGAGATTCAACATCCATCACGTACGTAACGTAACTTAATTATCTGAGTTACAGCAACTTGTGTAGCACACTTATGTTAAAACAGTGATCTTTTGCCTAAAACTAACCAAGTAGATTCGGAGCCTAAACCTGAGCAAACTGTAACCATTTCACAATTTTAACCATGTGTTTATTATTGTTACCATGATGACAAAGATCACAGGGGGAGTGTACAGTTTCAGATCAGTGGGCCTTTGGAGCAGTGGGCTTTTGTTTTCTGGGTAACGGGCAGACAAATGGGCCCTCCCCTTTTTTTTCTGAATTTTTTCTCGTGGTCATTGGTTATTGTTCTGAAGGTTTTTGCAGGTTTGGACTAGAGAAGAAGAAAGTATGCAAGCAATGGAGCTAGCTAATATTTGTTAGCTAGGCTCTCTTTGTTAACGTCTATTATCATCTTGACAATGTATTTTCACTCTTAATCTAGTGAGGCTAGCTTCCCAGCTATAGGTAGGCTAAATGCTAACATGGATCAGATCATGGTGGTGTGTCTGATGAATTTCACAACACAAGCTAGTTTTAAGCTAGCTCACTGCAAAGTGCTACGCTTTGAGGCAGAGTTTGCATTTCAAGCTAATCAGTTATGGCACAACGCTAATCTTTATTTAAGGTGGTTAGCGTCAATCTTGGTATCCATCAGCTGTTGTTGTCAGCCCGAATATCAACTGGCTACATCAGAAACTCAAAACATCAGCTGTTGATCTCAGAGGCTAAATCGTCTAACATGTCCTTCCATGCACCGCTCTTTGTTTACAGTCTGAGTAGCAACTAGATAATTCTTTTTAAAAACGTTAATAAAAAAGCTAAAATGGTCGTTAGACCTCATTTTGTTCAGTGTGTTAAGCCTCTTTGCTCTCCACACAGACTGTAAGGTTAAAGTAACGGCCTGATATGATTAGCTAACGCTGTTTTGTTCCTGCTGTTCACTCTGAGTCCAAGCTAACGCTACACGCTAAACAGCTCCTGCTGGTTTAATGTGCTTTTAGTTTGCATTGGTATAATTTTCACTTTTGATGAAGCTAGTTTAGCTACTGAAAACAATAATTATTCACTGAAACTGTTGGGTAACATTATTTTTAAAAGTTAGTAACTAACTTTCAGATTCTTTTTTTGAAAATGTAACTAAATAACTGAGTACTAGAGCTGGAAAGTAACTCATTACATTACTCATTACTACACCAAAGTATTCTAAGTACTCTAAGGAGTTACTTTGCAGCATGTTACTCCCAACACAGGTCATTTGTTAAACGTAAACTAATGATTATTTTGGCTGTCGATTAATCTGTCAACCATTTTCCCTAATTGTTTAAAAATGAGGAGTACACAATTAATTAATTTATTGATTAATTGATTGGTTGAATTAATACTGTCACAATCTTGTCAATTGAAAAATAGGTCCAAACATGTGAAAACATGTTTGGACCTATTTTTCAACTAGTGAATAATATGGTGATCACTTTTTCCACTAATCAATTAGTTAGTTTATTAGTTAAAATAGTTGCCGCTTAAGTTAATAGTTGACAACTAATTGATTAATCAACTAATTGTTGCAACTCCAGTTAAAGGCCTCAAAACAGGCTAGCTGTTTAGCATTAGCTAGTGCTACATCTCGAGGACACAGGTAGCATCTGAAGCTAACGAAGCTACAGCACAAAGATGCTAATCTGTATTTAGCTGGTCAATAGTAATAACCTGTAAAACTCAATGCATTGTGGGACAAGTGTGATTCTGCGCAGCTTTGAGGCGTTGCCAGGGTAACAAGCTGATGAGACACGTCTCTGTGAAATGACGGCACTGTGTCGTGCTCAGCTGGTGGCCATTTTCCATCAGCTTTTCACGAGTCATCCTCTACCTGTAGTCATCTTTATGACGTGTCTTCTTATTTGTCCACAGTGAATCCTTTCTTCTGCCATGTTTTTGTCCTTTTTGTCCTTTTTCCAAACACTGTCCTTCACTTCTTCCGTCCTCTGAACAGTTTCCAAGAAAAGTTTATCATTTGTCTTTCAAAATTTTGTCTCTCTCCTCCATCCTGCTCTCCTTCCTTCCCTTTATTCTCTCTTTTTATTGGTTGAAAATCATGTTAGTTAAAATTACTTCTATTATTCTCCACCCTCCTCTTTGTCAGTCTGTCATCTGATTGGCTAGTTGTCCTGTCAGTCACTGATGCCAATCTCATTCTTATCCCTGATTGGTCTGGAGCATCAGCCCATCAGAACGATGTCACGCAGGTCATCTCGTCGGCCAGCTCGTCCTCATCGCGGCCCGTCCTGATTGGCTCCTCGTCGCTGTAGAGCGCGCCGGGGTCGGCAGCGTTGCTAAGGAAACCGTGGCTGCCCGTGCCAAGCAGGTCGCTGGCGGCCGACTCCATCTCATCCACCGTCATGTGACAGGCGTCGGCGATCTCTCGCTTCGCAAACGCCACAAACTTTGGATCCCGAGCATAAAGACCGAGACCCTCCGAGATCAATACCTGCAGAGCGAGGAAAGAATCAGTTATTGATCAGTATCGATTATCATGATCAGTATCAATTACTGATCAGTATCAGTAAAAGCTTCCTCACCGCCTCCACCAGACTGTCGGCTGATCCTCGTTTCTCGGTGAGCTGAGCGCCGAGTTGTGAGGGAACTCTGAGGGTGGTGTACGCTCTGTACGGAGGAGGAGCTGCAACGCAACAAGTCACATGACACAGTCACATGACACCTTCACATACATGTTGCACAAGTTACATCATGTCAAAGGTTATTATATTTCCTACCTGATGTCCCTGCAGGGCCACTGTACCAGGCCGGTCTGGGTGCTGCACCGGTCACACTCACACCTGACAGATGAAAGGTGAGTTCAAAGTTCAGCAACATATTGATCCTGTTCCTTCAGGCCTTTATCTTGATTACATCACTGCATGTAGTCTGCTATCACTGTTAGCTTTTAGCCTTTAAAGGGTTCATTCGGATTCACTGAAGTCTCACAATAACACAAACACACACAAACAGACGGAGGCGGCAGCAGACCAACAACTCCTGTGTTCTGTGAGCTAAAATGACTGATTTTATGACTGGAGTTTGGTTGGTTTGTAGAGTGATATTTATCTTATATAACAGTCAGGGCCGGTTCTACCCAATTTGGTGCCCTAGGCGAGATCCCCCCCCAAATACAATTCAATGACAACAGCCAACTGGGCAATCACGACAGTTTAATTTGAGCAACAACAAACTCAACAGTAACACTCTAGACAGAAAACACTAAGTGAGGGCGCCAGTGGGCATAGAAAATTATTATTTTATTATTATTTTCCCTCGAGGCCAAGAGGGACTGGCGGCGCGGCGGCGCCCCTCCAGCAGATGGCGCCCTAGGCGACTGCCTATATGGCCTATGCCAGGAGCCGGCCCTGATAACGGTGGTTTCCTGTCAGAAAAGTCTGTCTGACAGAAAGCTAAAGAGGTGGAAATATGCTAAACATAGCATACACTTAAACTGATATTAATTAGTGTTGCTGCTGACCCTGTCCACAGCAGGACTTTGATTAGCTTCCTATTCCGGTACTCCTGCTGCTTCTTCCCAAACTGACCTTCATCTACTGAAGGTGATATCTTGGAATTATACGTGTATTTGGAATAACAGGAGGTTTTACTGTTCCAACATGCAGTGAATGCAGCATGACACCTGATATCACCTGCTTAAGTGTTAGCTTGGAAGTCACCATCACTTTAACTAACACAGAGGATGCTAACGTGTTAGCACTGAGGCCTCTCAGGTCGAGCTGCGTCCAGCCTCCTTACCTCTTCCTGCTCCACCCTTTTTAACCTCTCCTGCTCCTCCTCCCCCTCCTCCTCCTCCTCCCCAGGGTGGGCTGCCTTCCTCCTCCACCAGGATGAGAGGAGCATAGAGGAGGCGACCACGGCGAGGACATGGGTTGGCCCAGGATGCTGAAGAGGCTGCCGAGGAGCGACCGGAGGAGTGACGAGACTCATAACTGCTGAACATCTGCTGAGGAAGAGGAGGAGGGTTACACCTTACTGAAGAGGAGGGGGAGGGGAACATGTGTGTCACCTGTGTGTGTGTTACCTGTCCACGTGTGCGGCGTGGCGGCGAGGTGGGGTGGTACGTCCCGGGGATCGGCAGGTCGTCGCTGCTGCCCTGCCTCCTCAGACACTGGATGTTAAAGGACGGCTTCCGACCTGAGAGACGAAGAGAAACATGATCAGATGTTCCTTTAAACACACAGTGATGGAACAGGTGGAACACCTTGTTAGACATTAATAATTAGTTTATAAACTGTCTATAAAGATCATTTGGATGTTATTATAACTCATATTTTCTTATTTCATCATTTTAGTTCCTCTCATGTCGTCTGTTTCACCTCATTTTGTTTGATTAACTCTCATCACATGTCAACATGTCAATAAGGAGCTGTGACATCACAGTGTGTGTTTGGGGAGAGACAGAAGGATTATGGGACATCCTCTCACCTGTGGGCGTAGCAGGAAGTAGGCGTCTCCGGGTTGTCCTCCTGCCCTCACTGTAGCCGTTACCATAGCTACTGTTGATGTAGGGGGCGTGGCCATCGTAGTGGTCTCTGTACAGAGGAGGCTCGTCAGGGTAATGTCTGCAAACACACACACACACACACACAGAATAACACACACAGGTCTGTCTCTCTGTCTGTCCATCAGTCTGTCCATCACTCCACCTGTCTGCCTCTCTGTGTACCTGTCTCTGGAGGTGATGCTGTCGTTGTCCTCCTCTCGGCTGTAGTAACCCTGCTCTCCATATGTCTCCGTGTCTCCGTTCCTCCAGTATCTGTCCCTCGAGTCCCTCCTGCAGAATAACAGAGCGTGATTGTCTGGGAGACTGAGAGTTTGCTCAGTTGTCATGGAGAGTGTTTGGGGGTAGCTCTGTTGCAGCAACATATTCATTTTGGTGGAGTGTCACAGTGCGAGTGCGTACCTTCCATGTTTGTAGTAGGACGGCCTCTTGTGGGCGTGGTCCAGCAGGCCGTTCTTCACGGACGTGCGGCGGGGATGGTGATGATTGACCGATGACCTCATGTTGTCTCCACGCCGAAGATGTTCGTCATGTTCGCTGCCGTTGGGCATCTTGCTGAGAGAGCCGACCCGGTGGATCAGACCGCCGTTAGACACACCGCCGTCCCCGATAACACCACCAGGACCTGCAGACAGATCAGAGGGAAGGGGGAGGGGCTTACTGTGTGTACATGAAGCTTATTTAAACCTTTAGCTCATTATATCAGGAAGAATTATGACCACATTCAACTGTCATTACAGTGAGGAAACGTTTGTATTTAAACTCTCGACAGACGGACGGCGTCGGAAGGAAAACGGCCACTAATGTTGCTGTCTTTATCTCGTTTAGTGAATCATAGACAACTGACGTCTCATCCGGACACGACACGACGTCCCAAGAGAAGCTGAATTTGAAAAAAAAATTAATATATTAAATAATAAAAATAATAACATGTTGGTGACATCGACCAATAGGAGCAGAGACGGCTTTTCACCTGTAAACTTGGTGACGTGAACGAGGAATGATGTTGTTGAACTGTGAAACACGACTCAGCTTAATCTGACACACCGCCTCAGATGCCATTGTTGTTTACATTCTTGTTCCTAGAAGTGGGTCCCAAGCTCCTCCTTCCTGATGACATCATGCAGGTCATTAAAGATGGAAAGCTGTGATTGGTTGGGGACCATCTGTCATGCCTCTCTGTCAAATCATGGTGAAAATTTATTGCTGCCTTCAAATGAAAGTCGTGAGCTTGAGATTATGACACGGGAACTCATGTGCTTAATATGGTCGTCATGGAAACATTGTTGGTAACGACAAGATGGCCGCCAAAACTGAGGGTGTTTAGTCAGCACAGATGCTAACAATTTAGCGAACTAGCGAGCAGGTAAAATAATGCACAAAATATAAGAGCTTAATGAAAAGATGAGGCCATTTTCCTCTGACATAAAAAAATCAACCCCATCTGAAGGCATCACATGACTCTATAATCTAGAACAGACTGGGGCAAAATGTGGCCCGGGGGCCGGACACGGCCCCGCATGGCCATCGTGGAAATACCAAAAATCTTTCAAAGACAGTCAAAAGCATCTTATTTACCATTAAACCATTATCAGGCCTTTATTTTGAAAGGGCTCAGGGCTGTGTTCACTGGTAAAAATAATCAGCTGAATCTTTTATATTAAACTGTAACTTTATTCACTCAGTGCTGCACATCCATGTTCTTTATGTTGTTCTTCTTCTACTGTTGCTGCGACTATTGTTAAGACCTGTATGCAGCCTGCATGATGCACTGTAAAACATCATGCATGGTTCACTGTAAAACACCATGCATGGTTCACTGTAAAACATCAAAGCATGGTTCACTGTAAAACACCATGCATGGTTCACTGTAAAACGATCACGCATGGTTCACTGTAAAACGTCACGCATGGTTCACTGTAAAACATCAAACATGGTTCACTGTAAAACATCACGCATGGTTCACTGTAAAACATCAAACATGGTTCACTGTAAAACATCACACATGGTTCACTGTAAAACATCACGCATGGTTCACTGTAAAACACCATGCATGGTTCACTGTAAAACGTCACGCATGGTTCACTGTAAAACGTCAGGCATGGTTCACTGTAAAACGTCAGGCATGGTTCACTGTAAAACACCATGCATGGTTCACTGTAAAACGTCACGCATGGTTCACTGTAAAACGTCAGGCATGGTTCACTGTAAAACATCACACATGGTTCACTGTAAAACATCACGCATGGTTCACTGTAAAACGTCAAACATGGTTCACTGTAAAACGTCAGGCATGGTTCACTGTAAAACATCAAACATGGTTCACTGTAAAACATCAAACATGGTTCACTGTAAAACATCATGCATGGTTCACTGTAAAACATCAAACATGGTTCATGTAAAACATCAACATGGTTCACTGTAAAACATCAAGTTTTGGACACAGAACAAAATATTATCAAGTGAGAGTTTAGAAAAGGTGACCAACAGTAGAAGATCACGTCTGACTGTTCCATTATTAGAGATTTGTTCATTTTTAGGACCTTATATCATTTGTGTCTGACCCACGGCAGCCTGATCAGTTTTTGATGCGGCTTGATCTATAATCTATAATCTGACTCAGAGACCATCTGAACATAAAGATCCTGCAGCCTGAACTCATCATCAGAAACATTTATGTTGATTTTCACAGATTAACTTCAGATTGTTCCCTGTTGCATCAACTGACATTAACCACAGACACAGTTATTCGTCTTATTTCATATTTAACATTATTATTAATCGAATTATATTTACAGCAGGCCTGAACAGTTTTGAAATAATATCTAACTGTGATTATTTTGATAACATTTTGAATAATTGTTCTGCCCTGAGTTCAAGTTAATTATTTCAGTGTGATGTTTTCACATTAAACGTGTCCACTGTGTCTCCGTTGGTCCTCTGTTTTGGGGAAACGAGGACGGACACAGAACAACGAGCCTCCTACAGCTCGACAAACAAACCTGATTCTCACATGAATCATCTCACACCCTCGTCTCTGACTGACTCACAGAAAACACGGGAACAAACAGCTCGTGGACGGACAAGTGAAAGTTAAAGTCCCACTGCAATCAGAAATCTGTTTTTTCTTCTTGTTCAAGAGCAAGAAATCTAATTATGATAGATTATTGGAGGCGGGGCCTACGAGCATGATTAGTGACATCACAAACAGACAAACTGCATATTAAGAATTCCAGACCATATTCTGGAATTGTTAATGAGGAAGGAGGAGTCCACGCCTTTTTAAGGATATAAAAGTGGAAATTATACATTTTGACACACATTATTATTCCACACAGATTATTTGTGATTATTTGTTATTTGCTCATGTGTCTTCAGAGGAGATCTTTAAAAATAAAAATGAAATCTGACACTGTTTATTGATAAATCAGTTCAGTGATAGAACATATCATACATAACATGAATCTTCAACTTTTTTGACGTCACTAACTGGCTGATCATTCAAGACATTTTTTAAGCAAAAATAGTTTAGTTTGACTAAAAAATAAAAAAAATCTTTAGACAAAACGAGACATCTGGGAAATTATTATTTTTTTTGTTGTTGTTATTTTTTCAGACCAGTTGATTAATTCAGAGAATAAAATGCAGATTAATTAACTATGTAAATAATGACTTAATAGTAGCGGCGCTAAAAAAAATACTCGGGATTTAACAATTTCTCAAATATTGTGGTATCATGATAAAAAAATGTCTGATAGTGTGATGGCGTCTACTGTGATACTACAGGCTTAATTATTTTTTTATTATTTTTATTTTATGTTATAAAAGGCCTGATACTGACAGCTGTAATGTTTTAGTTTTGCAGTTTTACATAATTCAAACTGTCAAAGACAATTCATAACATGACATGATCATTTTTGCACGTGCTGAGGTCACAGCTGCTACTTACATTTTATTTTATTTTATTTTTTAAGAAGGAAAGCAGAAGATATTTAAGTTAAATAGAAATCATAATAATTTTATATTTAAAAAATGTTGTACACTCAGATTTATTATTTAATATATCAATAACTATTTTATCTTGGACTTTTTATCGTGGTATATTGTACCTCGACTTTTTGGCATTGTTACATCTCTAAAAAATATTCAAAATTCTGATCATAATTTTGACTCACGAGTAAAAACTCTGCATTTGTGTCTTTTCCTGGTCGACAGGACTGATCTTCTACAGATTTAAAACAAATCATCTTTTCACAGGATTCTAATCTTTAATCTAATATAACATGTTGTGACTGTGTGTCCCTACAGTAACCATGGTAACATGAGGACATGGTTTACCTGTGGGCGTGGTCAGTAAGGAGCCTCGTCTGTCCTTCTCAGGTCCAAACCCATTCTCACCCTGCAGAGACCAGAGAGACCACAGACAGACCGTCAACACCTGTGCTCTGACATCACTGTGACATCATCACCTTAAAGGATGACGTCGGGTGTCGATAAGAACCTTGTAGGCGGCGTTTTCCTCCAGCTCCTCCTCCTCCATCATCACCTCCTCCTCATCCTCCTCCAGGTCCTCGTTCAGAGCCAGACGCATCTCTGGACCCAGATCCTGCAGAGTCTTCAGACCGGCTTTACACAGCTGTTAAAACACACACACACACACACACCCCAGACAGAGTTTAGCATTATTGTATTCAGATCCTGTTCTTGTATTCAGACAGACAGACACAGAGACAGACAGACACAGAGACGTACAGACAGACAGACCTGGACAGCAGACGGGTTGGTGTCGTTGGACTCTCCTGTCAGGTCTCCTTTCTCTTTCCTCTTCCTGAACTTCCTGAAGTAATCCTGGATCAGGAACGTCGCATAAAACTTCCCCACCGTCACTTCCTCCTCTGAAAGACACACAGGTGAGACAGGTGTATCAGTCAGCAGCAGTATTATTTGCAGGATCTGTTGTAGTATTTGTGGTGTTTGCAGTAGCATCAGTAGTATTAGTACCTTCATGTGGTGGTATTACTTCATCCAGTAGTTTTGGTTTGATTCTCTTCCAGATCTTCTTGATAATCACCCTCAGCTCCTCGTTCTCCTGGTCAGGGTTACCTAGCAACAGCACACAGTAGGTGAGGCCAGATATACATAAACGATGGTAATATGTTCATGCATCAGAGTTATTTTAATTTAACATAAACAGGGTTCACATCAACAGTAACAGAAGTGTCTGAAAAACCAACTTTAATGTCATTAAATCTAATATAATTAATATTACAGAGGTTTTTATTGTCAGGATGGCTCTGGACCAATCAGATACCTTCGGTCTTGATCTTGAGGGCGGTGCGAACCAGAGCGAAGAGCGTGGCGTTAAAGGTCACCATCCCATCAGTGTTCAGAGGCATGTTCATCGCCACCAGACGCTGACAGAACAGAGATGAAGAGGAGCAGCACCGTCATTTTTTACAGTGTTACAGTCACTGTGCACACCTGAAGCCCGCCGCAGGAAGTGACGAGTCAAATACGGTCATTAAAATGAAAACACGTCACAGAGGAAACAGCTACGTCTGTCTGAGCTTCAGCAGCGCTAAGTCTGAGGCTGTTTTCAGCTTCTTCATGTAATCTCAGAGGTCATGTGACTTACAGCTCAGTATACTGCCCCACAGAGGCAGAAAGACGTCACTACAGGAACGTTAAAAATAAAAGTTAAAAATAAAGGCTTTGATTTTATAACTGTTTGGTTATTTTAAACCATAAATGATGACACCTGTGTAAGAACTCACAGAACAGAGTGCAGAACAGAGCGCAGAACAGAGTCCAGTAAAGAGCGCAGAACAGAGTCCCAGAACAGAACGCAGAACAGAGCGCAGAACAGAGTCCAGAACAGAGTGCAGAACAGAGCGCAGAACAGAGCCCAGAACAGAGCGCAGAACAGAGCGCAGAACAGAGTCCAGTACAGAGCGCAGAACAGAGTCCAGAACAGAACGCAGAACAGAGTCCAGAACAGAATGCAGAACAGAGTCCAGAACAGAGCGCAGAACAGAGTCCAGAACAGAGTGCAGAACAGAGCGCAGAACAGAGCGCAGAACAGAGCCCAGAACAGAGCGCAGAATAGAGTCCAGAACAGAGTCCAGAACAGAGTGCCAGAACAGAGCGCAGAACAGAGTCCGGAACAGAGTCCGGAACAGAGCGCAGAACAGAACGCAGAACAGAGCTCCGGAACAGAGCGCAGAACAGAGTCCAGAACAGAGTCCAGAACAGAGGCAGACAGAGCCAGAACAGAACGCAGAACAGAGTCCAGAACAGAGCGCAGAACAGAGTCCAACAGAGTCCAGAACAGAGTCCAGAACAGAGTGCAGAACAGAGTCCAGAACAGAACGCAGAACAGAGTCCAGAACAGAGTGCAGAACAGAGCGCAGAACAGAGTCCAGAACAGAGGCAGAACAGAGCGCAGAACAGAGTCCAGTACAGAGCGCAGAACAGAGTCCAGAACAGAATGCAGAACAGAGTCCAGAACAGAGCGCAGAACAGAGTCCAGAACAGAGTGCAGAACAGAGCGCAGAACAGAGCGCAGAACAGAGCCCAGAACAGAGCGCAGAATAGAGTCCAGAACAGAGTCCAGAACAGAGTCCAGAACAGAGTGCAGAACAGAGTCCAGAACAGAGCGCAGAACAGAGCGCAGAACAGAGTCCAGAACAGAGTCCGGAACAGAGCGCAGAACAGAACGCAGAACAGAGTCCAGAACAGAGCGCAGAACAGAGTCCAGAACAGAGTCCAGAACAGAGCGCAGAACAGAGCAGAACAGAATGCAGAACAGAGTCCAGAACAGAGCGCAGAACAGAGTCCAGAACAGAGTCAGAACAGAGTGCAGAACAGAGCGCAGAACAGAGCGCAGAACAGAGCGCAGAATAGAGTCCAGAACAGAGTCCAGAACAGAGTCCAGAACAGAATGCAGAACAGAGTCCAGAACAGAACGCAGAACAGAGTCCAGTACAGAGCGCAGAACAGAGTCCAGACAGAACGCAGAACAGAGTCCAGACAGAGCGAGAACAGAGTCCAGTACAGAGCACAGAACAGAGTCCAGAACAGAACGCAGAACAGAGTCCAGAACAGAATGCAGAACAGAGTCCAGAACAGAGCACAGAACAGAGCGCAGAACAGAACGCAGAACAGAGTCCAGAACAGAGCGCAGAACAGAGTCCAGAACAGAGTCCAGAACAGAGTGCAGAACAGAGCGCAGAACAGAGTCCAGAACAGAACGCAGAACAGAGTCCAGAACGAGTGCAGAACAGAGCGCAGAACAGAGTCCAGAACAGAGCGCAGAACAGAGCGCAGAACAGAGTCCAGTACAGAGTCCAGAACAGAGTCCGGAACAGAGCGCAGAACAGAACGCAGAACAGAGCGCAGAACAGAGCGCAGAACAGAGCGCAGAACAGAGCGCAGAACAAGCGCAGAACAGAGTCCAGAACAGAGTCCGGAACAGAGTGCAGAACAGAACGCAGAACAGAGCACAGAACAAGCGCAGAACAGAGCACAGAACAGAGTCAAGACAGTATATTTACCTTACAGGCACCCTGTGAGGACAAGTTTCCCAAATCCAGAGGAGGCTGAATCCTCCTGAGCAGGCGACGACGTCAGTGTTTGATTCGACCCCTGAGAGACAAGAATCAAGATTTAAAACAAACATACAAATACTTTACTTTATTTTACTTTAGTATATAATTATTAGCAACAAAATGTAATGTAAAGTATCAAAGTAAAAGTACTCATTATGCAAAATGCAACAGTGAGAAGTACACATACTTCATTACTGTATTAATACTTCAGTAGAGTTTTCAGGTATCTGTACTTTACATGAGTATTTATTTTTCTAACACCTGAACACAAATATCTGAACTTTATACTTCAAAACAGACTTGTTAATTTAGTTTGAATGACTTTGAGATGAATTATTGATTATTGTTATTTTGTATCATTGTGCGCCGCCTTCAGACATCAAGACTGATTTCAACCTGAATAAAACAATAAGACAAAGAAAAGACGATTCACTGGTGGATCCATCAGAGTTTATCACACAGGACAGACGGGACGAGACAGAAAAGGCAAAAAGAAAGTGACAAGATGAATAATGACTAAGAGGACTTTTACTACATCTGGCAAACTGTTATATTATAATAGAATCTTATATTATCCTGTTTTTATCACAAACAAATACAAGTCAGAGCATTTTAATGTAGAAGTTTGACAATGGGGAGCCAATTTGTACTGCATCATATCATGTTTTTACATACATCATGCAGTAAAATGTATATTTCATTCTGAAATGTAACAGTATGACAATTTCATATCATCATTTCATATTTCAGATTTATCAGTTTTATTAAAAATGTGCAGACAGTGTTTAAAAAGTTGTGATACACACTGAAATAATTTCACCTATTTTTATTTTGAAAACCTCTCAATGTTTTAAAATGGCATCATCATGTCCTTTATGATGTCACCGTTTTCAGTGAAGTAAGTGAAATGTTGTGGAAATATAAAGTAGCAGAAAATGCAAATGCTTAATAAAGTACAAAGTTCAAAACTGTAGTTAAGTCTATTACATGAGTAAATGTACTTAGTTACTTTCCAGCATAGATCCTGTGATTCTGTTCACAGGATCAGGTCTGAATGCAGCAGTGCAGTCAGGTCAGATAAGACCAGATAATTATTTCAGTATAAATAAGAGAAGAAAACCCTCCGTAAATGTTAATTTAATATATCAGACATATTTTATTTGTACATATGATTAAAGTCAGACGTGTGTCGACAGATTAGAGGCTATTTGCATCTGCTGTGGCAGCAGAAAACAAACTGTCTCATATTTTCTTTGTATTTTATTTTCAGATGTTAGATGATCCATAACATGACCAACTACCCTTAAGGGATCAATACAGTATTCCTGATTCTGATTGATTTTCTCTGTTCAGTGATTGGCTGCTGCTCAGCATCTTTCCTCTTTTATCTCCAGGTATTTTTGTTTGTCCAAGAACCAACTGAAATATGAAAATAATGATGATGACATTAAATCAGACGCTAGCGTTTGTGCTAAACTAGGCTAACCACAGAGATGATGCTGGTCTGAAACTCAAACTTACTTGGCCTCTGGATCATATTCAGACCAGATCCTCTTAAACTCGTCCAGATGATGCGGCCCCAGAATCGACCAATCACGTGTTAGATAGTCAAAGTTGTCCATGATGACGGCAACGAACAGGTTAATGATCTGAAAGAATCAGAAACAGTCAGAGTGTGTGAGTGTGTGTTATCATGGGGACATACACCTGTTTATACACTCACACTGTGGGGACTGTCTTGCCTTATGGGGACAAAAGTACTCTGTAAATCTTTAAACCTTAAGACTTATTTTGTGTGTCTGTCTGTGTGTATAATTGACTGTATATAAAGGTGGAAGATGTGACAGCTCCCCAAAATTCAGTCCAGAACATCTGGACAGCCCCCTGGTGGCTGGCTGCAGTATAGGTTTAGTTATCTGATGACATAAAAACTCTGGCTCCAAATGACGTCACCAGAACAAGATAGCAGCACTCGTGTCAGAGATATTTTGGACTCGTTTGTGTACAGTTAGAGGAAGAAGAAATGCGGCGGCCATTTTTATGTCAGTGGTGTGTGTGTATGTGTGTGTATGTGTGTGTTCTGACCAGGAAAGCACACAGCATGAAGAAGCTGATGAAGTAAACGATGGCAAAGTTGCTCCCACAGCTGAACTCTTCTCCTGGTTCGTAGTCTGACTCGGGGTCACAGCGTTTACCTGGAAGACTCGCCAACATGATCTCCTGCCACGCCTCACCTGTAGCACACCTGCACACACACAAACACACAGGTAAAATAAACTGAACACAACCAAACTGTCCTGAGGAACATGAGTTTACTGGACACATGTATATGTATATACTATATATTCTTGTCTGTGAAGATTCTCAGTCATCTAGGTTGTCATAGTCAACTGCACTTGGTGGAGTCCAGAAGCAAGAAGCTTCTTCAGTTCTGGAACTGAAGAAACCTTTGGATGAGAGGCCAAACGTCTTCAAGAACTCTACCAAGCCCAGTTGCCTACGACAACCTTTGCTATGAACGATATTTTCTTACATATTGCACCTGAACCTGGAGTTCACGTCAAGTCTCTGAAACCATATTTTGTTCAACACAGAGAGAAAATGTAATTATGAAATTATGACCAGCAGAGTTTCTTCAGTCTTCAGAGACATCAAGAAGAAATAAGATCACAAGAATTCATTTGTCAGCCTTAGAAGAGGAAGAAGAAAAGGAGGAGGGGGGGGGGGTAGGTAGATAAAAAGAAGGATCTGACCTGAAGAGGAGGAGAACAGCCTGAGGAAAAGTCTGGAAGTTGTTGTTTCTGTTGATCTGGGTGTGATCCTGCATCGCTACCTTTCCAAATGTCTGACAGACAGAGAGACAGACAGACAGACAGACAGACAGACAGACAGGGTACAGGTTAGAGGATCAACTTTCAGCAGCTCTTCATCAGTTCAAATTGACATCAGTGAACTTGCCTGTATTTGGTTTGGTCACACTAATGAAAACATATTGATGAATATTATATTAGATTTCTGACATATTCTGTCAATAAATCCCCATAAATCTGACACACTGGACTTTTAAGTGGAGATTAAACTAAATTAAAACAGGCTTCAGTTCACTAACTAGTTTTTGTGTAGTTTATAGCTGCTATCTGCAGGTGGAGCTGTTGTGTCATTAGCTGAACTAAGTGACACAGGGAGCTTGTTAACATCTGACCTGTTTAGAAGTTTAATGGAAGATGGACAACATGTCTGACCTGACACTGTTTAATAACAATGTAAAGGATGTAAGGGTGGTGAGATTTTACATTTTAAATGAGACCAGCGGTCATCACTGAGCTGCAGATGAATCTGTTATGATCACAACATTGTTCAAAAATCAACATAAATAAAGAGTTTGTCATATTAAAGTTCAGCCACAGAGGATCTCCTAGTGTCTAAATGAGCTGCACTAAAACAAAACAGCTCTAAACTCTGTGTAAAAGTTGCTGATGAAAAACAGATGCTTTGCTTCTGAAATGAACAACAGAGACAGAACTGTGGAAGTCCAAACACCCCCACCCAAGTGTCCAAAAAGGAGAAGAATTCACTGTCCTCCAGCCCCCTCCTAGGGCTTCAAGACGCTGCAGAGTGACACATCTTCCTCTAGAAAACATCTTTGTCTGTGTGACTGCTGTGGGCTGTAAGTCTCAGAGCAACAGACAGCATCAGAACTGACTGTTTTTCAGCTGTCAGACTATCTGGAGCCAGTTTCAAATAGAAATCTGGATCAGATCACGGCGCCCCCTGCAGGATTACCTGTGTTTGAACTCACCTGCATCCCAATAACGGCGTAGATGAAGAAGATCATGGCGATGAGCAGCGCGACGTACGGCAGGGCCTGAAGGAGAGAGAGAGGAGGACGTTAGTCTACTGCAGCAACGCAGGTCCCTGTTAGTCCCGCCCATATCTATGGTAACCCCGCCCATCTCAAGTAGCCCCACCCTCTGACCTGCAGTGATTTGATGAAGGTCCACAGCAGTGTACGAATGCCTTCCCCTTTGCTCAGCAGCTTGACCAATCGCATCACTCGAAACAGACGGAAGAAGGTGATGGACACGCGAGAGCTGTCCTCCCCACTCTGAGACACAGACAGAGAGACAGACAGACAGACAGACAGACAGACAGAGAGAGAGAGAGAGAGAAAGAGAGAGACAGAGAGACAACATGAATTATTTGATGCATATTAAAAGTGTTTGTGGTACAAACGCTGAATAAATTTAAAATTAAAAGGATAATAAAGAAGTTATTTAACATTCAGATTACACACAGATGGACTTCATGTCACTCGCTAACAGCCAATCAGAACTGAGCCCCTCCTCCACCTGTAGAGAACTCACACTGAACTCCGTGACGACGATATCAACCACGCTACCGACCACAATCAGAGCATCAAACGAGTTCCAGGCGTCCACAAAGTAATGCTGCGAGGAACAGAGCACAAAACTTTAATACAGCGATTAAAACTGTGTGACAAGAGACAGAGTCGCAGTCTGATGATGTCATCAAACATGAACACTTTCAGTCATCAGATCTCATGTTCTCATGTGGTATTCCTCAGGGGTCAACATTTGGTCCCCTGATGTTCCTCATTCACATCAATGATCCATGAAATTTTCATAAAGTGACTGTCATATCTGTTACAGTCACAGAGACTTTAAAGTTCACCTCAGTCTCAGCCCATTGGTTCATTCTGAATAAAAGGTCATTTTAAATTTTTATAAATATATAGTCTCCTGTTGAAAAGGTTCAGTCATTTCTTCAAACAGCTGCTCTGTAGTTTTTATCAAACAAACAGGAGGAAACTGATTTTGTTGGGGACTATTTTCAGCGGCGGATTAATCCACATTTGGTGCTCTGGTGAGTCGTCAGTGCTGGTTTGAGTCTCAACATTAATTTAATGATGAGAAGAAAATGATAGAAACGATCAAGGTTGTAGTTGTTTTGCAGGTGCGTTTGTTTTTCTCACCCTGAGTCTGAGAGCGAGCAGCTTCAGCAGCATCTCCACAGTGAAGAGTCCAGTGAAGACCATGTTCAGGATGTCCATGATGTAACTGAAGGTTTTCGACTGTTCGTAGTGCTGCACGACACAAAACAACACACGGAAATAACACCATTAAAGTTACCAAAGGCAGGGTTACTGAACACAAGTTACTTTTGTTACTTTTAGTAACATAATCCACTGGGTTACAAATACATGTAATCTAATCTGAATTCTTTTGGATTACGTCAAAATCAAATATTGAAAATATGACACCTTTTACTAAAAATCTGGATGCATCCACAAAACACTGAGTTCCACAAATATTCTGTTTTTCTTTTTAAACATTTTCTTGCAAATAAAATGTGTTTTTTTTTATGAAGCAGTAATCTAAGAAACCTCTTATGTCAGAGGTACTTAACATGTTTACATCATGTTTATGTTGTTAATCAAGAGTTGGTTATCATTAAAACTTTCATCATTTTAAAATGGCCACATTTTAAAGATTTAAACAAGTAATCCTTGACAATGTAACTATCTAATCTCACTACATATTTTTCAGATGTGATCTTGGTTTATTATAGTAATCTGATTATTTAATCCTGATTACATGTAATCTGTTACTACCCAACATGTAGAAGACAAGATTCATAACCCATGAATCTTACTGTAACGTGTTGGATGAGTGTTCGTCAGCTGAGTCATCTTTACAGAACTTCTTTATATCAGAGGGGCGGGGCTTCTGATTAGATAGGGGCGGGGTTTCAGGTAAGGAATAATGTCCAGTGAGCAGGTCTTTGTTGTGAAATAAACCCTGACAGGATGAATCATCCTTATAACTAATCTAAAGTTTGACACAAAATATTTTAATTTTAAAATGATTGTATTAATTTAAAAATGATTTTATTGCTCTTCTACAGACTATGAAGAGAACTTATTTTATTTTATTTTGGTTTTTTATGCTTCTTTATTTTTGCTGCACTTTGCTGCTGTAAAACCATAAATTTACCCGTTGTGGGACTAATAAAGTAATATCTTATCTATTATCCATAGCAACAGAAACAACAGACCTTACAATGCTGCAGTTAACCAATCAGAGTATTTATCAAAGCCATGAATAATAAAGATGTATAATAAAGACAGACGGTACCTGAACAGCCAGAGTGACGGTGTTGAGCAGGATGAGGACGAACATGACGTACTCGAAGCCCGTGGAATTGATGATGGACCAGAACTTATACTGGACCGGATTCTTCGGGATATAAAGCTTCAGTGGCTGAGCCTTCAGCGCGTACTCCACACACTGACGCTACGGACGGACAGACGGACAGACGGATGGACAGACAGAGGCAGACAGACAGAGAGAGAGACAAAGAGACAAAGTGTTCATTTTTGCAGCAAATTGTTTTGTTTTTAGTCTTAATTGTTTTAGTTTTAGTCGACTAAAATGTAAGCTATTACGTTATTTAAACTTTTCTCTAGAACTTCCAAACTCAAACTTCTGGAGGAAACATCAATGAACCTGTTATTAATGTGAAACTAACTAATCTGAAGGCCACATGAAGTTTGGAGGTCTGTAGCTGTTGACTCTGCAGAGAGTTGGTGACTTCTGCGCACTATGTGCCTCAGCATGTTCTGACCCTGCTCTGTGATTTTACGTGGCCTACCACTTCGTGGCTGAGCTGCTGTTGTTCCCAATCGCTTCAGTTGACTGTGGAATATTTAGTAGTGAGGAAATTTCATGAATGGAGTTATTGCACAGGTGGCATCCTATCACGGTACCAGGCTTGAATTCTGTGAGCTCCTGAGAGCGACATTCTTTCACAAATGTTTGTAGAAGCAGTCTGCGGGCCGAGGTGCTTGATTTTATACACCTGTGGCCATGGAAGTGATTGGAACACCTGAATTAAATGATTTGGAGGGGTGTCCTGATACTTTTGTCAATATAGTGTATGTTGGTCATTTTTTCAGCTCCTTTCTTCACCATCTGTTTCAGTTTCTGTCCCTCCTCCTGAAAAACCCAGTCTGCTCTGATTGGTCAGCTCTTTGCTCAGGGGAGCAGGCACCACCCACTGTGATTCACCAGGTATTCAGTGGGCAGGACAGTCACCTGTCTGGAGGTGGGGCTGAGCCCTTTGTGACATCATAAGTGGAGGCAAATCTGATTGGTGTTTTGGAACAAACACAGGAGAGATACGGGGACAAACATTTTTGTAGAAAAATCATGAAAAAGTTTGTTTTGCATAATAAGTGACCTTTAATCTCTGATGTATTACAGAGTTTGTCCTGCACAGTGTCCATGTTTTATTTTATTAAATCCTCCAAAGCTACAAACCATCATTTTACCAACAGAACATTTACAGTAAAACATGACTGCAGCAGCAGAGTTTTATTCTGCAGCTCGATGTTCACTTGATGTTCACCGTGAGCTCTGTTAGATGTACAGAGGAGTTTTTACCAGCCATTCAGTTTGACCCTACACAGCCACCGTAGTTTAGAGGTGACATGCAGCCGTGTGCTGTTCACATATTAATGTTTTAAAAACCACCAAAGTCTGATGTTACTGATGACATTGTGTTGGGAACAAGTTGAAAATATTCAGGGAAAAAGTTGCGAGAGGAGGAGGCGGAGCTTCTGCAGGATAAACACGAATCAGAATCATATCAGATTCTGCTCCTCCCTCCTGAACATTTCGGTCTTGTTTTTATTAATTTGCAAACGTTTCAATAAAGAAAGGTTAATATACAATTACACCCTGACCCCCAGCTGGTAAACAGGAAGTATGATGTTGCCATGACGTCAGTGAGTTAAAACTTGATCCTATTTTACTTTTTTGTCTGTATTAGTTTCCATGTAGTGTGTGTCTGTCATTGTGCATGTGTGCTGACTGAACTGTTAGCAGCTCATGTTTCCAGTGTAACCATGGTAACAGACAACTCTTACTGCATCACTGTGATACTGAAGGAAACTGAGAAACACGATGATTGTCAGGAGGTTCTGCAGCCTCGTTTACAGAACTTGATTCTGCAAACAAATGAAAAAGTCTGATTTCGAAGCAGATTTTTTCTGTGTGGAAATCAGAGATAATGATATGATCACTGAATGAGATCATGATGCGTTTACTGTCTGTAGGTCAAACCTGTCTCTGAGTTTAAAGGTGTGACCTCAGAGGCTCAGGTGTTCAGAGTTTACCTGGTTCTTGTCCAGCTCACAGTTCTTGTACTCCTGCTCTCCCTGCTCCCTGAAGGTGATGATGACAAAACCCACGAAGATGTTCATCATGAAGAAGGCGATGATGATGATGTAGACGATGAAGAAGATGGAGATCTCCACTCGGTAGTTGTAGATGGGACCGGAGTTCTCCCCGTTAGCGTCGATGGCTTTATACAGCAGCCTGGAGACAGAAGGTCAGTCAGTCTGTCCCCTCTCACACTGTTAATAAAGTTGTGTGGTTTGAATACTCACGCCGGCCAGCCCTCGAATGTGGACACGGTGAAGAGCGCCATCATCCCCATCAGCACGTTGTCAAAGTTAAAGTCACTGTTCTGCCAGATCCGCTCCCGGACCATTGGATGGTTCACGTCTCCGTCTTTGTAGACCACGAAAGTCCCTCTGAACACACACACACACACACTGGTGTTACTATATTTGAATCAGAATCAGAATCAGAAACAGTTTTATTGCCAAGTAGGTTTTCACCTAGAAGGAATTTGTTGTGGCATGTTGGTGCATACAAACATGAGACTAGAATATAAATAAAAAATAAGTCAAGTGCTGGATCCATCACTGACATCATGGTTAAAACAAATTTTAAAATAAATACATTTTAAGTCTAAAATCCAATAATCTGAATTTTAGGCTTTAAAATGTCGGGTCTTGAAAGTTAATGTATTATGAAGTTAATTTTACTTTTATGAAGTTTCATAAAATTGCATAAAGTTTAATAATTGATGCATAAAATTGCAAAAAAAAAAAAAAAAAAAAAGCATAATGTCACATAAAGTTGTATATGTACCAGGGAGGTTATCACTGCAAATGCAAAAGAATAATTTCATAACGATGCTCAGAAGCTCAGAATGGACATGAAAAGAATATGAGCTTAAAACAAGTATATGTGTATATGTGTCTTCAAGTTGTATGTTCTTTGTGATTTATGTGTGAATAAAGAAATGAGTTTTATATAATAAAAGCTTCTTAAATCTGGCGCATTTAAGTTGAAGTGTAAACTCCAGTGTTGATCAGTGTGCTCTGTCCCTTGTGATTAAATAAATAAATCAAATCAAATCAAATTGTGTTCCCACAGTGACAGGAGGTCCCTGTATGTTGGTGTGAAGTTTAAAGTCCCCACTAGGACATAAAACCACACACAGCTCATAGTTCTGTATTTGGGTTTCAGAGTTGTAGAATTAAAATCTTACTTGCACTGTTCAGGAGTGTGTTTGGCCTCGTCTGTGCAGCGATAAAATTTACCCTGAAACACAAACAAGGAAACATGTGACTCATTAAAGGTCAACATGCATAAATCAGGTGAGTCAGACACAGGAAGTCACAGGAAGTGACATCATGAATTTAATGTTAAAACAGTCAGCAGAATGAAAAACTTTTTATTTATTTTTTAGCTTTAAAAACACAGAAGTGATGGAAGAAAACCCCACACTGTAAAAAAAAAAAAAAAAAAAAAAATAGTTGAGATGACAACAGATTTTTCACTTTTAAATTTTGAAGTAAACTGACCTATAATCTTTAGTCGAGATAACTGACTTTTCTTCTTTAGATAAACTCAAATCTTTTTACACAGTTCAGTTACAAGAAAAGTCTGAACCTTCAATCTCACCTTGAACAGCTGCACTCCGATGCAGGCAAACATGAACTGCAGCAGCGTCGTGACGATCATGATGTTTCCGATCGTCCTGATGGCCACAAACACACACTGGACCACATGCTGCAACACACACACAAAACACACACACACACACACACACACACACACACACACACACAGAATGGTGAAAAACTGATTCTGTCACAGTTTTGTCCATGCACTCCACCTGTTTTCACATATTTAGACCTATTTTTCAATCAGGGACCAATCTGGCAATAATTTTTCCAATTATCGATCAGTTGTTTGGTCCATAAAATGTCAGAAAATGCTGGTCAAAGTCCAAGATGTTTCTTTTGAGAGTAAAGCTTGCAGAACAGTGGGGAAGGAGAACAGTTCTTCACCTTCAGTCCTTTGGCTCTGTTGATGGCTCTCAGAGGTCGGAGCACTCGCAGGACTCGGAGGATCTTCACCACCGAGATCGCACTCGAGCTGCTCAAACACACACAGACACACAGAGTCAGACAGATCAGATTCAGTGAGTTGAGAGCTGTAGGTGCTGTTTTCTCCCAGCAGGGGGCAGCACACAATCACCTTCTAAAACATCATCATCAGTGTTCATGCTGATCTCCATCCTTCAGACACTTTAGTTTCAGTTTATTTCAATAAAAATCATCAAATCAACATTTCTGACCTTTTTTACTGACATTTCCACCTGATATCATCCTGAAACAAGTTACTGAAAACTTATAGATCTGTTAAATACTTTATGGGTGGAAATAGACATATTCAGGCTGAATTCAGTAAAATAATACACACATTTTAAATGTTTTATAAAAGCTGTCCTGCAGATATAAATCTTAGATTTGCAGATTTTTTTCAGCAGTCTTTTATTAATTGGTGACACAAATAAAATCACCTGTAGGTCTCTGAGAAGGACTGCGCTACATGATGTCGCAAAAATTTTATTTAATCTGTCGGGCAAAAGAATTATTTTTTTATTTAATGGGACAGTTCACCCCAAATCAAAACCACATATTTTCCCTCTTACCTGTAGGTCTGGAACTAGACGACACTCAGCTTGTGGAGCTCAAAGAAACAAAAATACATTTAGCTAAAAACTGAACAGCAGCGTCTCTTTACAGAAATCCTGACCTGATCACTGAAGATAATCCACAGATCTTGTTGTGAGCAGTTTCACGTAGGAACTATTTTCTTTCTGCAGTAGAATCCACCAGAACTACTTTATTTCTACTAGAAAAAAGTAGTTCCTACATCAAACTGCTCACAACGCGCTCTGTGGATTATCTTCAGTAACCAGCTCATGATTTCTGTAAAGAGACGCTGCTGTCCACTTTTTCAAATGTATTTTTGTCTCTCTGAGTTCCACGAGCTGAGAGTCATTTAGTTCCATTATATTGAAGAGAAATCAGACGTATCTACAGCTGATATCTCCAAAACTGCAACTCACACAGAAAAAAATCCAGATGCATAAACAGCACAACAGGTGAGAGAAAAAACATGTACTTTGGATTTTGGGGTGAACTGTCCCTTTAATTATTTTTTCTAGTTGTTACATACCAGTTTAACCCACCCTGCCGTTGAATATCAATAATATTTATCTGTCAGCAAACTCAGTGACAGAGCAGATTCACAGGTGATCAGCTGATATTTATGATCAGTTTAATTAAAACAGAAAAAACTGATGAAACACAGCAGCCATTTTTTATCATTAATGAAGAATTCAAAGTGACAGAAGAGCTGCTGAGGTTCAACACATGACTGACTAATAAAAATACAGAAAAACTGCTGTTTGCATTTTTTTTTACAAAGTATGATGAAAATATATCAGCGATGGAAATTTTAAAAAAGTACATTTTCAGAAATATTGAACTTTCTTGCAGCACTTAAACACTGAAGTGGCCCCTCTATGACATGACATCACCATCAGTGGCCCCAAGACATTCTGAGTTTGAGACTCCTGATTCAGATCATCTGATGGGAACAATCAGAAAACATGAACATTTAAGTTTAATTAAGTTTGAATTTAATCTAAGTTTATAAATTTAAAGTGTCTGCAGGTTGTTTTTCATAGAAATTAAATGAACTCAGGGAGGAACTGAGTGTAAAGACTGATGGAGGATCTGGAATATAAATATACATCATAAAACTAAAATATTTTAATAATAATAAATAATATCTGAGTTGATCATTAATCTGATCCAAGAAGAAAAAATGTTCTATCCACACAGAACAGTCCTGACATATTTTATTGAAACTAAAGTTAAACTGTTTATTTCTGTTTCTAAAAACGCAGTAAAATGTTAACAAGTTCTTCTTCACCAGCATGTTTACTAATGTTAGCTAAAAATACTGTTTCTATATTGCTAAGATGGCTGCTAATGCTGTTTTTGTGTGACTAGCATAGCTGCTAATGTTAGCTACTGATGCTGATCTTATGTGACTAGCATGGCTGCTAATGTTAGCTGTGAGTTATTATCACAGTAGGTTGAACACTGTACACACACACACACACACACACACACACACACACACACACACAGTATTTTTATTCCACTGAGCTAGCACAACAGTTGTAGTTAGTTGTTGCTAAGCTAAGCTATCTTTGCATCACCGTTTTCTTCTTCTGTAGCTCCAAAACTCTGAGGCCAAATGTGTTAGCTTTAGCTGAGCAACAGAACATATTAGCTTTAAGCATGCTAACTTGGCAAACAACAGATTAATTCATTAGCCACATTAGCATGCTTAAAGCTGCAGTTTCCCAAATGTTTGGTGCGTGGGCTGTCATCCCTGTTACTTCAGTCCAGGTGGACATGCAGACTGTCAAACAGAAGTTGGGAGAGTCCAATTGAATTTATAGTGGGGGGGGACCCAGACTGTACCAAGTGTGGCAGAGTACAGAGGGGTGTTTTACAGAGACCTTAAAAGTTCTCTGAATCAAATCTCTTGTAATTTTTTCTGTTTTAGTGCACTGATAATAATGTTTGAACACTGTTTTTGTTGTGTTTTCATAAATATGTTGAATGCATGAATTAACTCATTAACACTAAACCTGGTTTGTCTCCATCAGAGGAGATTCATGGTCAAAACCATTTAGCTCCTTCGGGGTTAGTGGCAGCGGTCTGTCTGTCTGTCTGTCTGTCTGTCTGTCTGTCTGTCATAAATTAACTTTATTCGTCCCACAATAACATAATGTTTTGGAGTTAAACTATCTTCATTTCAGGGCTTTTCCAAGCAAATATTGATATATGTGATTGCTTACAATTAAATAAGCATATCTATTTATTGCCACCACAGGAACATTTCTGGTTAGTTGAGCTGCAGGGCTGCAAAAGGCGCGAGTGCTGGTTTAAAACCAGTCACGGGTCCAACTGAGGTGTTTCTGTTGTTGTACTGTTTACCAAGTTTACTTCATTTGAAAAGTTAATTTCCACATTTTTGTATATATACTGAATATTCCTACATTCTCCGCCTAAATCCTGATGGCTGATTATTACTGTTTTTATCTGCTAAAAGGAAAAAATCCTTACAGTTGTGTCTTTGAGTCTACCATGTCTGCTAATGTTGAAAAGTGAATTTTGACACTGACTGCAGGAAGAAGGAGACCAGAGAGACACTGACGACCAGCAGATCCAACAAGTTAAACCAGTTTCTGCAGAAGGAGCCCTGATGGAGGAACGCTCCGTGGACCGTCATCTGACACAGACAGAGAGACAACGTCAGAATTAAATCCAGAGAAGAAGAGAAAGAACAAAATCTGACAGCTGTTTCATCCGAACTGATTTTTACCTTCAACAGAATCTCCACAGTGAAGATGGAGGTGAAGGCGTAGTCTGCATAACCCAGAATCTACACAAACACACACAGATATACACAAGTAAATACACACATCACACAAACATGGAGACAGAAAATAAACACTCAGCTACAGATGATCAGTTTAACTACAGTTTCATATAGAACAGAATGAAGAATGAAGACACAGAAATAACCACAAAAATGTTCCTGTAGCTGTGGTTCAGAGCAGGAAACAGATCAGGAAAATCTACAGGACTTCATCTGTTTAAGGTTAAAAAAAGTGTTTCTAAGAACTCTGAGAACATAAACATAGAGTACAAAAGGAGAACTAGTGTTTGTCTGGACCTGGGACTGACCTGTCTCGATTTGGGATTTGCAGGTCTTCACTTACATCAACACACAGACACAAGTCCCAAGTCAGGACCAAAGAGTCCTCATTCAAGACCAACATAACCCAAGACAGAACACATGAGTCCAAATTTAGGACAAGTCTCGAGTAAGGATCAACAAGTCCCAAGATCATACAGATAGTTCCCCAGTCCTACAGCAAGACTAACGAGTCTTAAGTCAAGATCAGAAGTTCACAAATCAAGATCAACAAATCCTGAGTTGAGAAAAGTAGGTCCCAAATTCAGCAGAGTCAGTCAAGACCAACAAGTCATAAGTCAAAACAGGTGAGTCCAGATTTAGGACAGGGGGGTTTACATCAAGACCAATAAGTCCCTTGTCAATACCATCAAGTCCCAAATCAAGACAGGTGAGTCCCAAGTCAGGATCAACAAGTCAAAACTTGAGACAGATCATTCCCAAGTCCTATGGCAAGTGTTAAGTCATGATGGGTAAGTCCCAAGACCAATACAAGTCCAAGTCCAAGTCCAGAAAAGGTAAGTCCTTAGACAACAAAGACTAACAAATCCTAAGTCAACTTTAAGTCAACAGAATGAAGACAGGAGAGCCTTAAGTCAAGGCTGTTGCCTGCAGCGGACTGATGATCCACCAGGGGGCAGAGGACATGTCAAAGAGTGATACAACAGGGTTTTCAGTACAGTATTGATCATGTTCTGTTATAGGTGTCTCAGAAACAGACAGAAAAGGTTTACAGGGTTAAGACACTTGGAAGTTCATCAGGAGTTGATTCTGTCACGTATACGATTGAATCATCAGCATACATCTTGACTTTTACCTTTTAATGATAATTCATTTATAAAGACGTCATATAACAGTGGACCCAAACAGCTTCCTTGAGGAACTCCACAGCTATTAGGTTTTACAGATGTTCCTTTATTTGGCTGCAGATGAAAGGTTCTCAAAACAAAAGGATGTTCTCCGTTGTTCCTGAGTGTTTGTGTCACATTGAAGATGATGTCACGGCAGTTTCATGTGATGTCACTATGACGATCAGCTAAAAATCCCGCCTACACTGAGGGGGTATGAGCTGCAGTGGAAAACGAAATCGAGAAAAGGACCTGGTACCAAGATCATGTCAAACTGGTCAAATTATGTTTTAGTGATGCCACTGTGATGTCATTGTGATGTCACCAATCTAAGCTAAAAAACTTGGTGGGTAAAATATTGTTTTTAAAGACAGAAATGATGAACAGCAACACAACTAAATTCTAAAGTTTTTATCCAGAACAGAGGTGACTAACACAGGGTTAACAGTGTGTGTGTGTGTGTGTGTGTGTGTGTCTATACATTATGTGTGTGTTGATTGTATGTTGGAAGTTATTTCTTTCCTCAGCTGCTGCTAATTGCTACATCTTGCATGAGAACAGCTGCTGCACCGTCAGAGAGAGAGGTGTGTGTGTGTGTGTGTGTGTGTGTGTGTGTGTGTGTGTGTGTGTGTGTGTGTGTACAGTCAGTTTTCTCAGCATCAGACAGTAAACTGGTGATTTTCTCCCTCCATGTGTTTCCATGTGCTTCTTTAACCCGGTTAGTCACTGACCCACTTCTGCTGTGTAATCTGCTGAAGCCCCGCCCCCCTCCGCCCAACCACAGAGGTGCGGCGTCGACGACATCATCACCACCGACAGAGCGATGATGAGACCTCAGTGAAACACATTCAGCTTTCAGTTTGTAACCAGATTCTCCAACAAGCTCCCAAAACTTTCATCACCTCAGTTTTCACTTCCTCCTGTTGTTAGCTTAGCTTCAAAGCTAATGTATTTATTGAGTACATTTAATTTAAATTTTGTGATTCATCTGTGAGTGATGTAACTCTTCTTCACACCAGGAACCAATCAAATCAACAGTTTGGACTTTAAAAAACAGATGATCTTGTTTTGAGACTCACGTTGTTCCTGAAGGAGTGCGCTCTGATTGGATCCTCAGCAGCCAATGAGCAGCTGCTGAGGATGATGAAGACGAGGATGAGGTTAGTGAAGATGTGGTGGTGGATCAGGGTGTGACACCGCACGACGGATTCATGCGACAGAAAGGCAGACAGAGAGACACGACAGAGACACAGACAGACAGACAGACAGACAGAGACAGAGACAAGACAGAAGACAGAGACACAGACAGACAGACAGAGACACAGACAGACAGACAGAGACAGACGACAGAGACCAGACAGACGATGAGACAGAGACACAGACAGACAGACAGACAGAGACAAGACAGACAGGACAGACAGACAGAGACACAGACAGACAGATAGACAGAGACACAGACAGAGACAGACAGACAGAGACACAGACAGACAGACAGAGACAGACAGACAGACAGACAGACAGACAGACAGAGACAGACAGACAGATAGACAGACGACAGAGACAGACAGACAGAGACAAGACAGACAGACAGACAGACAGAGACACACAGACAGAGAACAGACAGACAGAAGACACAACAGACAGACAGACAGACAGACAGAGACACCAAACAAGACAGACAGACAGACAGAACAGACAGACAGACAGACAGACAGACAGAGCTGTTAAAAGCTGAAAACTAATAATTTCAGGCAGCTGCCTTCATAGATTTTGAGTTTAACTCAAACCTTAAGTTTGATAAACTGAACAAATGCTAACAGTGCTACATGTTGACTGGCTGAATTCAAGCTTATGATGCTAATGTTAATGCTAACAGTGCTACATGTTGACTGGCTGAATTCAAGCTTATGATGCTAATGTTAATGCTAAACAGTGCTACATGTTGACTGGCTGAATTCAAGCTTATGATGCTAATGTTAATGCTAACAGTGCTACATGTTGACTGGCTGAATTCAAGCTTATGATGCTAATGTTAATGCTAACAGTGCTACATGTTGACTGGCTGAATTCAGACTTACGGGTTTGTCTTGCTGAGGCAGAAGAACGCACTGCCTTCTGGGATTGGAAGAACCTTCTCTTTAGGAGGAGCCAGGTCGGCCATCTTTAACTGGACTCCTCCATCTGACATGAGGAGATGAGACAGGAGGACAGGAAATACAAGACAGGAGGACAGGAAATATGAGACAGGAGGACAGGAAATATGAGACATCTTTTTATACATGTAGAACATTTCATAAAGACTTTATCATTTGACTGACCGTCTTCTCCTTCAGGCAGCTCCTCTTCCTCCTCGTACTCAGTGTCTTCATCGATGTCCACCTGCAGAGACAGACAGTGAGACACACTGATGGACTCATGTTTAACTTTTCTATTAAAGTCAGACCTCCTTCTTCACCTTCACTTCTTCTCCTTCGGCCTCCTCCTCAGCTCCCTCCGTCTTCTTACTGGACAAACAACAAGAGACAGACAGGACATGAGACACCACTCTGTTCTTCCTCTTTCCCTCTCTCTGGCTCCGCCCCCTCCTGTCCTCCCTCCCAGTGTCCCTCCATCACTCACTCTTTCTTCTTGTCGTCTCCGTCTCCTCCTGCCAGATTGTCCACAGCGATGGCCAAGAAGACGTTCAGCAGGATGTCTGACACATGCTAAGGACAACAGCAAACTTTGGACAAGACACCTGAAATCACTGGGAATTCCTGCAGCACCTGAAAGCACTCAAAGAGGGGAGGTGTTTGGAGGCGTGTTCTCTTTGATTGACAGCTGTTTCAGCCAATTACAGTCAGCTGCTGGTTGGTGTGGACATCATTATATTAAAACAGCAGCCAGTGGTTGATGTGTTAGCTTGTTTGTTAGCATGTTAGCATGTTCATATTAAAACAGCAGCCAGTGGCTAATGTGTTAGCTCATTTGTTAGCATGTTAAAACAGTACACTGGTTCTTGTCAGATGGAACCGTAGCTGCGTTTACATGGATCATATATCTTCAATCAATCAGCACAGTATTCAAGTTCAGCACATTTTGTTGACAATATTTGTTTAGTTTCACTGAAGAAAGTTTGAATGCAGGACTTTAACTTGCAGTGAAGTTTTTGTACAGTGTGCATTAGTACTTCAGTATCCGAGTACCACAGACTGCAGTACTGCAGCAGGTGAAGGATACAGTTACCACAGATGAAGAGGATGACGAAGTACACGCAGACGATCATGCCTGGAAACACGGGGCCGCCGTACGCCATGATGCCGTCATACATCACCACGTTCCAGTCCTCACCTGTCAGGATCTGCACACACAGACAACAGCACGCCGTGACATCACTGATCAGCTGGTCAGCTATCAATAACATTGAGCTTTTTCACAGCAGCCATGTTGATATGAAAGACAGGTGTTACCATGGATACGAACATGAAGACTTCATGTTTAATTATAAAGCTGCTTTCAGATCAGATTCCTTCTGACTGACAGAAAGTTCAGCCACAAATATTATTTCCTCTTTAAACATCTCAAAACACTTTCAGTGCAAATAAAACAAATTTAGCAGATTCAACATTTACAGCTGATCAGATCAAACTACAAACTTGCTTCTGTTTTGTTTTGCTGCTGTAAATAAAAAGGAATACATGTTCCATTATCAATAAATCATCATTAAGAAACACAAAAAAATCGATTACTTTAGTTACTGTTAACAAAACTGGAGACCTGAGAGGAGAAACTTCATTTAATATGTTATATGAAATATTTGTAATCAAAAAATGTAATTGAGTAATCTCTGACAATGTAATATCTGATTGCACGATTTTCAAAGATAATCTGGGCTGATTATAGTTACTTGTTCTCAGTAATCTATCACTGGCCTCCCCCTGGTTACCTGGAAGCAGGTGAGCAGCGCCTGCGGGAAGGCGTCGAAGGTGCTGCGTTTGGTCTGCGTCTCGTCGAAGTTGAACTTCCCTCCGAACAGCTGCATGCCGAGCAGAGCGAAGATGATGAGGAAGAGGAAGAGCAGCAGCAGCAGGGAGGCGATGGACTTCATGGAGTTCAGCAGCGATGCCACCAGGTTGGACAGAGCCGTCCAATGGCTGCGCAGAGAGGGAGTGACATCACAGCACAATGATGAAACTAAAGCTGAAACTAAAACAGTGAAATAAAAACTAAAAGAAAATGAAAACTGAGACAATATTGTGCTTTTATAAACTAAAATAAAAATAGAAAGGAAATGTTTTTAGTTCTAATCAATTCAAATTCAAAGTCAAATAATTATTAACACAGCAAGCATGAAGAAGCGCTGGTGCGATCTGTGACAAACTATAACGAGCGAAAACTAAAACTGAAACAAATAAAAACTAAAACTAAACATTTTTTAAACAATAAAAACTGAGCTGACATCAACAAACTCACTCTGAAACTCTTAAAACCAAAATAAAAACACAGACATGTACTAACTGTGGTCCTCGTGTGTGTGAACACCTGTGCAGGTGTGTGTGTTTCTCACCGTGTGACCTTGAAGATTCGCAGCAGGCGGACGCAGCGCAGCACCGAGATGCCGAGCGGCGGCATGATCTCCAGCTCCACCAGGATGGTCTCCATGATGCCGCCGCACACCACGAAGCAGTCGAAGCGGTTAAAGAACGCCACGAAGTAATGAGCCAATCCCAGACTGTACATCTTCAACAGCATCTCCACGGTGAACAGAGACAGCAACACCTTGTTGGCAATGTCTGCACACACACAGACACACACAGACAGACACACACAGACACACACACAGACAGACACAGACAGACACACACAGACAGACACACACAGACAGACACAGACAGACAGACACAGACGACACAGACAGACAGACACAGACACACACAGACAGACAGACACAGACACACACACACACAGACACACACACACACACAGAACACACAGACACACACACAGACACACACAGACACCACAGACAAACACAGACACAACACACAGACACACACAGACACACACACAGACACACACAGACACACACACACAGAAGACACAGACACACACAGACAAACACAGAACACACACAGACACACACAGACAAACACAGACACCACACACACACACACACACACACACACAGACACACACAGACAGACAGACACACACAGACACACACAGACAAACACAGACACACACACAGACACACACAGACCACACAGACAGACAGACAGACACACACAGACACACACACAGACACAGACACACACACAGACACCACAGACAGACAGACACAGACACACACAGACACACACAGACAAACACAGACACACACAGACACACAGACACACACAGACAGACACACACAGACAGACACAGACAGACACATACAGACACACACACACACACAGACACACACACAGACACAACAGACAGACAGACACACACAGACACACACACAGACACACACAGACACACACAGACACACACACAGACACACACAGACAGACAGACACACACAGACACACACAGATACACACAGACACACAGAGACAGACACACACAGACACACACACAGACACACACAGACACACAGATACACACACAGACACACACAAACACACACAGACAGACAGACACAACAGACACACACAGACAGACACACACAAACACACAGACAGACACACACAGACACACAGATACACACACAGACACACACAGACACACACAGACAGACAGACACAGACACACACACACAGACACACACACACACACAGACACACACAGACACACACACAGACACACACAGACACACACAGACAAACACAGACACACACACAGACACACACAGACACACACACAGACACACACAGACACACACACACAGACAGACACAGACACACACAGACAAACACAGACACACACACAGACACACACAGACAAACACAGACACAGACACACACACACACACACACAGACACACACAGACAGACAGACACACACAGACACACACAGACAAACACAGACACACACACAGACACACACAGACACACACAGACAGACAGACACAGACACACACAGACACACACACAGACACAGACACACACACAGACACACACAGACAGACAGACACAGACACACACAGACACACACAGACAAACACAGACACACACACAGACACACAGACACACACAGACAGACACACACAGACAAACACAGACAGACACATACAGACACACACACACACACACAGACACACACACAGACACACACAGACAGACAGACACACACACAGACACACACACAGACACACACAGACACACACAGACACACACACAGACACACACAGACAGACAGAACACACACAGACACACACAGATACACACAGACACACACAGACAGACACACACAGACACACACACAGACACACACAGACACACAGATACACACACAGACACACACAAACACACACAGACAGACAGACACACACAGACACACACAGACACCACACAGACAGACACACACAAACACACACACACAAGACACACACAAACACACACACACAGACACACACAGACAGACAGACACACACACACAGACACACACAGACACACACAGACAGACACAGACAGACACACACACACAGACACACACACACAGACACACACAGACA
>JAWZSL010000055.1:232500-410000 GCA_034769285.1 Lutjanus argentimaculatus
GTCCTGAAAGAGACAAACGCCTCTTCACACACTAAAGTTCTGATCTATAAAAACAAACTTGATGGCAGAACGTGTGGAACAGGAAGTAACGTCTGACCCATACACAGGAATCTGTTCTGAGAGAGTATAATGATGCCTCGCACACATTTCACTTCGCATCACATGTTAGATGCATGTTATTGTGATATACAGTACTCGCCTTACGGACCACGCGTCACTTCACTTCCTGTGTCAAATCTGCAGTAAAAATTCTTCAGACGTACGTGCGCCCCACCTGTTTTCACATCAATCTGCTGAGCACTTTTTCCATTAATCAATTAGCTGTTTGGTCCATAAAATATCAGGAAATGTTAAAAAATGAATCCTGTCACAATCTGTCCATTGAAAAATAGGCCCAAAGATATTTTTCAACTAGAGATCAATCTGGCAATAATTTTTCCACTAATCGATTAGTTGTTTTGTCTATAATATGTTGATAATTTAATCACCAAACAATTTTGATCATCAAAAAAGTAGGTCCAGACATGTGGAGCGACTCCTTCCTTCCTTTATTGATTGACTGATTGATTTAAAGACCAAGAATGTTGAAATTTGAAAGCATTTTTTCACTTGAGGCCATGATTGATGCTATAATCTGATTACATCTTTTTTATGTGTAACTGTAATGGAATACACTTACTTTTTTGATTATGTAATCCCATTACATGTAATCTGCTACTCTCCCAGCCTGGTTACAGCTGATGAGTTTCTGAGTTTAATTGTTTCATTAATTAACGTCCATTAACTTGTTGTGACTGGCTAATTAATTAAGTGTTAATGAACCCCATGAGACCTGAAGGAATCAATCTGAGGACACTTACGAGGGTTTCCGTCCTCGTCCAGCTCGTCCATGTCCTCAGCCTGAGTGATCCAGTCCATGTATCCACACAGGTCCTCCTCCATCTGCTGCTTCTCCCTCAGCTTCTGGAAATCTCCCCGAGCCTTCGCCTTCTCTCTCTCTTTACTGAACTCTCTGCAACGTTCACACAATGTTCACGCAACCTTTAACACTTCATACAAACACCAGAAAGTCTCATGTCAATGAAAGAAGCAAAGACAGGAAGACAAACCCGCTGAGGACTCCGAGAACCAGGTTGAGAACGAAGAACGATCCGAAAATCACCAGACTGACGAAGTAAACCCAGGGCAGCTCGAAGCCGATGGCGTCGTTCATCTGGAGATGCACAGAGAAGAAAATGTCAGCGGAAACACTCGAGACACAACAAGCAGCAGCATGAGGATAAAACGGAGCTCGTACCCAGTACAGGACGTCGGTCCAGCCCTCCATCGTGATGCACTGGAACACGGTCAACATGGCGAAGAAGAAGTTGTCGAAGTTGGTGATTCCTCCATTGGGACCGTCCCACCTCCCCCGACACTCGGAGCCGTTGATGACACACTGACGACCATGACCTGCGAATGCACACGGCACCGGGTCGTCCTCCACATAATTATCTGGAGAATAAAAAGATTTAATTAGATTAAAAAGTTCTACCACTGGAGATGTGGAACCTTTGTGCTATTTTATTATTATTTTTCTGGTGTGGAGGCTCAAATTGTAAACATGAAACCTGAACTAAAAACTGGAAACGATGAGTAAATGTTTACCAAGAAATGTGAGTTCAATTGGCCACATGGTGGTGTTGTAATTAAGACTGTTTTACAAAAGTCACGCCTGTGAGTCCATCTGACTCCACACTGGACACATAAGTCCATCTCAATGCATTCTACAAAAGAGCTTCTTGGACCATAGAAGTCCACCATGATGGACTTTCAGCCATTTTTAATTTAAAATTTCTGTGTGTGTGTGTGTGCGCGCGTGCACCTGTTCCTATGTAGTAGCAGGTCCTGTGCATGCGTCCTATGAAGAGCTCCAGACCAATGATGGCGTAGATGATGATGACGAAGAGAACCAGCAGAGCGATGTGGAGCAGAGGAACCATGGCCTTCATGATGGAGTTCAACACGATCTGTAGACCTGACACACACACACACAACACACACACTCAGCTTTACACATGTACAACAACACAACTAACACACAGTCACACACACACACCAGACCAGTAAACTCACTGGGGACTCCAGAAACCAGTCTGAGGGGCCTCAGGACCCTGAAGGCTCTCAGAGCTTTGACGTCCAGACCTCCAGGTTTCCCCGGCACGTGATGAGTGGTCGCCTGCTCGCCAGATTTATGAGTCATCGTCTCCAAGACGACGCTGAATAACCTGCACAAACAAACAAACAAACAAAAGAGAAGGACAAAGAGAGAGATGATGTTTAAACTCAGCTTAAAACTTCACTTTCTCTCTCAATATCGCAGCTTCAACTGACGACATTTACCATCAGTACTGACTGGATGAACACATGAAAAGTGACACACTTTCCCTTTAAGATCCAGCTCTTCACATCACTCAACATTAAGATGCAGTTTGAGGGTAAGAAAAGATAAAAAAGGATCAAACATTTTCTCTCCCTGACCTTGAAAACAGAGCATAAGCAAGATGATAAAGATGATAGACAGTGATGTAGAGCGTGGTGTCATCTGCATAACACTGGATATAGTGTGTTTGGTGTGTTTGTGAGTCTTTTGTCCTCAAACAGAGGACTTTGATCGAGGAGAGGGGCAGTGGTCCCAGTGTTGACCCCTGAGGGACACCATGTATAAGAAAGTCTACAATTTGAGATTTCGTTTCTGTGCAGATTTAGTGAATTTTGTCCAAGAGCAAATAAAAAAGCACATTGTGGATCTGACTTTAGTGTCCAGCTCAAAGATGTGATGTGAATGGTTCTACAAACTGATTGTAAAGCTGGACAATGATGGATATTCATGCCCTACAAGAAGCCTGTAAGTAAAGCAGTGAGCTTTAACGAGTCTGATTAAAGTTCTTCTGTGTTCGGTGTTCAGATGTATCAACAAAAAGTGAGAAAACTTATTACCACTGTGAGCTGTCGTGTCTTTAGCTGCAACATAACTGCAGTTTTTTATTTTTCTGATGTATTGTTTATTTCTTCCAGTTTGAAACCCTAATATAAAGATGGTATTACTGTAAATGTTTTCTTGTTGTATTTTTATTTTGTTTTTGTTTTTTTAATGTGGTCAAACATTATTTAAATGTACAGTCAAAAATGAAAATAAATAAATCTTGATGCACCGTTTGTCCCATTTAAACTTGTCCTCATACCTAAAGAACAGAGCAGATCTGTTGTCAGTGACTCAGAGGACATCACATATAACAGCTGGAAAGCATCAACCAATAACTGGCCAGCAAAGTCTCACTGAAATAACTTTGCACATCACTAAACTGTTTTCATCATCACATTGTCTTTGAGTGAATCAAACAGTACATTCATTTTTATTCACTACATTTGTAACTGGCTGGAATCGGCAGGAGGTGGTTTGGGAGGAGGACTGTGACACTGCTGGGTTCACTTTCATGTTTTTGTATCTGAAACATCAGATCTGTTCTTTCTTTTGATATATTCCATGTTAACTTTATTAAAAAACGCTGGTGAAAGAGTTCAGGCACCACAGGGCGCCACAGCACCCACTGTGGAAACCACCGGACTGAGTCCCATCAACAAACCAACCAGATAAAGTAAAAACATATTTTGAGCAACTGTGTGGAAGAAACTCCAGTCTGAGATATTGAAACTGCACCAGATAATCAGTCAGTTTGACTGGAGCAGTTTTAGTGCTGAGATTAAAACCAGACATGAAAAACTGCTGAAAAACCTCAATTTGACTTAACAACAATTCAACAAAAGCTTGGACTCAAAATCAGTTCAGTAAACACGAACGTCTGTAAAAGATCTGCTGCCTGCTGGTCTGGTTCTTTTTCTGTCTTATTTTTTTTCTCTGTATGAAGTCAAAATTGTGAACTCTTTAAAGAACCTCGGTGTCCCACATACAGCCGCCTCTCGGTGCATCATCTCTGACTGTAAAGTGGAACAGAGTGTCCTTAGGCAGCGTTACCATGACAACAGGGTTCATCATCATCACCCTGAGGTCATCCCGAGTCACGTCAGCGTCCCGCAGCGAGGACACACACTGACATGGAGGACCTGCAGGAATCAGTGTGACCTCAGCAGGTGCAGCTGTCGGGTTATTAAAGGCAGAATGATTAAAAAATCTTTATTTATAAAAAACTTTAAGGTACTTGTACTCGAGTATTTCTGTTCTATGTTACTTTATCCTTCAACTCCACTATATTTATCTGACTTTCATTGATTTACAGATTCAGATCCTTTAAGAAAATAATAAATAAAATTAAAGCAGCGAGCAGCATTGGACGGGGCCTCGCACATCTGCAAGTCGGGGTCGCGGCCCCGTAGCTCAACATCTGCCAGTCATCAAGGCTGAATCGACCCCCAAATTCAAACCTGTGGACTTGCTGTTGGGTTTAGCTTGTGGGTCCAAGAGACTTTTTTGTGCATCTGGACATGACAGATGTGTGTACCGATTTTTGTGCATGTAGGTGAAAAGTGTCAGGGGAGCTGCTGCTTAAAGGGCGTGGCCAAGCCATTTTGCCACGCCCATTTCCAAAAACCATATCACACCATGATTGAATTTTTTGCCAAGTTTCATGAACTATCGAGCCCGTTTATCGCCTAAAAAATACGACTGAAGACGGGAAGAAAAAGAAAAGGAAGAAAAATAATACTCGAGTAAATCCAATCTACAGCAGAGAACAGGTTCTAAAGAGAGCCACAATCTAAGGAAGAACCAGAGAATAAAGAGAGAAGTATCCAAAGAGCACCCGTATTGTGACCAACGGAAAGACCCAGCAGCGCTTCCACTCTGTTGTCTTCTTTAAGAAAAAAATGGGATCTAAAGAAGGAAGCAGGAACTAAAGGGAGAACCACAGGCTAAAGAACAAACTAGAATCAACTAGAATTTAATTTAATTTAATTTAATTTAATTTAATTTAATTTGAGACAGAACATGGACTTCATAAAGGGTTCTTGGTGTTTCTTTGTTTGCGGAACATGAGAACATGTTCCTCTGAACTGCTGACTCTGTGATTTTTACACTCAGCCCCAGAAACAGCTGTTAGCATTCAGCTAAAACTTTGAGAACATCTCTTTAACTGAGTCATCTCCAACAAGAACATCTTAGATCTGTTCTCATGTTCTGTTTCTGTTCTGTTCTTTGTTATTGTGCAAACTGTATCTGTGATGAGTCATAATTACAAGATGTTCTCAAATGTTCCTCCTTGGGAAAAGAAACTCAGATGTCTCTGTGGTGTTTTTCCACCTACTGTAACATTGTGTTCTTCAGGGAACCGTAGGAGGAGAACCAGCTCCTCTCACCTCAGCGCCCGCAGCAGTGACAGGTTAGGTTCCGTGTTCCACCGCGGTGACAGGGAGGTTCACCGCAGCAGGGTGGCCGTTATATTTTAGTCTCAGTGATCAGAGTCGGCCGTCACAAACGCTCAACACAGAAACTCCGAAATGAGATAAATTGTGTCGTCGCTCGAGGGTTTGTTCCTCCGCTGACCAGCAGAGTTTACTGCCGTCAGAACCGATTTACTGCTCCAGTTCTTTAAAGAACTTCACAGAGAGCAGCTGAGGACAAGAACACAGAACCACAATCTGAAGACAGAACCTTCATCTAAAGAAAGAACCAGAGAGTAAAAACAGAACCAGAGTGTAAAGAGAGAACAAAGGTTTAAAGAGTTTACTGCAGTTAGAACCGATTTACTGCTCCAGTTCTTTAAAGAACTTCACAGAGAGCAGTCGAGGACAAGAACACAGAACCAGAGAATACGAGAAAACTGGGAGAACTGGGATCTAAAAAAGGAACCAAGAACTAAGGAAAGCTGGGATCTAAAGGGAGAATCAGTCTGAAGAGAGAAACTGCATCTAAAGAGGGAACAAGGTAAAAAAAAAAAGTAAAATATATATATAGAACTAAACAGAATTTAAGAACCGGGATGTTAAAAGGAAATGAAAATCAAAGAGGAGAACCGGGATTTTAATGGAGAACAAAGATCTGAGGAGGGAGTTGGGATCTAAAAGGAGATATAGTCAAAAGAGAGGAACGGGATCTAAAGACAGAACCGGGCTGTAAAGAGAGATCCATGATCTAAAGAGGGAACCTGGAACTAAAAGGGAACTGGATTCTAGAAGGGGAACCAGAGACTAAAGGAAGAACCAAGATATCCCATTAGAACCAGGATCTAAAAAGGGAACAAGAATCAAAGGTAAAGTACTTCAGTCTAAAAAGAGAACCAGAATCCAAATAGAGAACCAGGAACTAAACAGGGAACTGGGTTCTAAAAGAAGAAGCAGAGGCTAAAAAAGAAACAGAATATAAGAGGAGAACAAAGATCTAAAGAGAACCACAATCCAAGGAAGAACCAGAGCCTAAAGAGAAAACTGGGATCTAAAGCGAGAACCAGAGTCTAAGAAAAGAACCACACCATAACATGAGAATCACAATTTGAAGAGGGAACCAGGTTCTAAACAGAGAATCAGAGTCTAAAAAGAGAGAACCAGGAAAACATGGAACTGAGTTCTAAAAGAAGAAGCAGAGGTTAAAATAGAACCAAGATATAAAAAAAGAACCAGGATCTAACAAGAGAACTAGAATCAAAGGGGAGAACAGGATCTAAAGAGTAGTAAGTAGGAAGTAAGAGAACCACAATCCAAGGAAGAACCATGGTGTAAAGGGAGAACTGGGATCTAAAGAGGGAACCAAGATCTACAGATCAATATGCATGTATACAGAGAACCGACACATCCACAGGTTCTTGCATTTTCTCACCCGACGATGACGATGACGAAGTCGAGCAGGTTCCAGCCGTTCCGGATATAGGAGCTGGGGTGCATCACTAGACCGTAGGCCAAGATCTTCAAGAACGTCTCCACAGTGAAGATGATGAGGAACACGTACTCCACTTGTTCCTGAAACACACACAGAACATGTTCTTGTACAGCACAACAGATGACTAGAGCAACAAAAAGCACTACTGGTCAGAGTCACACTAAATGTTCTATATATTCCTGTTCTCCAGAGAACGAATCCAACTAATCAGTTAATCAAGGAAATGATCAACAGATTCATTGATAAGGAAAATAACAGTTACAGGAGAGACTTGAAAAATAATTCCAAACATGTGGAGCACACGGAACTAAAGAGAGAACCAGAGTCTAAAGAGAGAACCAAGATCTAAAGAGAGATCTGGGATAACTGGGATCTAAAGATGGAACCATGATCTAAAGAGGGAACCAGAGTCTAAACAGAAAACCAGTGTCCAAGTAGAGAACCAGGATCTAAAGGGAGATCCATTATCTAAAGAGAGAACCTGGAACTAAAAAGGGAACTGGGTTCTAGAGGAGGAACCAGAGGCTAAAGAAAGAACCAGGATTTAAAAGAAAACGAGAATCAAAGATAAAAAGAGAGGACCTGAGTCTAGAGAATCAGAATCCAAATAGGGAACCAAGAACCCAACAAGGAACTGGGTTCTAAAAGAAGAAGCAGAGGCTAAAAAAAGAACCAGGGTATAAGAAGAGAACCAGGATCCAAAGAGAAAACTAGAATCAAAGGAGAGATCAGGATCTAAAGAGAGCCATGGTTTAAGGAAGAACCAGATTCTAAACAGAGAACTGGGATCAAAAGGGGAATCAACTAAACTAAAGGGAGAACCAGAGTCTAAAGAGAGAACCGGATTTAAAGAGAAACTTTATTTAAAGAGTGAACGAGGATCTGAAGAGAGATTTGGGACTAAAGAAAGAACCACAATCTAAAGAGGGAACCAGAGTTTAAATAGAAAACTTTAATCTAAAGAGGGAACTAGGTTCTAAAAGGAGAACCAGAAGCTAAAGAAAAAAACAAGGATATAAGGAAAAAACACCTGGATCTAAAGAGAACCACCTTTAAAGGAAGAACCAGAGTCTAAACAGACCAACTGCAGTCCAAAGAGGGAACCAGGAACTAAAAGGGAGAACTGGGTCCTAAAATGAGGACTAGAAGAAGGAACCCGGAACTAAACCTGCACTCAGGAACATTTTAACAGGAACAACTGAAGAAATGTTTTGGACAGATCAGCAGAGGTTCCTTATTTGGGTGAAATGAACCTTAATGTTCTCTGAACGGAGGATTGAATGGACGAGAACATTTGTGAGGTTTTATAAAAGTGTGTGTGTGTGTGTGTGTGTGTGTGTGTGTGTGTGTGTGTGTGTGTGTGTGTGTGTGTGACCTGGTAAACGTGGATGTGGAGAATTTGTGAGCATTTCAGAGGATTACCAATCTGTCATCATCCCTGCTACACACAACACACACACGCACGCACGCACGCACGCACACGCACACACACGCACACACACACACACACTCTCTCTCTCTTGCCCTCAGATGTCCGTCTCTTATCTCGTTCTGTTGACGTTCCACCTCCACTCGGCTCTAAATCTCTCTGTTGGCTGCGTGGAAACACCAATCAGGGCGGAGCAGAGGAATGTTTGCTGTGTTCTGATTGGTCAGTCTGTATATAAACAGAGAACCTGTAGAACCTGTGGAACCTTCTTTGTGTCTGTTGGCCTTCAGAGTGAACACAGGAGTTCTTTACATCTTTCATTTATTCAGAATATTTTTAATAAAGTTTGCTCAATATTCAGTAAATATTATTGGTCAGCATGTAGCCAATCAGGTGGCAGCTGGTGTTTTGTCACATTTAAAGATGTCTGACTTGTCCTGATGTTCTCTCGTGTCTGCGTGATCAAACAAATCAAAATTAATTTACAGTGAAGAAATAACGGAATTTATGTTTAAGACTGAGACTTTGCAACTTTGAGCTAAATGCTAACGTCAGCGTGCTAACATGCTCACAGCTACAATGATAGCATGCTGGTGTTTAGTATGATGTTTACCATGTTCACCATCTTACTTTAAACATGTCAGTCTGCTAAAGGCTCCACACATGATCAGTGGTACAAACGCTTTGCACTCACCGTCCCTCTGTTTTCCTACGCAGAGAGGGGCGGGGCCTGAAGAAGCAACACTGCTACCTTCAGCGTCATGCGCCAAATGTGTCATTATGTGATCATGAACTTAGCTAAATCGATGCTACAGTTAGCTTAGCTGTTAGGCAGACAGGACGTAGCAGTTGTAGTTCTGCCTCACAGTGAGTCCACGACAAAGTTCTTATCATGTGACGGCTCCTTAACGAGCTCTTTCCTAATCAGCAGGTCAGTGACGACACAAGCTCAGCTAAAAGCAGACATGAGGACTCGAGCTTGTGACTTGAACTCCAATTACACTTCATTCGTAAACACAGTGACTTGAGACTCGTCCGCTAAAGAACCGAGACTCAACTGGAACTCAAGGTTTGAGGCTTGTGAACAATCTGTTTTGTTTTTTGTCATCTTTTGTGCATTAACATGAAAGAAACGTCTGCAGAGCTGGAGGTCGTCCCTCCTTCATAATGAGGTGTAACCTGTCAGTCATCTGGTGGGCGGGGCCTCACATCACACATGGCAACAAGAGAATCATCAGTAAATGAAGCGAACAAACTTTATCAGACACCTGACAAAAAAATATTGATACGTACCAAACAAATAATCAGTGCTGACACTGATGATTGATAAAGTACTGATGATAAAACAGTTTCGAATGTTTTGAATCCCTCAGATCTACTGTGGTTCTACTGTGGTTCTACTGTAGATCTACTGTGGTTCTACTGTGGTTCTACTGTAAATCTACTGTGGTTCTACTGTAGATCTACTGTGGTTCTACTGTGGTTCTACTGTAGATCACTGTGGTTCAACTGTGGTTTACTGTAAATCTACTGTGGTTCTACTGTAGATCTAACTGTGTTCACTGTGTTCTTACTGTAGATCTACAGTGGTTCACTGTGGTTCTATTTGTAGATCTACTGTGGTTCTACTGTAGATCTACTGTGGTTCTACTGTGGTTCTACTGTAAATCTACTGTGGTTCTACTGTAGATCTACTGTGGTTCTATGTGATCACTGTGGTTCTACTGTAGATCTACTGTGGTTCTACTGTGGTTCTATTGTAGATCTACTGTGGTCCTACTGTGGTCTACTGTAGATCTACTGTGGTTCTACTGTAGGTTCTACTCTAGATCTACTGTGGTTCTGCTGTGGTTCTATTGTAGATCTATTGTGGTCCTACCGTGGTTCTATTGTGGTTCTGCTGTGGTTCTATTGTAGATCTACTGTGGTTCTACTGTGGTTCTACTGTAATCTCTGTGGTTCTACTGTGGTTCTACTGTGGTTCTATTGTAGATCTACTGTGGTCTACTGTGGTTCTACTGTAGATCTACTGTGTTTGCTGTGGTTCTATTGTAGATCTATTGTGGTCCTACTGTGGTTCTATTGTGGTTCTGCTGTGGTTCTATTGTAGATCTATGTGGTTCCTACTGTGGTTCTACTGTAGATCTACTGTGGTTCTACTGTGGTTCTACAGTAGATCTACTGTAGATCTACTGTGGTCCTACTGTGGTTCTACTGTAGATCTACTGTGGTTCTACTGTGGTTCTACTGATATCTACTGTAGATCTACTGTGGTTCTACTGTGGTCCTACTGTAGTTTTACTGTAGATCTACTGTGGTTCTACTGTGGTCCTACTGTGGTTCTACTGTAGATCTACTGTGGTTCTACTGTGGTTCTACTGTAACTCTGCAGTGTTTCCTCTGCAGGAGCTGTCTGCTCTCATGAAGTCATGTGACAGTGAGAAGAAAAGTGAGTATCAACCACAAACACACCCCACACACACACACCACACCACACACACCACACACACACTCTGTGTTGGTGTTCTGTCACTTTGATAAACTGACTTGAGATCAGTGTAGAGAGAGACACTGACTAAAGCATCAGAGCAGAAACTGATCAGCTGATCACATCTGAACACACACCTGTCAATCAATGACTGTATCTATCTGTGACCTTTGACCTTCACACTGTCTCATTAACTTCACATCAGCCCTCCACAATAAAACTTCTTCCTGTTCAGACAGATAAATACAGACTGAGGGACCCTTGACGTGATACTGATTCCAGTGAAGTTCTTCATTCAAAGGTTCTTCCTCATTAAGAACGTCTGTGGTGATTGGCTGAAAAAACATAAATATTATTTTTTTTCCATATTTGGGTAACAAAAGGAGTGACTGCAGGTTTGTTTGATGTGACTCTTGGCACTGAGTTTATATCGATCAGTAACTTAAAGGTATTAAATTCGATTGACAGCCTTCGTCATGTGACGTGCACGTCTGTTTACTTCCTGTTTTATCTCTATAATAACGTCACCTTCACCTCCAGCCTCACTGATTTTTCATCCTTGAGTTTGTTACTTCACTTTTCATATTGTAAATAATATTTACTGTTATTGTTTTGAGTATAAAGTGTTCCCGAGCATTTTAATAACCACCTCAGTGTCTTAGATAACTGTTAGCAATATTAGCCAGCAAGCTAGCATCGTCATCTTCACTCAAACAGGATAGAAGCAAAATAAAACCTTTCCACTGATCCAACAATCACCAGCTCTGGTTTTTTTTAAAGAAACTTTTAATTCACAGAGTTAGACGTGAAAATATTCTGACTCTGTACGTCGTTTCTCTCCTCTCACCCCTCTGCTCTTTTGCTCTTTAAAGACAAACTCAGACGATTTAGTTTGTCTTTGTTTAGTTTCTGTCCACTTTGAGTGAAGATGACACTGAGGTGATCATCAAATCAGTTCCTCCATGAAACTTCAATCGCAACAATTAACACAAATTCAATCAATCCCTGTGAATTCTGCACAAACTTGGTATTTTGTACAAACAACATAAATTTGACCAATCATCATAGCTTACTGCAGTTCCACCAATCACAGCAGTCTCCTACATAAACATCATACATGTTTGTTTCAATGATTCGACTCAATGTTTTGTTTAGTTTTTTGATTTTTATGTTTTATTTTGTCACAGGTACTGAATTTACATGTATCAGTGTTCTGCAGACTTATAAATATATTTCATAATTTTGTGCTTGAGTTTGAGCTCCAGAACTTCTTCTTTGTGTAACCCCCCCCCCCCCAGCTGATCTTCATTTACACATGAAGCAGATGTTCTAAGAATTTTCGTGATTCAAGCTTTCTGATAAAGTTAAAAAACGGCTAAAACATTACAATATGCATCACAATTTTATAGAAAAGCTGCCATGAAATCAGGCATTTTAGGCCACAACAATCTCAAAAAACAGCCCACAAAATAGTGGAGGGGCTCAACTGCTCACAAACACTTCATACAAAACAAACAACAACACTATTAACAATATGAACCAAGCTGACTGTGCAAAGTGAAGTAAGTAAAGGTAACATTACTGTAGCACTAACGGGAAGTAAAAAGACATGCTGACTGTAAAATGGGTGTACTTCACACTACATTGTGCAATTAGAAACATTTTAATGCGAAGAATTATTATTAATTATCCAAATAAATCACGTTTTGAGGGACTGAAAATGTTCAAACACTCTTTGCACACAGACTGGAAGCAGGAGGAAAGTGTTCGTGTAGCTCCGTCTAAAGAGAAAAATATCTTCCAACAGCTCTGAGGAGTCACGTGTCTGCTGCTGGATGTGAAGCTTTAATTCAGCAATATTTGACAATATTACTGAGAGCAGGAACATTCTACACACCTGACAGTGGAACATATGCAGGAACAAACACACTAACCTGAGGGTGAATTATTAACACACCTGAGTCTATTCACCTCAAACACACTCTCTAACTGTGTAGTCATGTTGTTGTGTGTTTGTGTTGTTGTGCAGTTGTGTAGTTGTGTAGTTGATCTCACCAGGTCGTGGTTGGTGGAGTTGGAGTCGTCTTCAGGAAACGGTTTAGAAACTCCCAGAGCGACACAGTTAGCAAAAATAGCTAACAGGATGAAGATATCAAACGGTCTGAGAGACGCGTTAAGGAAGCTCAGCAGGGACAAAACTACACAAACTGTCATCTCAGTCATCTCTAAAAGTCAGAAATAATGTTTTGAACTGTTTTTGATCAGTCATGTTTGTGACCACATGATCAATGTCCAATTATTCACCTTCTTTTTGCTCCGTTTTTGGTCTCCACCAACAGCTCAGAACAATATCTGACCGCCTAAAGAAAAACTGCATTATTTGTCACCAGTTAATCACTGACTAGTTCATAGCTTTTGATTATTAAAAGGAAGAAAAAATATCTTTGGGAAAATATCAGAACTTTGGTCTCAGCTGGCTGGAGGGGCTGTCCTCTGTGTTTGATTGACAGCAGCTGGCTGGAGGGGCGTGTCCTCTGTGTTTGATTGACAGCAGCTGGCTGGTCTGTTAGTGGTCAGATGAAGAGTAAAGCTGGTGATATACTTGTTTTTATTCAATTGTTTGCGTGCACATGATGGCTGCCTCTCGTATCCCGCATCTGTCTGGAGCGTCTGTTGTGCACGTTATCAGAAGTTAATGCTCATCAGTTGGCACGTCAGCAGCAACAACAATGGCAGAAAATGTTTGAAGACAAGTTAATGGTCACGTCTCTACGATGTCTCTACGATGTGTCATTGTGCTGCACAGCGACAGATCAGTTCCATTTCAGAAGCTGACGCAGAACAAAACATTGACCTCCTTCAGTGTCTCCATGTTAATGTTTACATCCTGAAGTTCTATACAGTTCTCTGGGGTGCCCTCTAGTGGAATCCACCAGTAGCGATGTGCAGACTACAGTCACAAATATTCACATTCTGATTAATAGTAGATGAGTTACAGTTGGGGAAGTGTTTGACTCCCCAGTAACAGAGACACTGTGTGTGCATTTACACACGAGGCACAGCAGCACTTTGACTATTTCATTCTGTTTCATCTACAGAGTTTCTTCTGTCCTGTCAAGTTTATAACCACAGGTTGATTTGCTGTCCTACAATATTTGCTGCAGTGACATTACTGCATGCACAAATTAAACTGAAAGCAGACACTCTGATCATTAAAGAAAACACTCAGCCATCAACACAAGAAATCACCTGAGCAGTTTGTGCTGCTAAACATCATTTAAAAGGTAACAGAGAAAATAATACGTTCAGGTGGGAGGCGGGTGGATGATTTATGTGGATTCAGATGAAGTCAGAGCTCATCTGTGCATCACTATCCTCAAGGAACATACAGGGTACATCAGCAAGTATGTGAAAACAGCCGGCTGTCTACGTGAACGTACAGTTACAAAGTGACTGTCTCCAGCCAATGGACCCACACCAGCATCTAACCAGACCACAGTGACATCATACATTTACATACCATTTAGTGTGCTGCAGCTGAGCAGCTAATTAGCTAGCTAGCCTGCAAACTGATGCTAGTGGTGCATTGAAATATGTCTACATCTATGTAGACCAGGCATGTCCAAACTATTCCACAAAGGGCCGAGTGGCACCCCTGACTCGAACTAATCAGCTGTTTGAAGACTGAAATTGGTTGATTAAATGAATCGAGTCTGGTGTGCTCCAGCTTGGTTGGAACAAAAACCCGCAGCTACATGGCCCTTCATGGAATAGTCTGGACATGCCTGATGTAGACAGATAATTATTGACAGTAATGGTCAGCTTTGGCTGTGATCGGTTTGCAACAATATTGGTTTTTTTTAGATCACGTGAACCAATTCATGTTTTCTCCCCATGAATATAGACAAAAACTAATTAGTCATTAAATTGCCCATTAGTAAAAAAACAAAAAACAAAAGATAAGTAAGTGTAAAGCTGCCATCTGATTGGTCAGAGTAAAGGATACTTCCATTCGACGATAGAGAGAGCGGCTCGTCTGATTGGATTGTTGAGTTTCAGACAGAATAACGCCCGGGGAGCTCGCTGGACCTGGTTACTGCCCTGGACCTGAAGAGGAAGAGTGACATCATCATCGTCATCTTAGCAGGATGTTAGCATGATGTTAGCATTAACTAGCTTACTACCAAAATCAGCAAGTGATCACTATTTCCAAGGCCAAGAGTTAGCATATTGCTAATTTTGCTATTTTGCTCGTTTTGTAGGGTTACAGGTAACGTTCAGGACTACATCACCTGTCAGGGGGTAACCTGAAGAATCAATAATGCTATATTAGCATTTAAGCTAACACTAGCAGCTCTGTGCTGAAAATTTATTGGATTTATTGGAGTTTGTACCGATACAGACACAGTTTGTCATCCTCAAAACAGTTTCTGTGGTGAAAGTAAATTTTTTTAAATAAAAACAATCAAATAACAACAGTTATTTAATCTGTCTCTTAGCGTGTTGTCTCACCTGTCTTTTAACGTGTTGTCTCACCTGTCTCTTAGCGTGTTATCTCACCTGTCTTTTAGCATGTTGTCTCACCTGTCTCTTAGCGTGTTGTCTCACCTGTCTTTTAGCATATTGTCTCTTCTGTCTCTTAGCGTGTTGTCTCACCTGTCTTTTAGCGTGTTGTCTCTCCTGTCTCTTAGCCTGTTGTCTCACCTGTCTTTTAGCGTGTTGTCTCTCCTGTCCTTTAGCGTGTTGTCTCACCTGCTTCTTAGCGTGTTGTCTGTCCTGTCTCTTAGCGTGTTGTCTCTCCTGTCTCTTAGCGTGTTGTCTCACCCATTTCTTGACATGTAGTCTCACCCGTTTCTTAGCGTTTTGTCTCACCTGTTTCTTAGCATGTTGTCTGTCCTGTCTCTTAGCGTGTTGTCTCACCTGTTTTTAGCATGTTGTCTGTTCTGTCTCTTAGCGTGTTGTCTCACCTGTTTTTGGCGTGTTGTCTCACCTGTTTCTTTAGCGTGTTGTCTGTCCTGTCTCTTAGCGTGTTGTCTCACCTGTTTCTTAGCGTGTTGTCTCACCTGTTTTTAGCTTGTTGTCTGTCCTGTCTCTTAGCATGTTGTCTAACCTGTTTCTTAGCGTGTTGTCTGTCCTGTCTCTTAGCGTGTTGTCTCACCTGTTTCTTAGCGTGTTGTCTCCTGTTCTTGATTGTTGTCTCACCTGTCTCTTAGCTTGTGTCTCACCTGTTTCTTAGCGTTTGTCTGTCCTGTCTCAGGAGTTGTTTCACCTGTTTCTTAGCATGTTGTCTGTTCTGTCTCTTAGTATGTTGTCTCACATGTTTCTTGGCGTGTTGTCTCACCTGTTTTTTAGCGTGTTGTCTGTCACTGTCTCTTAGCGTGTTGTCTCACCTGTTTCTTAGCGTGTTGTCTCACCTTGTTTCTTAGCTGTTGTTCTTCCCTGTTCTTTAGTGTTGTCTCACTGTTTCTTAGCGTGTTGTTTCCTGTCTTCTTAGTGTGTTGTTCACTTGTCTCTTAGCATGTTGTCTCACCTGTTTCTTAGCTTGTTGTCTTCCCTTGTCTCTTAAAGTGTTTCTCACTTGTCTCTTGGCGTGTTGTCTCACTTGTTCTTAGCTGTTGTTTCACCTGTTTCTTAGCGTGTTGTCTCACTTGTCCTTAGCGTGTTGTTCACTTGTTTCTTAGCGTGTTGTTTCACTGTTTCTTAGCGTGTTGTCTCACTTGTCTTAGCGTGTTGTTCATCTGTTTCTTAGCGTGTTGTTTCATCTGTTCTCTTAGCTGTTTCTCACTCTGTTTCTTAGCGTGTTGTCTCACCTTTTCTTGGACGTGTTGTCTCACTTGTCTCTTAGCGTGTTGTCTCACTTGTTCTTAGCGTGTTGTTTCACCTGTTTCTTAGCATGTTTCTCACTTGTCTCTTAGCGTGTTGTCTCACTTGTTTCTTAGCATGTTGTTTCACCTGTTCTTAGCGTGTTGTCTCACTGTTCTTAACTGTTGTGTCACTTGTTTCTTAGCGTGTTGTTGTCCCTGTTTCTTAGCATGTTGTCTCACTTGTCCCTTAACGTGTTGTTCACCTGTTTCTTGGCAGTGTTGTCTCCTGTCTCTTAGCGTGTTGTCTTCCTGTCTTTTAGTGTTGTCTGTCCTGTTTCTTACGCTTGTTGTCTCACTGTCTTCTTAGCGTGTTGTCTCACTGTCTCTTAGCATGTTGTCTCACTTGTCTCTTAGCGTGTTGTTTCACTTGTTTCTTAGCGTGTTGTCTCACTGTTCTTAGCGTGTTGTCTCACCTGTCTCTTAGCGTGTTGTCTCACTTGTCTTCTTAGCATGTTGTCTCACTGTCTCTTAGCGTGTTGTTTCCTGTCTCTTAGCAGTGTTGTCTTCCTTGTCTCTTAGCGTGTTGTCTCACCTGTTTCTTAGCGTGTTGTCTCACTTGTCTCTTAACATGTTGTCTCACTTGTCTCTTGGCGTGTTGTCTAACCTGTTTCTTGGCGTGTTGTCTCACTTGTCTCTTAGCGTGTTGTCTCACTTGTCTCTTAGCGTGTTGTTTCACCTGTTTCTTAGCGTGTTGTCTCACTTGTCTCTTAGCGTGTTGTTTCACCTGTTTCTTAGCGTGTTGTGTCACTTGTCTCTTAGCGTGTTGTCTCACCTGTTTCTTAGCGTGTTGTCTCACTTGTCTCTTAACGTGTTGTCTCACTTGTCTCTTGGCGTGTTGTCTCACCTGTTTCTTGGCGTGTTGTCTCACTTGTTTCTTAGCGTGTTGTCTCACTTGTCTCTTAGCGTGTTGTTTCACCTGTTCTTAGCGTGTTGTCTCACTTGTCTCTTAGCATGTTATCTCACTTGTCCCTTAACGTGTTGTCTCACTTGTCTCTTAGCGCGTTGTCTCACTTGTCTCTTAGCGTGTTGTCTCACTTGTCTCTTAGCATGTTGTCTCACCTGTTTCTTGGCGTGTTGTCTGTCCTGTCTCTTGGCATGTTGTCTCACTTGTCTCTTAGCGTGTTGTCTGTCCTGTTTCTTAGCGTGTTGTCTGTCCTGTTCTTGCATGTTGTCTCATGTCACTTAGCATGTTGTCTCACTTGTCTCTTAGCGTGTTGTCTCACCTGTTTCTTGGCGTGTTGTCCTCTCCTCCTCTGTGTTCCGGTTGAACTTGTGGTCGAGTGAAGCGTGTCAGTCCTTGTCATCCTCACTCCTCCTTCGTTCTCTCCGTCCAGCTCTTCATCCCACTCTGCGTCCCTCTCCTGTCCTCCTCCTCCTCCTTCTCCTCCTCCATCCCCCTCTCCTCCCTCCTCCTCCTCTTCCTCACCTTCACCTCCTCCCTCCTCCCCATCCATTGCTTTGGTGTAGCCATTACGACCAGAACCTGCAGACAGACGGAGAAGATTTCATCACCTTCGACCTTCTGAATTATATTTAATATTTTCTAAAAATTAAACATCTCAGAGACAAATGTTGTATTTTTTACTTCCTACAAAAAATGAGACATTGTTATATATTTAAACTGTGTTTTTGACATCTCAACAAAAAACATCACCTCACTTCTTGTCATTTCTAAAGTGTCTGTGAAACCATTTTTAGAATGAAATATTCTGAATAACTGCAGCAGCCCCAGAATCATTTCATTCCAGAAACACTTGTCACCTTGTTCCAGTTTCCTCACTTGAGGAGGCAACAAATTTCTCTCTGCTGTTCTCTTTGTTGGAAAGATAAATGATAAAGTGAACATCACCACCTCTTCCCTCTACTTTGCCTTTTCCAGCAAACAGTTTTTCTCCAGTTTCACTACAAGAGTTCACAAATGTTACCATGGAAACCTCCTCCAGTCCCCTTCACACTCCACCCACCCCACCACGGTCCTTACTTCATTCATTTGGACATGTCTTTCATGGAATTTTCGTCTTATTTCATAATTTTCTGAGTTACTGCCCAGTGCATCATGGGTAACTGCCACATCAGTGAAGGTTCCTTTAATGCTGAAAGGTTCATACAGGGAGCCACACATGCTGCCATCCTGACGTCTGTCTCAGAGACGTCCCTGATTATTTCAGAGAGACGATGCAGAGACACATTGTGGACGTGTTCCAACAGCGTGTCTTCGTAGTAAAAGAGTTCAGGTACTAGACTGACCTGCCTGCAGTCCAGACCTGTCTCTCATTGAAAATGTGTGGTGCATTATGAAGCACAAAATACGACAACAGAGACCAAACAGGACTGTTGAGCAGCTGAAGTCGTATATCAAGTAAGAATGAGAAAGAATTTCACTTTAAAACTTCAACAAACACTGACTGAGTGTTAAAAGAACAGCTGATGTCTCACAGTGAGAAACATGCTGCTGTCACAACACAATGACTGCAGATTTACAGAAAAATATAAACTTTATCAGTTTGAACAGTAAATATCTGCTCTCTGTTCTGGATTCAGATGAATGTTGGTGGCAAAGTTTTTGCAAATCACTGCATTCTGGTTTTATTTACGTTTTACACAACATCCCAACTTTTTTGTAATTGGTATGTTTATTTCTTTATGTCTTCATCTCTGTGATTATTTATTTTCACCTGCCTGAACAAAACATCCATAAATGCCTACAAGTGACCCAAAATGCTGCAGACAAACTTGTGACCAAGTCCTCAATAAGGTGTCATGTTATAATCCTGATGTGTTCACACTGGCCTCCAAAGTCAGAATCCAGTTCAGGATTGGACAGAGAAGAGAGGAGAGGAAGAGGAGGAGAGAGGAAGAGGAGGAGAGAGGAAGAGGAGGAGAGAGGAAGAGGAGGGAGAGGAAGAGGAGGAGGAGGAGAGAGAGGAGAGGAGGGAGGAGGAGAGGAAGAGAGGAGGAGTGACTGATTCCAGAGGAAACAGAAATATTGTAGTGAACAGCTGTGACCTAGATCTCTCTCTCTCTCTCTCCCTCTCTCTGTGTGTGTGTGTGTGATCTGGGCCGTAATTTATGTGTTAGTACCTGAGGACCCCGAACACAACACACACACACACACACACACACACACACACACAACACACCCACACCTCAGTAAGATTTACACAATGATCTGCTCTCGCTCTCTCTCTCTCTCTCTCTCTCTCTCTCTCTCTCTCTCTCTCTCTCTCTCTCTCTCTCTCTCCTCTCTGGTGAGTTCCTAGATTTCCTGTTTCCCAGAATGCCTTGCTGCTGTGTCCAGCTATTGTTTTTTATTACAATATAATGCAGGTGGACAGTAAAGGACGTCTCTGAACTGACGACATGTTCTCCGTTACTTTGGTCGACTCATAAATTTGGTTTTTTGGTTTTCAGCAGCAGCTCTTTGGTGAGAACGAGTCGTCCACAGTGACGTCCTTCTTTTTATTGTTTTTTATTGGACTGACTTTATCTACAAGTTTCATCCAGAGTTTGAATTCAAAGCTGTTATTCACTGACAGCAGATGTCACAATGCCTTTCACTAAGCCCCGCCCTCCTTGTTACTGTTGCCATGTCAACAAACTTTCCATTCTCACACTGCAGTTATACAGTTTACAGTGATATCAGCAGCAGATTTAACATGTAAACTGGGAGTAACCTTTGAAACATGAGGTCTGTGATTCCTCAGAGAAGTTAAACAAAAGCAAATTCTCATTTCTAGCTGATGATGGTGGATTTTGTCCTTTAAAATAATGACTCACAACCAGATTTCATACGATGTAGCTGGCTGATGTAAGCTAATGCTAATGCTAACTGGACTTGAGTCAGCTGAGAAGTTTTAATGTTTCCATCTGACACATTTTAAAACAAGAACCCTGTGAAAGTGTTTATTTAAAGTTAGCTAACAGCTGCGTACATGATATAACATTAATGCTAACAGACTGAGGCTAAAGCTAGCTTACATCTCAGCAAACATTGGTCAGATGGTGAAATACAGCAGGTATATCTACATGATAGATGACAGAAATACACTCATTAATGTGGGAAAAGGAAGCGCAGGGACTCGATTAGTGCAGCGGACCTTGAGACGGGTCACCCAGACAGACCAGCCGGACCAAAGAGAGCCACAGGAAGAGAGCCGGGATAAGAGCTAAGCTAACCTGGTTTAGACCTGAGACAGTGAGTCAGAGAGAGATGCATCGTCATCGACCCACTTTGATTCTTCATCAGCCCACATCCTCCTCCTCAAACCCCCACAGAACAAATGCAGATGCAGTGGATCTAACAAGTTTGACTGGAGGTAAAGTTACTGCAGCTAGTAAGCTAGTGTTAGTTAGCCACACATGCTAACGTTCTCAGCTTGTGTTACAGCAGATGAAGACAGAGTTGAATCCATCCACCACACGTGTGTTCTTGTGTTTCACGTTTTTGAGAGACGACAAAAAGAGACGTCACCGTCCAGACTCATGAAACGCAGAGTATCTCTGTCCTCAGAGCCTCCTGCTCACCTTCAACACAGAGAGAGATGGAAAGATTAACAGCCTTAGTTCGGTTGCTAATCTATGGCTGGACAGTTGCTGTTTAGAGGCAGGTGAAGGGTAAATTTAGTGCTGATAAACTTCGTCCACACATGAGAAATGAAACTATGGTCCCCATCCTAACCTGCTGCCCCGACCGTAAGCCAGTCAGATGAGTTTTTCATTCACATGTCTCACACAACAAAAACACTCTGATTTTAATCCATGCAGCTGTCTGCAACAGCTGACGCATTTATTTATACCTCAAGTCTTTCTTTACAATACACCAGTAAACATGAGGCTTGTGTCCAGTATAAAGGCTTGAACAACATATTTTATCCACATAACTGAAGTGGAGCTGAGCGAGCTCCACAGATCAGAGATCAGCTCACTCTGCTCCAACAGACTGTCCTTCACTTCACCAGCAGCTGAGCAGTACAACAAGAGGACTTCCTGAACCTTTTCTGCAGTGTTTATTCATGGGAAAACTGTACATTTACTACCACTAGACTCTAGATTCTCAAACTGTGGTACGAGCACAACTGGTGGTACACAAGCTCTGAATATTTCAGATTATATCAGAATATTTTGAGTAGCTGTGTTGAAAATGAGGTGGACGACAGTCACCCGAACACAAGTGCTCGTGGCTACTTCAGAAGCACCAGTAAAATGTCTGCTAAACCTGCTCGCATCAAACGGCACACAACAGTCAGGTGGTACACTGTGTTTTCAGTACAAACTCCCCACAGTAGACCCTCATGGATCCACTCAGTTCCTTGAAACTGAGATTTGACCCAGAACCTGAATCAGGGCCGTCCCCACCACAATAAAGAAACCAGTGGAACTGCTCCTTTAAAGTCTTTCCTCTCACTGAACTCGGAGCTGGCAGCATCCCAGCAGGTTTGTCATCCGTCCAATGAGCAGCTGAGGTTTTGGCCGGTGCAGGTCACATGACTGTGGGTCACGTTGTTTCCTCCTGTGGAGGAGCTGCTTCACCCGCAGGACGACAAGAACCGACTAATTATCCCCGAATTACCCCGAGTCAACTCGCATCATCATGACAACACAGTGTGTGTGTGTGTGTGTGTGTGTGTGTGTGTGTGTGTGTGTGTGAGAGAGAGAGAGAGAGAGAGGGTGTAGCGGGGCATCCCATCACTTGCACACAACCCTGCATCCGCCTTGTTAACTTTCTACTTTTCACTGCCTGGTCTCTAACTGTGTGTGTGTGTTGTGTGTGTGTGTGTGTGTGTGTGTGTGTGTGTCACGCTGCCCTCCAGCCTGGTCCAGCTGGAAGGTCATCAGTTCATTTAGTGAATGTTGGGGCAGTTTTTCTTCTTCTTCACTGCCCAGACTCACAGCAGCACTGAGGCCGATCAACACGTCAGCATGTCTCACACTGTTAATATTATTATTATTGTTATTATTGTTGTTATTGTTATTATTATTATTATCATTATTATTATTATTATTGTTATTATTACACAGAAGTGTGTTAAAGTGAAATATTACAGAACCTGATGTTGATTTAGGCCTCATCTCTGAAGTTTATTTACAGACTTGTCTTTTTTTTTTAATAAAATTTGTAAACATTGTCATGATATGTTTGATGTCTACATCACCTGTAACCATGGTTACCATGGTTACAGGTGTTGTTTACCTGTTTACAGACAAGTCTGTGTTGTAGGTGGAAGTAAACAAGCCTCCATCACTGTTTAAAAAAAGGACTTCACTGTTTAAGGTTTCCATGAAGTCATGAAGTGGTTTTATCACATGTATTGATCTGATTGGTCTGATGTATTGATTGACAATGACCAAGAAAGTCATTTTGTAGATATTCTCTGGTATTTTTAATGGTATATCAGAGTTTGTCTTTTTGTGGAAAACAATAAAACTGTTGATGACTCATTCTGCACGCGGGGGCGTTACTAAATTTGTGTCCAATGAAATGTTTATTTGCTGTCTTTCTGATGATGCTGTTGGAGCGCGCTGCAGGGTTTCTGTAGGTGTCACTGTATAAAAACACAACTTTATAACTTTATTCTCTGATTTGAGTGAAACTGGATCAGATTTTATGGAGAAATGATGTTCTCGTTTCCCCTCTGATGTTCTCCAGCTGCTCAGCTTCAACTCTCACTGATTTAATTAACTTTCCTGACGGACAGATAGCTTTAGATTACTTGTTACTAAAGTCAGTCGCTAACAGCTAGCAGCCTCTCAGTGAACACAGTCTCAGAGACTGACAGAGAATTCAGTACTGAGATCATTTAAGGAGTTTTCAAATGTTTAGATAGCTTTCTTTGTTGCTAAAGTAGCTAACTGCTAACTGCTATTAGCTTGGTACGACTACTATAGCTGCTATTGTCTACTGTAAACACCATCATTCCTCCCTGCAGGAAACACGTTCTACATGTACGCGTTAGCATATCGTACCACTTCATGGGAACTTTTTGCAGATAAACGTGTCCAGAAGATCCTGAACAAACTTCTACATGTTGAGAATAAACTCATCAAATGTATTAAAATAAAGGTTTTAATTTATAAAACTATGTTTAGTTTGAACAGATGTTCAGACGTCTCTTCTGTTCTGTGCAGCTCCAACAACAAACTGACCAGTAAAATCAAAAATCTCCTTCTGCTCCATGAAATCTATCTGACTTCTGAAATCTTCATTAAATCATCATGAATCTGATCCATCATGTCAAATTTAATTGATCTTCCGGGCGGACGTTTGGCTCGGTTGGTGGAGCGTCCGACCCGTGTGTGGGGGCGTTTAGTCCTCTGCGGCGGCCGCTGGTTTGGCTCCTGCCTGCGCCCTTTGCTGCGTGTCGTCCCCTCCCCTCTCTGCCCTGTTTCCTGTCTACTCTCTGGCTGTCCTGTCCAATAAAGGCAAAAATGCCAAAAAAAATAACTTTAAAAAAAAAAAAATATATATATATATATTGATCTTCTATCAAATAAACATGTGACACATGAAGCTCTTTATATGTTTCACAGGCTGCACTTTTAGAAATAAGGGTTCCAAAAGGGTTCTTCCTGAAGGACTGTGGTTCTACCCAGAACACTTTACTTCTGAAGAACCCTTTTTGGAAGAAAAGGTTTGTCAGCTCAACTCAACTCAACTCAACTCAACTTTATTTATAAAGCACTTTAAAAACAACCACAGCTGAAAACAAAGTGCTGTACATAAATAATCATAAAACATAAAATAAACCATAAAAACAGTGAAAAACAATAAAAACAATAAAACAGGAGCAAAGTCTGTCAAGGGTTCTTTGTAAGACTAAGAGTTCCATTAAGAACCTTTTAAATCCAAATAACCTTTTTTAGAAGAAAGAGTCCTTCAAGGATTGTTGAATCCTTCAAAAACTCGTTCAAGGGTTCTTTATACCATGATATAAAACAGTTCTCAGTAGAACCTCCTGAGTGTCTTCTAGATAAAACCCTTGGAATTTAAAAAGGTTCTCATTAGAATTCCCTGGGTGGGTTCTTGTTAGCACCCTTAGAAAGGTAGAACCTCCAGAGAGTGTTCTGAGTAGGACCATTGGACCATAAAAGGGTTCTCCGTAGAACCTCTTACAGGGGGTTCTAGGTAGAACCTTTCACAGATGGTTCTAGATATAATCGTCTATGTTGGGTTCTAGGTAGAACTCTTCAAAAAGGTTCCAAGTGAACCTTTATAATAGGTTCTATCAGGAACCAAAAAAGGTTCTCCTATGGGGACAAGCTGAAGAACCCTTCATGGTTCTAATTATCAGCTTTATTTCTAAGGGTGTATGTAACTCTGTCAGAGAACGTGGAACATGTTGCTGTGGAAATAAAACTTGACTGAGGGGTTGTTTGGTAAATTAACATTTGTAAGATTTTGTCTGTCTGACTAATCGATTAATTGATTAATTGATCATCAATTTGACCAATGATTGATTGAGAAAAGAGTTTTCAGTTTGCAGCCCTAAAACAGACGTAGAACAGAAGGATTTTCTGAACACAAACACAAATACTGTCACAGTCACATGATCTAATGTTAGCTTAGCCAGCCAGTTAGCATCTCAGGCAGCAGTTTAAAGAACTGACGGTGGAACGTCTGCTGGTTCTCTCTGTGACTCAGCTGGTGACAGAACTGACTAAACAACATACTGATATAAGGAAGATACGACCACACTGATCCAACAGTCAAATCAAAGATCTCACTACGTTTGTGTCCAATCAGCTGAGAGAAGCCATGGGAGAACCCCCAGTCTGTCTCTCAGAGTCTCATCTGAAGTAGAACGTCTCTTATTTGAAACAGAACAGACCAAAGTGTTTACATTCTGAGCAGCGTGCCGTCAGAGAACCGACCCGAGGCCAGTAAAGGCCGAGAGGAACCTCACAGAGCCGAGAGAAAAGTTAACCAGATGTACTTTTATCAAACCAGCCAATTAAATCTCTGTCTTCAGATCAGTCTAATCTTTGTGCAGTTTGTCCACGTAAGACTTTGAGAACAGTGACTTCTTTGTCTCTGTCTGGTTGTGGCTGTGTTCCAGAGCAAGAACATGTTAACTCCACCTATTAGCACGCAAAAGATCACAATGTGATTGGTTCCACCCAAGGTGGATTCATATTTCCTTTTCCTGTGACCAGTGCAGGATATTTAAGATGGCAGAACAGAGGAAGAAATCATAGTTCAGCTTAAAAAATTGTGATTGGACAGAAAACAAGTCGGTTCTCCTGAATCAAAGTGACCCTGACCTTCACTATTTATACTGTTCTACATTTGTCCTTTGCTGACTGGTTCTTGTGTTTGTAACTTCATGTTCTTATTTTTATCCAAACTATGATCTTTTTCTAAACTGAACCAATCTGCGACTGTGGTTGGCTTGTCAACTTAAACACTGGAGTGCTTTTAATTTGAAATGGATACAGGAAGTGTTGAGTTTGTCTTAACAGCGGGTTGCAGAACAGAGTGAATCAGACCAAAGGGAGGTTTCATACTAAAATATAAACAGATTCACATCAAATGGAGAGAACTTCTGCAGCTGGGAGATAAATAAAGGCCCGGGGCTACTATTTGAGGACATACAGTATTTCATTAGTCCATTCATCTGCTGCCTAGTTTTTACTTGTTGCACTAGTCCTTGTTTATGTTTCAGTGTTCATTTTTTATATTTTAGCTTTGTTTGCATTTTTGTAAAAAAGATAATATTTTTCATCAGTATTTTTTGGTGAAATTGACCTAAATGTTACTGCACATTTAAGCTAGTATACGATGCACAAAAGAATAAAAACATTTTTTGGACTTTGTTCATATTTTCTAAATCCTCCATCAGTTTTTTGATTTCCTTCCCTTCAGGAAGTTGTTTTATGTTTTCACATAATTATAATAGAAATATTCACTACTCAAACATAATCTATGTTCAGGAAGCTTTACTTTATATTTAATTCTGTTTTATATATTTATAATCAGAAGAGTGAGGGGCCCAGTGTTGAGCCTTGTGGGATGCCCAATTTACAGTTTTCAGGTTCACAACATTGATTTTGACACAATTCTGTCGACATTCATAAAAATAAGTTGTGCAAAATGATTTATTTAATTTATTTCTAAGCGTTCTAAAGTTTTCAGCCTGATCTTTTTTATTTCTCTGAACCTGTGAGAGTTAATCCTCCTCAGTCGATGTTCAGGAGGTTTTAGTTTTATCTCATCATCAGAGTGTCATAATACAGCAAAGAAATCTCCCTGCTGGTGTGTTCAAGGACGTCTTTGAGACCTCTTAAATGTGAAATAAAAAGGGAAAAAGGACCACATTCCTGTTATTTTTGCAGCCTGTCCATGTTTGACGAATGTCTCCTGAGCTGAAAATGTCTGATCAGTTGGACAGACGATGTCCCGTCAGGATGAAACTCACTTTAAAGGTTCCTTTGAGGTTGAGATAACGTTAAAATAAGCTTCATTTCACGGACAGAACAAAAAGGGCGGATTAGCTCTGCTGCCACGGTAACCGCTGATGTCATGTGTGTTAATGCTCATCTCCATGACAACGTTATCAGAGGGTCCGTGGAGGCCATCTTAATTCAGAGAGCAGGAAGTCTGATCCTCCGTCAGGATCAGGAGGATTAAAGTCTCTCAGCAATGGAGGAGATGACCTCTGGAGACCCCGCCCCTTCACTGAGGTCAGAGGTCACACACAGGTGTGTACCTGCTGCTCAAATAACGTATTGATTGTCCAGAGTTTGACTTCAGAGACACATCAGGCTGCATCAGACATGCGTCCGTGCGCTCCACCTGTTTTCACGTTTGAACCTATTTTTCAATTGACAAAATTGCTTGATTGATTGATTGACAAGACTGATGAAAACAGTGATTAGCTGCAGCCTTAAAAACACTATTCAAGACTAAAGAGTCTCACTGAGGGGGGCGAGGAAGAGGACGTGTCTCTGCAGGATGTGATGAGTGTTCACACAGCTGCTCAGTCTGCAGCTCAGGACATAAAGACATGGACGTCCAATGTTTGACCTGTCATACAGTGGACTCTAAAGACGGAAGTGACATCGCCCTCAGAGGGACGAGGAGTCGAGAGGAAAGACGACACGTGGAGACGCATGTCCAACACCTGATATCTGATTGACTAATTCACATGAGACGTCCAGCAGACATCTTCAGGAGACACTTTGGTTTAAGACGATGATTGAAACAACAACAGTCTAAAATCAGAGAAGCGCAGAGATCAGGGATTTTTTAGAGGGAGAGTTTTAGAGCTTCCTGTTCACATCTAATGTGAAAACTATAAACATATTGTTCATTAAAAAATTGCAGGAGTGACAGAAAATTGCAAAAGAAAGTTGCGATTTTTGTTTGTATAATTCATTAAAATCACAAAACACTTAGAGCTGCAACCATTAATCTATTATTGATCGACTATTAAATTCATCTGCATCTATTTTGATAATCGATTAACTGTTTTGAGTCATCCATCCATTTTCTGTAACCGCTTATCCGTGAGGGTCGCGGGGAGCTGGAGCCTATCCCAGCTGACTTTGGCGAGATGGCGGGGAAACCCTGACAGTCACCATTCATCGCAGGCCACCATCAGAGACAAACAACCACTCACATACATTCACACCTACGGGCAATTTATTGAGTCACCAATTAACCTGCTGCAATGTCTTTGACTTGGAGGAAGCCGAGCACCGAGAGAACCACGCGACACGGAGAACATGCAAACTCCACACAGAAAGCCTGCCGGCTCGGGTTCGAACCAGACTTCTTGCTGTTGGCGGCAGCGCTAACCACTGCGCCATCGCCGCGCCCTGTTTTGAGTCATTTTTTAATATAAAAAAAGTCCAAATTTTCTGATTTCAGCTTCTTAAATGTGAATATTTTCTGGTTTCTTTACTCCTCTCTGACAGGAAACTGAAGATCTTTGGACAAAATGAGACCTTTGAGGACGTCATCTTGGACTTTGATCAACATTTTCTGACATTTTATGAACCAAACAACTAATCAATTAATGGAGAAAATGATCAACAGATTAATGGGTGATGAAAATAATAACTAGTTGAATCCCTATAAACATTATATTAGACTAAACAAATTTGCCACATCTTATATTGAGGTAATCCAAAAGTAACAGAAAGTTACATTACGTGATTACTTTACTACTTACTTACTTTTTAAAAGTAACCCTGCAGACTGACAAACAGACTCGTGTGCTCCAGTATTTCAGGCTGGTTTGGTTCTGATAGTGGAACAACAAGAGCTAGCTGTTAGCATGCTAACTTCAGCAGCGAACAGACGTCTGTGACGTGTCATAACTGTTTTGAATGTTTCGAGGCTGCACAATGAATCAAAACTTTATCAAAATCACAAAACGTCTTTCTGCAGTTTTCAAATCTCAGGAGATGAAATGTGTCTTTAAGGTTTAAATGGATGAATGTGGTGAGACAGAGACGTCCTGTCCTACACGACAGACTTCAACATTTGAACATGTTTTCAATCAAAATAAGAATCATGATGTAAAAATGATCACAAATCATATCATAGTTACGATATCAGTCAAAACAAATGCACAGAGATATTTTTGGTTATTTTTATCATTCAGCCCCGACGTTAAACTCAAATTCTTACAGACTGCACCTTTAAAAACACTTTATAGTTTTGAAAACATGTTGACAACCGACTGCAGACTGAGACTGACGCAGCTACAGACATGTTGATTAACGTGTGTCATCCTTCAAAATAAAATACATGAAGATGAAATAAAGATGTTCTGTTGATTTATTATAATAATGGAGGACAAAGTGTTTGTCTTTTATCTGTTTGACTGTAAAAAGCAACAGTCATTAATGATTTTGATGTTCTGTCTGATTTATTTTCTCATTTCATCCACATCTTTTCACTCAGGCTGCAACTATTGATTATTTTCATTATTTCTGATTAATCTGCTGATTGATCAGTTGATAGTAAAATGTTAAAAATGATCTTCATAGTTTCTCAGAGTCCAAGATGATGTCCTCAAATGTCCACAAGTGAAAGATATTCAGTTTACTGTCAGAGAGGAGTAAAGAAAGCAGAAAATATTCACATTTAAGAAGCTGAAATCAGAGAAGTTTCTGAAAAAATGACTCGAATGAGTAACTTGATTATGAAAATAGTTGGTGATTAATTCACTTAATTTGAGTAAATCATAATTATTCATCATTTAAACTGAACAACATCAATATTTCCTGTGTTCTGCTGTTGTTTTTTATTGATGCTTCATTATATTTCTGTTCTCCACTTGGCTGCTGCTGTAACTGTAAAAGTTGTGGACTAATGAAGGAAAATCTTCTCTTAATTGATCGATCGTTGCAACTAATTCTCTTGTGATCAATGAATTGATTAGTTGATTAATGGTTGCAGCTCCCTCCTGTTTATTTTGTGCAGAAGAAGAAGAAAAAAGCAGTTTGCACGTTGCAGATGAACTCTTTGTTGTTGAGAAACTGTCTGTTGGATCGATACTTTCTATGATTGATGATTGATCAGTAGCTGACTGTTAGCAGAAACAGACAGAAGGAGGAGGTGAGTTCTTACTTTTGCTCCGGTCCTCGTACATCTCCGCTGCTGCTGCTCTTCACTCTCAGCTCCAAACTCCAATAATCATCTTTATCGATCGATTGATCCGCACTTTGATCAGCTCTTCACTCACAAATACCAGCAACTTCTGCACATTTCAGCCGCAGATCGCTCACACGCTGGTCAATAATCGATACAGTGCTCCTCTTCTTCTTCTGCTGCTGCTGCTGCTTCCGATCAGTTCTTCGATTTATCGATTTCCATCCAGCCGAAGAAGGAAAGTGAACAGAGACACAGAGAGACAGAATCAGAGGGAGGATGTGAGGAGAGAAATTCTGCTGCTTTTTTCAGCTTCACTTCACTAATCTGACTCTCTCTCTCTATTGGGGATTAAACAGGAGAAAAAAAAACCTCGGGTGTGTGTGTGTGTGTGTGTGTGTGTGTGTGTTTAAAGGGGAGGTCAGCTGGAGAATTAAAGGCGCAGACAGAATAAAAATCTGACTGCAGAAGTTATTACTGAAAGAAAAGATTTAAAAATACAGAAAATGTCTCCTCATGATGAAACCTGACATTTCATTTTTTCTGCACAAATAAAAACTGTTTCAGAGACAGAAGAGATTTGAAACTTATTGATTTTATAACATGAAATCATCCTGTTCAATATTCTGTAGATTTATATTCAAACTGTACATCTGTTCACACTGAGAGAACCTGCTGCTCGGGTCTCTATGCAGTTATTCATTTTACAAATCAATTTCAAACAAAACATATTCTGCCCTTCAAAGGAAAAAGGCAGTGAATTCATTGTACGTCAAAAATGTCAAGTTCTCATCATTTGTGTGAAATCATCATCTGCAGGGAGTCAAAATGACAGAAACTGCAAACAGCTGCAGAGAAACTACATCAAAGCATCATAAGTTCAGTTCCTGTGTTCTAACATGTCAAATATCTGCAACAAAGAAATATGTCAACTATGTATTATACTCATATATACAACAACAGTATAGATCAGACTCTGATCCCAGCTGTGACAATACATTCAAATCAAAATGAATCAGTCATTATCAGTCATGGAATATTTTATCAGAGAAGGTTTGATGGTATTTAATATTTAAGGACATTTTATGGATCAAACAACTGATCGATTAGTGGGAAAATGATTGCGCACAGACGTAACATTAACATTTGATCCACTGATTTTGGTGAAAGTGGATCATTTTTTATGGAGAAAATATTCTCTGATGTCCTCCGGCTGCTCGGCTCTGATAGACAGAAATCTTTACTTGTTACTAAATAATCACTAACTGCCGCTAACTGTAGCTGCTGTTAGCTACTTAGCTCAGTTAGCTGTGCAGCTAGCTGTCCTATTAACTTTAAAGCTTAAAGCCACAATGAGGAGTTATAACAGGTCATGAAAGAGTCTCGGTTTAATCCTGATTCCTCTACAGAAGTTAACAACATTTCTGTTTCTGTGTAATTATTCTTATTGTCTGACAGCAGCTCAGATTCTCATTAAATCAGATCAAACAGTCTGTGTTCACATTTTCACACAGTTACAGTCAGTCGTTCATCAGCCAATTAAAAAGAAGCATCATTTTATTTTTGACGTTATTTTTGTGGTTATGATGGAAACACTATCGCTGTTGTCCACAGGGGGCTCCAGAATCAACATGATATCAAAGTTAGGAGACTTAAATAAAACTTTATTAGCTATATTAAACCTCCTCCTCGTGGCTGTCACAACCTAACTGGTGCAAAACAATCCCCTGAGCTCCAACTGCAGGTGGAGTCAGCTAGCTGCACGGCTAGCTGAGCTAACTAGCTAACGGCAGCTACAGTTAGCAGTTGCTTTAGTAAGAAGTAAAGCTCTCTGTCCATCAGGAAACTGTTACTCACAGTGAGTGGAGGCGGAGCAGCCGGAGGATGTCTGACAGCGTTTCCTGTCTTCTCTGGTGACCAGAATTCATTCTGTCGATGTTTGTGGCTCCTTGTTGTTTCACACAAAAATAAATGACTCATGACGCCATTGGTGTAGTTGTGGTTTGAACACCATCAATATTTTTATAGTTGTATTTATAGTTCTTGGTGTGGGGGGCCTTAAAATACCAAAATCTTATTAGCAAAAAGCCTCATTTGCTTTTCACATGACATTTATTCTGTACAGATTTTTACAGAGACGGCGAATCATTTAATACAAAAATGTCAGCGAGAAATAAAACGTCAGCTGACAAAGTAAAAAGTCAACACTGATGTCCTTAAACTTAATTTATCTAATATAACATATTTATTTTAACCCAAACTCTCATCTCTTCTTAAACTGAAGCAAAGTGCAGCTGTTTGACAACGTTAACCACAACAAAGATCAGCTGACTGTTGTTACTGCATCCAAAACTCCTGAAATACAAAATATAAGAAATATATTAAAATGTTGCAGCTTTTTTGGCTTTTATCATCTTTGATTTGTTCTGAATTGTGTTTTTACTGTTTTTACAGTGTTTTATGTTTTAACACTGCAGATCTGAACACAACAGGATGTATCAGAGTCCTCGAAGGTAAATTAAAGGTTCAAGAGTCTGAAGATGAAACATCGACCTTCACTGAGGACACACACACACACACACACACACACACACACACACACACACACACACACACACACAAGGTGAGTATATTACAGTCTAATCTGTAGTTGATGAAATCTTGATGTTTAATTTCAACACAAAGTCAAGAAGTTAAGTGAAGTTTCACCTCGTCTGACTCTGATAGAAGATCAGCAGGTCACATGACTGATGATGACTTCCTGTTTGTTCCAGCTGACAAACTACAATTTAGAATTTATTTTGGTCTGCAAAAAGAAATAAGAACATCAGATATAAATCATTCATTCATGTAAATAAAAGCATAATCACCTCTCACAGAAAATGTCAGATATTTAAATGATTCAGTGAAAAACATCAAAATAAATGAATTTAACACGACGGAGACACTTCTGAGGTTCTGAAGAAGGTTCTGAAGCTGCAGGTTAGAACACAGAGCACAGACCACTAACAGAACCTCATATTCAGGAACCAAACAACAGAACAAACTAAAGTCAGAGATGAAAATAATCATTTGTAAATCAGTAGAAAGATTCATGAAAACCTGCACTCACACAGACTGAAATATTACTCAACTACAAGTAAAACTACTCATGTTTAAAAAAGTATTCTTCTCAAAAACTACTCAAAATATTAGTTACTCTTAATAATTTATCAATATCAGAGTTCAATCAGAGGTTTCTGTTTCTCCAAAACTTCAGTCTAAATGATTTATTTTATTATTTAATGCTGATCAGTGTAAAAACTCTACTGTCACATTTACACTGATATTTAAATATATATTTTCTGTATCATGATGTTTACATGAGTCTTATATTTCTTATTTCTTATTCTTCAGGTGAAGAACTCATCACACGAGTCAAACAGTCTCAGTAAAAAATCAAAAAACACAAAACTGTCCAAGACTCACTGTGACATTAATAAAATGTCTTTAATTTACACATTAAAATAAACGTGAGAAAAGATCTGACACGTCAGAAAGAGTTCAAAATGATGAAGACACATGTCTTCATCAGGGTCACACAGGAAGAACTGAAACACCTGAGCTGAGACACACTGAGGAGAGGAGTGGGCGGGTCACTTCCTGTTAAAGGTGCCAGCCTATTGGTCAAACACCACGTGACACATCATCAAAGGGGGGATAAAGTAAAAAAAATGAAATAAATAAGTAAAGTTAGTTGACAGGAAGACGTCTCCTCCTTCCTCCTCTGACTTCTCCTCCTTCTCTTCTCCCTCACCTCCTCCTCCTCACAGAGAGATGGATGATGATAGAATCTCTTTCTGTCTCCATCAGATCAGAGATGGAGGATGGAGGATGCAGGGCAGTGTGTGTGTGTGTGTGTCTGTGTGTCACTAAGCTTCTATATTAAGCCGTTCATAATCCTGCTGCAGAGAGGATTTACCTCTTTCTCTCTTTTCTCTCCATCGTTTGTTGTTTCTGTCAAAATAAAAGACCAAATCTGTTAGGGTTTGGTGAAAAGTCACTAAAAATTACAAAGGTGTTGGACCCAAAAATGCAGACTGAGGCACTGGAGCAGACTTCAAAAAATTTAATCAAAAAAACAGAAAGAAACATCAAACACAGGCTTACTTGAAACAAAGGGATCCAAAAACTGAAAATGGCAAAATCCAGGTGAATCCAGGAACCAAAAAACACCAAAAAGGGGAAAATAAATCCAACAGGAATATCAAGAAATCCAAACGGAAAGGGAACACACAGGGAGCACAGCAGGCAGACAGAAACACCAAAAAACAACACAACGAACTGACAACGACAAAGGGAGACACAGGGACTAAATAGGCAAGGAGGTAATCAGACACAGGTGGGAGAACAACAACAGGTGAAAGAAATCAGTAATCAAAAGAGCGGGAAAAGAACAAAGACAGGAAGTAAAGATAACAAGACACACAAGGGAAGCTCAAAGCTACAAAATAAAACAGGAAGTAAAGACAAGACATACGGAGGACCAAGACTACAGAATAAAACACGAAGTGACTAAGAAAACACAAACCAAGACAGTAAAAGACAGGAACAACAAAGACACACAAGGGGATGATGCTACAAAATAACCAACAAAACTCCAAACTATAACAAAATCAAATAAAAGTCAGCGAGTCGACGTGTCGCTTTTCTTCTTTAAGTTTCTCTTTTTAATTTCCTCTTTTCTCTCTCTACATCCTGTCTTCATCCCTTCAAAATAAAATAAAAGTGGAACATGTTGATCTGAAAATATTCACCTTATTTATCAGAGAGTTCCTGTAAAACTGACAGAAAACAAACTGGGGAAGATTTTGACTGAAGACTGTAAATGTGATGTATGTCAGATGTGTTTTTATTTCACAAATATTACAGATGGATTATATTGTATTTTGCTGAAATCTGATATGTTGATATTTGCAAACTCATTTTGGTCGATAAAGATACAGATACAGATACAGACACAGACAAGATAAAGACACAGATACAGATACAGACACTATACAGACAGACAGATACAGATACAGACACATACAGATACAGACACTATACAGAAACAGATACAGATAAAGATACAGATACAGATACAGACACAGACACAGACACAGATAGAGACAGACAGACAGACACAGATAGAGACACAGACACAGATACAGCACAGATACAGATACAGATAAAGATACAGACACAGATAGAGACAAAAGACACAGATACAGACACAGATACAGATACAGATAAAGATAAAGATACAGATACAGACACAGACACAGATAGAGACACAGACACAGATACAGATACAGATAAAGACACAGATAGAGACACAGACACAGATACAGATAAAGAACACAGATACAGATACAGATACAGATACAGATACAGATACAGATAAAGACACAGAACAGATACAGATACAGATAAAGACACAGACACAGATAGAGACACAGACACAGATACAGATAAAAATCTCTGCACATATTATTTTCCAGATAACGTTGGAGAACATCGAGTGTCTCCTGCAGTCAGTGATCATTATTCTGTCTGCTCTTATTGTGTTGGTCACTGACAGATACTGACATAAAATGCAATGCTTTTCAAAATAAAATAGTGTTTTTTAGAATAAATTACAATGTTTTTCAAAGCAAAACTTAGTGCTTTTCTAAATTCACTGGGAAAAAACACAGCATGTCTCCAAGACTTTGTTCTGAGGTCCTAAAAATCAGATTTGCACATGTCGACTAAAATCACAGTTTCAGGGATCCTGCTGCACTTTTCATCATTTTCAATCTCCCCCAGCAGCCTCCAGTTGATGATAAATAATATATTTATATACAGAATGATCATTTCTAAATCAGATATTATTGTACTTTTATCAACCAAAATGATGTTTTCTGTCAGAATTCTACAGACGAGAGACAAATTAAAGGAAAACATGACAAAGATTCATGTTTCTGAATGTGTCACCTGTGTGTCAGTAAACTTCATTTCCTGTTTGGGTTTTGAATTTTGTGCATTTTCATTAACTGATAGTTGATTTTCTCTCTCTTTTTTTATTTTAAGTTTAATTTAAAGTTTCTTTATCCAATGAGAGGCTCCACCAGACAAAACAAACAAAGTCAAATGAGATGCAATTAATACCATTTTTAAACTATTGATTAATTATTAATCAATACATGTTTAATCAGTTAAATTCTTTTTTGGCAATTAATTGATTAATGATTAATCAGTAACTTCCTGTCCAATCTGTCTCAGCAAATATCTTATTTTATTTCTTTATCTGAAAAGTGAACTAATTCAGTCAGGCAGCAATTAATTCTGAAAGTAATCTGATTACAAGTTCAGCAGTTTCAGTCACTTTTCAAACGTTGAAAACATTCAAATTCAAGTGTTTTCAAGGATTTCCAGCAGCTGTAAAAACCTGCAATTTATACAAAAGTCTGAGTATGAAACTATTTAAAAAGAGACATTTGTTTGTCCTCAGTTAAAGACAGAAGGACAAAACTCTGTGATGATGAAACATTATTGATCTTTTGGTCAGAAGTCGACTCTGAAAAACTGTTCAAATAAAAAATATTACATTTATTCCAGAACAGAGACGTTTATCAAAGATGAAGGTTCTAACTGATGTTTATTTTGGACAGTAAAGATTTGGAACGAATACATCATTCATTTAGTGGTGTGTGTGTGTGTGTGTGTGTGTGTGTGTGGTTTTGTGTGTTTGGGGGGTTCTGAGGTAAAAATGTTGTGAGCTGGAAAATGATGATGACGTCTGTGTAATGTAACCATAAAACAGTGCTGTTTAAATAAAGTTTATTATGGCGAGGATGGATCTATAGAGCTTTTCTTTTCTTTTCTTTTCTTTCTTTCTTTCTGGATGAATCAGAATAATTTCCATCTCTTTTTTCCATGAATCCATCTCTCATTTTTCTCTCCCATAATCCTCTCTGTGGATGATGTCATCTGTCAGACAGTAGACGGAGCTCTGCTGCCTCCTGCTGGATGAAGACGGTGTTACAGTCAGAGAGGACAGAGGGACAGAGGAGACATTTACTCGAGTACTTTACTGCATATTAAATACTATTTACAGGTACCTGTACTTTACTTGAGTAGTTCCATTTATTCCTACTTTCTACTTTTACTCAACTACATTTACTTATAGTTTCTTTACAGAATCACATTATTAAAAATATAAAACATAATCCACTAATAAATAAAGAGATATTATTACAGATTAATGTACTCAGCAGTAAATGAAGTAAAAAAAATCATCTTCACATTATGAAGCAGCTGAAACATTAAACTGATGAAAACATTCATGACTCAGTAATAATTATCCAGTAATATATTACATCACGAGTATTTTTACTTTTGGTATTAAAGTATATTTTGACTTTAATACTTTTGTGCAGGACTTCTACTTGTGAGTATTTCTACTCTGTGGTATTAGTACTTGTATTGGTAATATTAGTGGTAGAGTACTTCTTCTAAAACACTGACTGGTCCTCACACACACACACACCACACACACACACACACACACACTCTGGTCCATTAGTGTCTCTATCTGTTGGCTGTCATATGAAGCCTAATGATCACTTCATCATCCTGTGTGTGTGTGTGTGTGTGTGTGTGTGTGTGTGTGTGTGTGTGTGTGTGTAAGTGAAGAGCTATTGATTAGAGTCTCCCTCAGGACTCTGACAGAGAAAACACTCGTCTGCAGCAGAAACCACACAGTAAAAATGAAAATATTCTGTAACAAGTAAAAGTCCTGCAGTGAAAATGTTACTTCAGTTAAAAAGTAATCAGGTAAATATACTTAAAGTATTTACAGTAAAAGTACTGAATGTAGTAAAATGTCCCCTGTGAGTTTATAAATCATATGAACACATTAATATTACAGCAGAACTCATTTATATTCAGCTCAGTGGTTTTATCCAAAATAATGCAGCAGATTTATATATTATATATTTTTATAAACGATTTGATCAGCGAGTCCTCACCAGGAAAACAGCTGATGTTGTCTGTTTCAGCAGAAATGATGTCACATGTTCACATTTATTGTTTGGCAGCGATCTGCTTTTATCACCTGCAGAACTGATCGCTGTGACGTTCCACTTTCAGTTTCTGTTTTTACAGAACTCAGCTGCTCGTGTTCTGACGAGGAACAGAAGGACAGAACACATGACTCCACTTTTAAAGTCTCTGTTTGCTTCAGAATTCATTTTAAGATCCTTTTACTGGTTTATAAAACTCTTAATGGCCTTATTCCTACTTATTTATCAGATTTGCTTTTATTCTATGAACTCTGTAGAACCCTCTAGAACCCTGAGTTCTTCTGGTTCTGACCTTTTAATCGCCCCTAAAGTTAGAACAAAAACTCACAATGAGGCTTCATTTTAGTCCAACATCTACCTTTTTAACCTGCTTTTATCTATTTATTTGTGTGCTTATTTTATTAATTTATCCATTGATTATTATTAATTATGAAGTTATTTATTGATTGATTTTAAATTATTTTCTATTTAGAGTTTTTAATCCTCCGCTGGTGTTTTTATATTGTGAAACACTTTGTGTGACTTTGTGTTTGTATGAAAAGTGCTATATACTGTAAATAAAGTCTGATTAATTGATTGATTGATTGATTGATTGATTGATTGTGGCTGTGGTCATGATGACAGAGCAAAGGAGGGAATCATGTGACGTAGTATGAGGACTGACAGAGTCCATGTTGGGGGGGCAGGTCGAGTTGGATCGATGTGTCAAACAAAAGCTGCGTTTCCACAGCAGGAACTTTTCCCGTGGATGAGGAACCTTTGGTGGAACCCAGTGCGTTTCCACCACAGGGACCAGAAAATCTCCTAAAAACATTTTACCCCCTAAAACGCCCCCTCTCAGGGTGTAAAACTCTTCGGGCTCAAGTGCCGAGCGTTTCTAATTTGAGGTTCGGTTCTCACAGTCGAGTTCCAGCAGCTGGAAACCCGTTTGATTTGTGTTCATTGTGCTTCGACACATCAAACACAAACAAATCAAACAAATATTTACGCCCATCTGTTGCTTCATGGTGTCATTGTTGTGAAGTCACACACAAAACTGTCGACACAGATGTGATTTTTTCTCACGTCAGCAGACTGATTTAGATGACGTGGAAACACAGACAACAACAAGATGAAGGAACCTTTAGTTCTTTGAGAAGTAGTTCTTGGGACTAAAGGTTCTGGGTGCTTTGGGTGGTAGTCTGGTTCCAGACATGATCGTTCTGCTATAGAGGACAGAGAACACTCACAATCACAGTTGTCTTGGGCGGAATGAAGACCAGGATGCAGTGACGGAGAACCTGTTCTAAAGTGTCAGAACATCTGAACTCTGACATTAAAAAGATGAGGCGACAGCTGCTTGTTCATGTTCATACCATCACCGTCCCCAGCAGAAATTCAGCGTGTAGGTTTTGCAGCTCGAAGGTTGTTGTTGTTTCGCAGATTTGAAAACACAGATAGTGGACGCCGCCAGTCGTCCAATCACAGGTTTAGACCCACAGAGTTCATCCTGTCAGTTCGGAGTGTTTCAAACCAAAAGTTCACACTGACTTATTTTAACATAACTTAACTTACACACTTATTTTAATCCAAACTACGATCTTTTCTTAAAACTAACCGACCTGTGATCATCTGACAACGTTGATCACATGATGACGAACGTCAACAGTCATTCATGTAGTTTTGACATTAACTGATAAATGTCCCGTCCTGCAGCTATGAGGATGTGTTGGACATAAACGGACATAAAAAGGAAAAACTCAAATAATTATTAAACTTCTCAAACAAATGTCACTTGTTACAGCAGCTCAACGAAACAGAGTCAGTTACATTACACACTGATTACTGATGAATTTATGATATTTAATGATATCTGATTTGTTTTGTGGTATTCTGTTCTGTTATTTGCTCCTTTGTTGTGGTATTTTTACTTTGTTTGGAGTAGTATTGTTATAATCTGTTTTTGATATGTTTTTATATTTTTAGCATTTTCAGAAAAGCGTCCTTTGGCAGAATGAACTGTGTTACATGAAGGCCAATAAAGCAAACTGAACTGAATTTGAACTGAATTGACGAATAGAATAGAAATAAATTTTAAAATATGAATAAATCTAATAAAATATAAGAGAAGAGTAAAAATATGAAATATGAATTAATGAGATAAACTCGTGTGAATGAAGGTGTGAATGTGATCTGAGTCTGAGTGTCTTTGTGTTCATATCTCAGGAAACACAATCTGCACACAACACAACAACACTGATGCAGGTCTGAGACACAGAGACACAGAGACACAGAGATACAGAGACACAGAGACACAGAGATACAGAGACACAGAGACCAGACAACAGAGACACAGAGATACAGAGACACAGAGACACAGAGATACAGAGACACAGCTGACAGAGTCTATTTACCGAGGATTCGTCTGTTCTGAGTCATAAAAGCTCCAAAAGATGAGTTATTCATCAGAAGTGTGTGAAAAATGAAACGACTGCGTGTGTGCAGCTGATCTGCTGTTAACATGTTGACATAAAGATCATTTCTCAGGTCTCAGAGTCTCTGCAGCAGACCAGGACCCTAACCCCTAACCCCTAACCCCTAACCGGGACAGAACTCTGTGCAGGTAAATTAACAAAACGTTTGTTCCAAAAGAGTTGATTGATTTCTTTTGTCTCATATTAAAATAAGAGCTTCAGACGTCTGAAGGTGAAAATCTAATAAAGAACCATCTCTCACCTTTTATTTGTTTGCTTCAGCTGGGATTCAAACTCACTCCTCTGCTTTATTGATTGATTGATTGATTGATTGTTGGAGGACGAATCTGCAGAAAATTCACCTTCATCAACCTGCAGAGAAACTGAAGGTCAGTCAGGGACGGAAACAAAATTCATCTCAGACAGGACCTCACTCCTGTCACTGGGGCAACGACGTTTCATGAAATGTGATCACGTTCATAATACGTCAACCTGCTAGGAGCACGCCAAAGTCTGAAACATGTCATTTCCTGTTACCAGTAGGTGGCGCTATGACTAAGACTGAATATCATGTAGATGTGTTCATGGCGGGACGATTATCAATCATGTGAAGTTTGGTGCTGTTCAGATCATTTATACTAAAGTTAGAGCAGTTTTGTGTTTGATGGCGAGACATCAGCAGCACCGCGGCCACGCCGCAGCCATGCCCACGCCGCAGCCACGCCCATCAACACCAGCTAAATCTTTTAATCACTTTTAATCACAAAGTTGTCTGATGACTCACTGATTCTGAAGTCAATCTGATTAGTTCTGTAGGAGCAGTTTGTTAAAATACAAAGTGTGAAAATCACCTAAATTGACCATGAAATTCAAAATGGCCGACTTCCTGTTGGGTTTAGGTGATGATGTGATGATACACAACTGTATTGATTTTCATGTATATAAATGAAACGTGCTGCAGGGGCTGTTCTCACCACGACCAGTGTGTGTGTCAGGGAGCTCGTTTAGCCTCTAAAACATGTGACTGAAGCAGTTCCAGTAGGGTTCTCACACTGTTGGGTACTCAGTTCCTAATAAAGAACAATTCAGTCACTTATTCAGGACAAAAAGACAAATAAATGTCTTTGTTTAATTATGACACAGTCAAGAAATACATAAAACAATGAGTGTTGTATTTTATTTCTTTGTTTCGTCTCTTTTCATGTTGACATTTTTAATCTTCACAACAAAAACAGCTCAGCTCATGGCTCACTGGATTCACCTGGACTCACCTGGACTCACCTGGAATCAACTGGACTCACCTGGGATCATCTGATCACCTGGACTCACCTGGAATCATCTGGACTCACCTGGAATCACCTGGACAGGTGGTGGTCCTGACAGACCACCTGACCTGGTGACATCACTGACGTCTGAGACGAATCAACAAACAACAACAACTGTTAGAGGATTTTCTGCACAGTTGATCTGTTAATAGTTCTAAAAACACGTCCAAAACATCACGTCTTTGTCACGTACCTCAGATCATCTGACTCAGGGTTCCAGTGTCAGTCGATGGTTCTCTCCACTAGAACATCTTCATCACTGATCAACACAAACGACCAGACAGAGGAAGACGATCAGATGTTCTTCCTCTCATCCAGGGTCGGGTCGTGGTGGCAGAGTTTCCAGCTCCTCCTGGGAGGTCCTGAGATGTTCCCGGACCGGATGAGACACGTAATCCCCCAAAAAACCTCCAGTGGAAAATCACCATTCAAAATCATCAAGAACCCAGAGAACAAATGGTTAAAAACACAGATATGACTGTTAAAAATGTTCCAGAACCTCAGTATCAATGCTGATTTTTTTCTTTTTATATAGAATTTATACTTTTTGACTTATAGTGATTTTCAAAGTCTTGGGGACCTCCTCTGATTTTTGCTGCCCCCTTTAGAGGGGCCCGGACCTCAGGTTTAGAACCAGTGTCTTAACATATTCATATCTGATCCTATATGAACATACATCACATGACTCAGTGCTGCTGATTCTCATGTAGTTTTCCTGAGTTTGTCACAGGTATCACAACACACACCACACACACACACACACACACACGCTGATGTCAGCCTATTACCCTGAATACCCCCATCATCACTCAGACTCCTCCCTCTGAAGGTGGAGCTCTCACTTCCTTCCTCTTTCCTTCCTGGTGCCCCGCCCCCTCCCACCATACACACACGTGCACGCGCACACACACTTCCTTTATCATCAGCCTCTATGAGAGAGAGAGAGAGAGAGAGAGAGAGGAGGGTAGAGCGACATTTACTCATCGTTGTGTTCACTGTGTAGTAAAGCTCCATTAAGCCGCACGCGCACGCACCACAGTTGCAGGAAAAACACGTGCACGCGTGTGTTTCGTGTGGCTGTGTGTGTAAGTGTGTGTGTGTGTGTGATCTTCCACCTTTCAGCGGTTTGCATTTTTTTACCTGCAGTGGACATCACGCACGGGCCCGCGTGCACGCGCTCCCTCGCCGCGCACGCTGACGCTCACGCACGTATGCACGCAGCAGCAGCAGCACCGAGGGAGCGATCAATACACTAAAAGCCCGGAGAGGATTCACACCGGAGCGCAGAGAGGACGCGGAGAACCGGAGCTCAGCGGCGGAAATAATGAAGGTAACCGAACGGGACCCGCTTTGTTTATCTGTCCGTGTGTGTCGGTGTGTGTGTGTGTGAGAGAGAGAGTGAGAGAGCTGCACGCGCTAACCGACAGACCCGTGTGTGTGTGTCGGTGTGTGTGTGTTTGTGTTTCTGCTGCGGGAACAAACGGCCCCGTCAGCACATTCACAGCCGAGACAGGCTGCTGCTGGCCGGGCTGAGCAGCCGCGGAGGGTCGGTCACCTCCTCCATCACCTCCTCCTCCATCAGCAGCATCAGCACCAGCACCGTGTCTGTGTGTGTCTGCGTGTGTGCACCTGAAGGTCTCATCTGTCACCGCGTAAAAGCACTACTGTAAACTACCAGCTGACACCGTTGTGTGTGTGTGTGTGTGTGTGTGTGTGTTACAGCTGGATCTGCGCTATAGAAGCTGCTCTTTGTCTCCTCTGACCGTCTGTAATGAGCAGCAGCAGGAGGAGGTTCACTCAGGAGGAGGTGACTGATGGAGAGGAGCTGGTGTGTGTGTGTGTTCAGGAGGAGCTGGTGTGTGTTGGTGGTTGGATGCAGGTGGAGATCACATGTTAGAATCAGTGTGTTACTCCTGAGGAGCAGCATGTTGAGGAGGAGGAGGAGGTGTTATCTGAAGTCCATTCAGGAGTAAAGGGGTGTCATTTCTTACTGAAGAGGAGGTGAACGATGATGAAGGTGTGATGGATGAACAGAAGGAGCAGAAGGAGGTGTTATAATACCTGCAAACAGAGGATATGTTAAACAGAAGGTTTACAGTGTGTCAGGACAGAGGGAGGTGCTGTGTGTTACTACAGGAGGAGGAAGAGGAGGAGGTGTTTACAAACGAGGAGGAGCAGGTTACAATGTGAGACTGAAGAGATAAAATATTACTGGACAGGACGAGTTATAATACCTGCAAACACACAAAATATAGATGCAAACGTGGAGTACATAGACATACTTAATACAAATAATAAATAATAAATAAACAATAATAATCAATAAACAGTCTCAACAGTTGAATTTACAGCATTTCACAAAGTCCAAATTCTCTGATTTCAGACTGTTTTCTGGTTTCTTTGCTCCTCTCTGACAATTGTTGCCAGATTGATCACTAGTTGGAAAATCAGTCCAAACGTGAAAACAGGTGGAGGCTCCACCTGTTTTCACATGTTTGAACCCGTTTTCACATTTGAACCCGTTTTCACAGGTTTGAACCCGTTTCCGTTTTCACACGTTTGAACCCGTTTTCACACGTTTGAACCCGTTTTCACACGTTTGAACCCGTTTCCACACGTTTGACCTGTTCCCACACGTTTGAACCTGTTTCTGTTTTCACGTTTGAACCCGTTTCCACATATTTGAACCCGTTTTCACACGTTTGAACCCGTTTACGTTTTCACATGTTTGAACCCGTTTCACAGGTTTGAACCCGTTTCTGTTTTCACACGTTTGAACCCGTTTCCCACGTTTGAACCCGTTTTCACACGTTTGAACCCGTTTACGTTTTCACGTTTGAACCCGTTTTCACAGGTTTGAACCCGTTTCTGTTTTCACACGTTTGAACCCGTTTCCACATGTTTGAACCCATTTCCGTTTTCACGTTTGAACCCGTTTCCACACGTTTGAACCCGTTTTCACGTTTGAACCCGTTTCCGTTTTCACGTTTGAACCCGTTTTCACACGTTTGAACCCGTTTGAACCTGTTTTCACACTTTGAACCGTGTTTCCACACGTTTGAACCTGTTTCCACACGTTTGAACCCGTTTCCGTTTTCACATGTTTGAACCCGTTTTCACACGTTTGAACCTGTTTCCACACGTTTGAACCTGTTTCCACACGTTTGAACCTGTTTCTGTTTTCACACGTTTGAACCCATTTGAACCTGTTTCCACACATTTGAACCTGTTTTCACACCTTTGAACCTGTTTGAACCCGTTTTCACACGTTTTCAGACGTTTGAACCTGTTTCCGTTTTCACACGTTTGAACCCGTTTTCACACGTTTTCAACACGTTTTCAGACGTTTGAACCTGTTTCCACACATTCGAACCTGTTTTCACACGTTTGAACCCGTTTTCACACGTTTTCAGACGTTTGAACACGTTTCCACACATTTGAACCTGTTTTCACACGTTTGAACCTGTTTGAACCTGTTTCTGTTTTCACACGTTTGAACCCGTTTGAACCTGTTTCTGTTTTCACACGTTTGAACCTGTTTGAACCTGTTTTCACACGTTTGAACCTGTTTGAACCTGTTTCCACACATTTGAACCTGTTTTCACACGTTTTAACCTGTTTGAACCTGTTTTCACACGTTTTAACCCGTTTTCACGTTTGAACCCGTTTCCACACATTTGAACCTGTTTCCGTTTTCACACGTTTGAACCCGTTTGAACCTGTTTTCACATGTTTGAACCCGTTTGAACCTGTTTTCACACGTTTGAACCCGTTTCCACACGTTTGAACCTGTTTCCACACGTTTGAACCTGTTTCTGTTTTCACACGTTTGAACCTGTTTCTGTTTTCACACGTTTGAACCTGTTTGAACCTGTTTCTGTTTTCACACATTTGAACCCATTTGAACCTGTTTTCACACATTTGAATCTGTTTTCACACATTTGAATCTGTTTTCACGTTTGAACCCGTTTGAACCCGTTTGAACCCGTTTTCACACGTTTGAACCCGTTTCCACACGTTTGAACCTGTTTCCATTTTCACACGTTTGAACCTGTTTCTGTTTTCACACGTTTGAACCCGTTTTCACACGTTTGAACCCGTTTCCACACGTTTTCACACGTTTGAACCTGTTTCTGTTTTCACACGTTTGAACCCATTTGAACCCGTTTCCACACGTTTTCACACGTTTGAACCTGTTTCTGTTTTCACACGTTTGAACCCGTTTTCACACGTTTGAACCCGTTTCCACACGTTTTCACACGTTTGAACCTGTTTCTGTTTTCACACGTTTGAACCCATTTGAACCCGTTTCCACACGTTTTCACACGTTTGAACCTGTTTCTGTTTTCACACGTTTGAACCCGTTTCCACACGTTTGAACCCGTTTGAACCTGTTTCTGTTTTCACACGTTTGAACCCGTTTTCACGTTTAAAACCCGTTTCCACACATTTGAACCTGTTTCCGTTTTCACACGTTTGAACCCGTTTGAGCCCATTTTCACACGTTTGAACCTATTTGAACCTGTTTTCACACGTTTGAACCCCTTTCCACACGTTTGAACCTGTTTCTGTTTTCACACGTTTGAACCTGTTTGAACCTGTTTCTGTTTTCACACGTTTGAACCCATTTGAACCTGTTTTCACACATTTGAACCTGTTTTCCACACGTTTGAACCTGTTTGAACCCGTTTTCACACGTTTGAACCCGTTTTCACACGTTTGAACCTGTTTCTGTTTTCACACGTTTGAACCTGTTTCCGTTTCCACACGTTTGAACCCGTTTGAACCCATTTTCACACGTTTGAACCCATTTGAACCTGTTTTCACACGTTTGAACCCCTTTCCACACGTTTGAACCTGTTTCTGTTTTCACACGTTTGAACCTGTTTGAACCTGTTTCTGTTATCACACGTTTGAAACCTGTTTCTGTTTTCACACGTTTGAACCCATTTGAACCTGTTTTCACACATTTGAACCTGTTTTCACACGTTTGAAACCTGTTTGAACCCGTTTTCACACGTTTTCAGACGTTTGAACCTGTTTCCGTTTTCACACGTTTGAACCCGTTTTCACACGTTTTCACGTTTTCACACGTTTTCACACGTTTGAACCTGTTTGAACCCGTTTTCACACGTTTGAACCCGTTTCCACACGTTTCCACACGTTTGAACCTGTTTCCGTTTTCACACGTTTGAACCTGTTTTCACACGTTTTGAACCCGTTTTCACGTTTGAACCCGTTTCCACACATTTGAACCTGTTTCCGTTTTCACACGTTTGAACCCGTTTGAACCCATTTTCACACGTTTGAACCTATTTGAACCTGTTTTCACACGTTTGAACCCCTTTCCACACGTTTGAACCTGTTTCTGTTTTCACAGGTTTGAACCTGTTTGAACCTGTTTCTGTTTTCACACGTTTGAACCCATTTGAACCTGTTTTCACACATTTGAACCTGTTTTCACACGTTTGAACCTGTTTGAACCCGTTTTCACACGTTTGAACCCGTTTCCACACGTTTGAACCTGTTTCTGTTTTCACACGTTTGAACCTGTTTCCGTTTCCACACGTTTGAACCCGTTTTCACACGTTTGAACCCGTTTTCACACGTTTGAACCCGTTTTCACACGTTGAACCGTTTCACACGTTTCCACACGTTTGAACCTGTTTCCGTTTTCACACGTTTGAATCCGTTTGAACCCGTTTGAACCCGTTTTCACACGTTTTCACACGTTTGAACCCGTTTCCACACATTTGAACCTGTTTTCACACGTTTGAACCCGTTTGAACCTGTTTTCACACGTTTGAACCCGTTGAACCTGTTTCCACACATTTGAACCGTTTTTACACATTGAACCTGTTTCCACACGTTTGAACCTGTTTCTGTTTTCACACTGTTGAACCAGTTTCCACACGTTTGAACCTGTTTCTGTTTTCACACGTTTTAACCTGTTTGAACCTGTTTCTGTTTTCACACGTTGGAACCCATTTGAACCTGTTTTCACACATTTGAACCTGTTTTCACATGTTTGAACCCGTTTGAACCCGTTTTCACATGTTTGAACCCGTTTCCACACGTTTGAACCTGTTTCCACACGTTTGAACCTGTTTCTGTTTTCACACGTTTGAACCTGTTTGAACCTGTTTCTGTATTTCACACGTTGGAACCCATTTGAACCTGTTTTCACACATTTGAACCTGTTTTCACACGTTTGAACCCGTTTGAACCTGTTTTCACACGTTTGAACCCGTTTTCACACGTTTTCACACGTTTGAACCCGTTTCCACACGTTTGAACCTGTTTCTGTTTTCACAGGTTTGAACCTGTTTCTGTTTCCACACGTTTGAACCCGTTTTCACACGTTTGAACCCGTTTGAACTTGTTTTCACATGTTTGAACCCGTTTCCACACGTTTGAACCTGTTTCCACACGTTTGAACCTGTTTCTGTTTTCACACGTTTGAACCTGTTTGAACCTGTTTCTGTTTTCACACGTTGGAACCCATTTGAACCTGTTTTCACACATTTGAACCTGTTTTCACACGTTTGAACCCGTTTGAACCTGTTTTCCACACGTTTGAACCCGTTTGAACCCGTTTTCACACGTTTGAACCCGTTTCCACACGTTTGAACCTGTTTCTGTTTTCACAGGTTTGAACCTTTTTCTGTTTCCACACGTTTGAACCCGTTTTCACACGTTTGAACCCGTTTGAACTTGTTTTCACATGTTTGAACCCGTTTCCACACGTTTCCACATGTTTGAACCTGTTTCCGTTTTCACACGTTTGAACCCGTTTGAACCTGTTTGAACCCGTTTTCACACGTTTTCATACGTTTGAACCCGTTTCCACACATTTGAACCTGTTTTCACACGTTTGAACCCGTTTTAAACCTGTTTTCACACGTTTGAACCCGTTTTCACGTTTGAACCCATTTCCACACGTTTGAACCTGTTTCCGTTTTCACACGTTTGAACCTGTTTCTGTTTTCACACGTTTGAACCCGTTTCCTGATGACATTAGTCATCAGGAACATCTCTAATATTTATTATTATTATTATTATTATTATCATTGATCGATCACGTTTGAACCTGTTTGAACACGTTTTCACACGTTTGAACCCGTTTCTGTTTTCCACACGTTTGAACCCGTTTTCACACATTTGAACCTGTTTTCACACATTTGAACCCGTTTCCACACGTTTGAACCTGTTTCTGTTTTCACACGTTTGAACCCGTTTCCACACGTTTGAACCTGTTTCTGTTTTCACATGTTTGAACCCGTTTCCACACGTTTGAACCTGTTTCCACACATTTGAACCTGTTTCTGTTTTCACACGTTTGAACCTGTTTGAACCTGTTTTCTGTTTTCACACGTTTGAACCCATTTGAACCTGTTTTCACACATTTGAACCTGTTTTCACACGTTTTAACCCGTTTCCACACGTTTGAACCTGTTTCCGTTTTCACACGTTTGAACCCGTTTTCACACGTTTGAACCCGTTTCCACACGTTTGAACCTGTTTGAACACGTTTTCACACGTTTTCACACGTTTGAACCCGTTTCTGTTTTTCACACGTTTGAACCCGTTTTCACACATTTGAACCTGTTTCCGTTTTCACACGTTTGAACCCGTTTTCACGTTTGAACCCATTTCCACACGTTTGAACCTGTTTCCGTTTTCACACGTTTGAACCTGTTTCTGTTTTCACACGTTTGAACCCGTTTCCTGATGACATTAGTCATCAGGAACATCTCTAATATTTATTATTATTATTATTATTATTGATCGTATATCAGTGAGTGAAATGTTGAACAGATTTAAAGACGTTTGTGATTTTATATCAATAAATAAAAATGACTCATCTGACAGCAGTGTTCTATTAAAGGGTCACTCTGCTGTTTCAGCAGTAAATGGAGGCATCAAACATGGGAGAAGTTTGCCTTCAGGACTTTCTGCAGGTCACACAGAGTGAAGAAGTCCAGTTTGTGGAGATGAAAGGGTTAAACAGGAAACTGTGCTGTGAAACCTTCTGTTGACTGCCAGACTGTTTTTGGTTCAGTTTTTTGTCTCAGGTTGTTTTTTCTTGAGGTAAAGATTAAAGTCCAGGTTAAAGTTCAGACTGTTAATCACATATTAGAAAAGTTTTCTGGCACAAAGATTTGAAGGTTAACTTCTCACATGTGAGAGAGATCCTGAAACAATAGATCCTACATTTCCCATAATGCAACAAACGTTTTTGTTTAGAGCCTCTCTGCCTGTTAACAGCTCCACACCTCCAGTTTGTATTGTGTGAGAGGAGGAGGAGGAGGTTATTATTGATCAGGAGGTGTGTGTTGTGTGTGTGTGTGTGTGTGTGTGTACAGAGCTGTTGGGAAAAAAGGTGTTTTATTCTAACCAATGAATGAATGAATGAATGAATGAGGAGGAGGAGCTGGTTTATGGAGTGACACTGCAGGTAGAGGAGGAGCAGGAGGTGCTGGAGGAGTTGTTTCATATTGAAGAGGGAGGAGGAGGAGGAGGTGTTTCTGAAGATGAAGAGCTGTTCTCAGTTACAATAACAGCTTCTTTGTGTTTTGATGAAACGTTGCAGATGAATATCTTTGATTTGTGAACAAAACAAGACGCTTGAGGACGTCATCTTGGACTCTGAGAGACATTTTTCATCATTTTGTGACATTTTAAAAACAAATAACTGTTAATGAAGAGAAGTAAATGATTGGCTGCAGCCCTCTGAGATCATTTTCAACATTGCAGGAAAAACTGACACAACATCAAAGACATGAAGGTTTTAAAAGACGAATATAACAAGGTGATAAAATGACAGTCAGACAAACCTGAACCTTTCAGAAAATTAATATTTTTCTCTTCTGATCAGGACTTTAAAAGTAACAAAATGACCTAATTAACTAATGTTAGAAATTTAATTTGAAGTTAATAGTCCTTTATAGAATCTAATTTAATTGATTCTGACCATAGTCAAAGGAGGCGGAGCTACATGGGCAGCAGTGTGTGTGTGTGTGAGAGAGAGAGAGAAGAGATGAAGCACAGCTGGTATCGAAGCAGAAACTGAGCATTGAAAAACATTTCAAATGTTCAGTATTGATATGTTTCAATAAATCAGTATTTTTCGACAATAATAATTTGTAGTTAAGGAGCTAAAATGACAGTTTTTTTATGATTGTTTAAATACTGAAATTAAATCATAACACACAGTGAAACCTGACACTGAAGAAGCAAAACTTCAGCTCAGATCTGTACGACTGTCAGCACGTCCCAGACTCACACTGTTAGAAAAACACATCAGTTTTTAAAGTCACGTCTTTTAAAATGTCTCAACTACAAACAATTCAATTACATGTGATGTTTCAGTGTGTGTTTCAGTGTGTCTTTCAGTGTGTGTTTCAGTGTGTTTTCAGTTGTGTTTCAGTGTGTGTTTCAGTGTGTGTTTCAGTGTGTTTCAGTGTGTGTTTCAGTGTGTTTTCAGTGTGTTTCAGTGTGTTTTTCAGTGTGTGTTTCAGTGTGTGTTTCAGTGTGTTTCAGTGTGTGTTTCAGTGTGTGTTTCAGTGTGTTTCAGTGTGTGTTTCAGTGTGTTTCAGTGTGTGTTTCAGAGTGTTTCAGTGTGTTTCAGTGTGTGTTCAGTGTGTGTTTCAGTGTGTTTCAGTGTGTGTTTCAGTGTGTTTCGTGTGTTTTCAGTGTGTGTTTCAGTGTGTTTCAGTGTGTGTTTCAGTGTGTTTCAGTGTGTGTTTCAGTGTGTTTCAGTGTGTGTTTCAGTGTGTGTTTCAGTGTGTTTTCAGTGTGTGTTTCACTGTGTTTCGATGTGTGTTTCAGTGTGTGTTTCAGTGTGTTTCAGTGTGTTTCAGTGTGTGTTTCAGTGTGCTTCAGTGTGTGTTTCAGTGTGTGTTTCAGTGTGTTTCAGTGTGTGTTTCAGTGTGTTTCAGTGTGTGTTTCAGTGTGTGTTTCAGTGTGTTTCAGTGTGTGTTTCAGTGTGTTTCAGTGTGTGTTTCAGTGTGTTTCAGTGTGTGTTTCAGTGTGTGTTTCAGTGTGTTTCAGTGTGTGTTTCAGTGTGTTTCAATGTGTGTTTCAGTGTGTGTTTCAGTGTGTTTCAGTGTGTGTTTCAGTGTGTTTCAGTGTGTGTTTCAGAGTGTTTCAGTGTGTTTCAGTGTGTGTTTCAGTGTGTGTTTCAGTGTGTGTTTCAGTGTGTCTTTCAGTGTGTGTTTCAGTGTGTTTCAGTGTGTGTTTGTGTTGTTTCAGTGTGTGTTTCAGTGTGTTTCAGTGTGTGTTTCAGTTGTGTTTCAGTGTGTTTTCAGTGTGTGTTTCAGTGTGTTTCAGTGTGTGTTTCAGTGTGTTTCAGTGTGTGTTTCAGAGTGTTTCAGTGTGTTTTCAGTGTGTGTTTCAGTGTGTTTCAGTGTGTGTTTCAGTGTGTTTTCATGTGTGTTTCAGTGTGGTGTTTCAGTGTGTGTTTCAGTGTGTGTTTCAGTGTGTTTCAGTGTGTGTTTCAGTGTAGTGTTTCAGTGTGTTTCAGTGTGTGTTTCATGTGTTTCATGTGTGTTTTCAGTGTGTTTCAGTGTGTGTTTCAGTGTGTTTTCAGTGTGTTTCAGTGTGTGTTTTCAGTGTGTTCAGTGTGTGTTTCAGTGTGTGTTTCAGTGTGTTTCAGTGTGTGTTTCAGTGTGTTTCAGTGTGTGTTTCAGTGTGTGTGTTTCAGTGTGTTTTCAGTGTGTGTTTCAGTGTGTTTCAGTGTGTGTTTCAGTGTGTTTCAGTGTGTGTTTCAGTGTGTGTTTCAGTGTGTTTCAGTGTGTGTTTTCAGTGTGTTTTCATGTGTGTTTCAGTGTGTGTTTCAGTGGTGTTTCAGTGTGTGTTTCAGTGTGTTTCAGTGTGTGTTTCAGAGTGTTTCAGTGTGTTTCAGGTGTTTCAGTGTGTTTCAGTGTGTGTTTCAGTGTGTTTTCAGTGTGTTTCAGGTGTGTTTCAGTGTGTGTTTCAGTGTGTGTTTCAGTGTGTGTTTCAGTGTGTTTCAGTGTGTGTTTCAGTGTGTGTTTCAGTGTGTTTCAGTGTGTTTTCAGTGTGTGTTTCAGTGTGTTTCAGTGTGTGTTTCAGTGTGTGTTTCAGTGTGTTTCAGTGTGTTTTCAGTGTGTTTCAGTGTGTGTTTCAGTGTGTTTCAGTGTGTGTTTCAGTGTGTTTCAGTGTGTGTTTCAGTGTGTTTCAGTGTGTGTTTCAGTGTGTGTTTCAGTGTGTGTTTCAATGTGTGTTTCAGTGTGTGTTTCAGGTGTTTCAGTGTGTGTTTCAGTGTGTTTCAGTGTGTGTTTCAGTGTGTGTTTCAGTGTGTTTCAGTGTGTGTTTCAGTGTGTTTCAGTGTGTGTTTCAGTGTGTGTTTCAGTGTGTTTCAGTGTGTGTTTCAGTGTGTTTCAGTGTGTGTTTCAGTGTGTTTCAGTGTGTGTTTCAGGTGTTTCAGTGTGTTTCAGTGTGTGTTTCAGTGTGTTTCAGTGTGTGTTTCAGTGTGTTTCAGTGTGTGTTTCAGTGTGTGTTTCAGTGTGTTTCAGTGTGTGTTTCAGTGTGTTTCAGTGTGTGTTTCAGTGTGTTTCAGTGTGTGTTTCAGTGTGTGTTTCAGTGTGTTTCAGTGTGTGTTTCATGTGTTGGTGTTTCAGTGTGTGTTTCAGTGTTTTCAGTGTGTTTTCAGTGTGTTTCAGTGTGTGTTTCAGTGTGTGTTTCAGTGTGTTTCAGTGTGTGTTTCAGTGGTGTTTCAGTGTGTGTTTCAGTGTGTTTCAGTGTGTGTTTCAGTGTGTGTTTCAGTGTGTTCATGTGTTTCAAGTGTGTGTTTCAGTGTGTGTTTCAGTGTGTTTCATGTGTGTTTCAGTGTGTGTTTCAGTTGTTTCAGTGTGTGTTTCAAGTGTGTTTCAGTGTGTTTCATGTGTTTCAGAGTGTTTCAGTGTGTTTCAGTGTGTGTTTCAATGTGTGTTTCAGTGTGTGTTTCAGTGTGTTTCAGTGTTGTTTCAGTGTGTTTTCAAGTGTTCAGTGTGTGTTTCAGTGTGTTTTCATGTGTGTTTCATGTGTTTCCTGTGTGTGTTTCAGTGTGTTTCAGTGTGTGTTTCATGTGTGTTTCAGTGTGTTTCAGTGTGTTTTCATGTGTTTCGTGTGTGTTTCAGTGTGTTTCAGTGTTTCATGTGGTTTCAGTGTGTGTTTCAGTGTGTTTCAGTGTGTGTTTCAGTGTGTGTTTCATGTGTTTCAATGTGTTTCGATGTGTTTCGTGTGTGTTTCAGTGTTTCAGTGTGTTTCAGTGTGTTTCAGTGTGTGTTTCAAGTGTGTGTGTTTCAGTGTGTTTCAGTGTGTGTTTCAGTGTGTTTCAGTGTGTGTTTCAGTGTGTTTCAGTGTGTGTTCATGTGTGTTTCAGTGTGTTTCAGTGTGTTCAGTGTGTTTCTGTTTCAGTGTGTTTTCAGTGTGTTTCGTGTGTTTCAAGTGTGTTTCAGTGTGATGTTTCATGTGTGTTTCAGTGTGTTTTCAGTGTGTTCGTGTGTGTTTCAGTGTGTGTTTCAGTGTGTTTCAGTGTGTCTTTCATGTGTGTTTCAGTTGTTCAGTGTGTGTTTCAGTGTGTTTCATGTTTGTGTGTTTCAGGGTTTGTGTGTTTCAGTGTGTGTTTCATGTGTGTTTCAGTGTGTTTCAGTGTTGTTTCAGTGTGTTTTCAGTGTGTTTCAGTGTGTTTCAAGTGTGTTTCATGTGTTTCAGTGTGTGTTTCAGTGTGTTTCAGTGTGTGTTCAATGTGTTTCAGTGTGTGTTTCAGTGTGTTTTCAGTGTGTTTCAGTGTGTTTCAATGTGTGTTTCAGTGTGTTTCAGTGTGTGAGGTGTTCGTATGTTTCAGTGTGTGTGTTTCATGTGTTCAGTGTGTGTTTCAGTGTGTTTCAGTGTGTGTTTAGTGTGTGTTTCAGTGTGTTTCAGTGTGTGTGTTTCAGTGTGTGTTTCAGTGTGTTTCAGCGTGTGAGGTGTGTTTCAGTGTGTGTGTGTGTGTTTCAGTGTTGTGTTTATCCAGCTCTGCAGCAGGAACCTGATCACAGAGAACAGGAGAACAGGAATGAAGAGAAAGAACAGAGTCAACACAGAAAACAAGAGAACAAATAAACAGAAGAACTGACCTGAGATCAGCTCACCTGGACTGAAACACACTGAAACTGACAGGATGGAAACAGGAGAAGCTGAAGGGGCGGATCTAAATAAATACTGATGCGGTGGTGAAACGATGTGACAATTTCATTACAAACAATCACATGTATCTATATCTTCTTACAAAAGCCCCCAGATTTAGATATTTTATTTCTAATCAATAATAAAACACTGAAATATCTAAAGGTGACAATAAATGAATACATTCAGCCTAAAAATGTGTCCAGAACAGATCATTAAATTAAAGTGTTCGAGCATCATCTGTCATTCACTTACAGTCTGACTTCTGTCCTGTAAATTTACATCCAGCCCAACTTTTCATATACATATTCACACATATACATAAACACATATATACACACATATATATATATATATATATATATTTGAACTAGAAGTGTCCTGACTGGGGAGGTAACTCCTACATTTATTATGGGTCTGTTGTCGACCTGAAGTGCTTCATACAGTCTCCAGTTGTTAAAATCACTTACCTGCACATCACATTGAAGACTTCTGTCCTAAACCTGCACAAGTAGTTTTTGTGTCTTTATTTTCAAAGTCTGTCCAAACGCTGTTCCTCTACATGCTAACACGTTAGCTCTGTAGTTAGCTCCACACAGTGAAAACGTTCTCCTTCAGTGGGTTCTGCAGGTCACCTGTCACACATGCACCTGTGAAGACAAACATAAAGAGAACATATGTTTAGAGAGTTCAGAACAGTGTTTGTCAAACTTTTTACACCGTGTACCACTTCAGAAAATACGGAGCTCTCCAAGCACCACCTTACTGTGTTGTGCCTCTGGTTGCTCCAGTAGGAGGCGCTGTGGAGACGTCACCTTCTTCAGGAGCCACCAGCCCCGACACTTGATTCACTGTTTTATTTTGAACACAGTTTGCTCAGATATTCTCCTCCTGGTCTGAACCTGTTGTGGTAAAAGTCATGATTGTGTTGCGCTGCAAACATTCATTTCCTGTTTTATCTCCATTTATTATCTCACCGTCACAGTTTAGCTCGTAGCTACGCTAATCAGGCTGATGGTGAAACAAGTCAAGTCAGTTTTATTTATATAGTGCCAATTCACAACAAAGTTGTCTCAAGACACTTTACATGTAGAGCAGGTCTAGACCACACTCAATAATTAATTATATTTACATCCAACAATTGAAACAATTCCAAAAATACAGGAAAGACAAAACTTATTTTAAAACGTGCTTTTTACTGATCTGATATTTTGTCTTTTCATCTTTTTTTAAATGTATTTTTTTATCATTTAATTGTTTGTAATATTTTGAAAGTTTTATATGTTTTTAACATAATTAATGTAAAGTTCTGTCAGTCTTCTGTGTAGCACTACGAGAAGCTCATGTACCACCAGTGGTACACACGCACCACAGATTGAGAATCCAGGGTTTGGACATTAAAAACTCAACTTTATGTGACTGAGACATATAAAGAACATAAGCAGTATTAGCTGTTAGCCTAGCTGTTAGCCTAGCTGAGGATCTCTGAGTTTGTTCACTTGTCCCTGATATCTGACGTGTGCGGTGTTGAAGTGTTGTGGTTTGGACGTGGTTATTGTGGTGATATTCACAGTGAGAGTGCAGCTAAACTCATCAGATCACAGCGGTGCAGAGCAGGTGTGTGCTCAAACCTGGAAGAGGAAAAGTGGGCGGGGCATCAAGTTGTTTATAAACATTATTAGAATAATTATTATAAAGTTACAACTGATGTTTATAAAACTTTACAGTTGCTTAATAAATGGTTTATAAACATAAATAAATTTACTATAAAGTTTGTTAACTGTTAAAAATGTTTAATTAACTATGAATTTATTGTTTATTGATGGTTACTGAGACGTCTCACTCTGATGCAAAATGTGGAACCAAAAGATGGACAGAGGAAGAGGAGAAGTGAAAAGAGGAAGAGACTGAGAGGAGGATGAAGATGAGAAATAAACCACAGAAGAAGAGACAGTGAGGGGTTAGATGTGTAGTCAGCAGATGAGTGTGTGATGGATGTGTGTTCACACTGACTGTAGATCAGTGATGAGGAGCTGCTCTCTGTGTGCAGCTCTGAGGTGAATCTGATCCGTCAGCAGCTTCAGTCTCTGCAGTCTGACTCAGCTCATGTGGATCACAGACCTCAGATCAGTTCGTCCAGACAAACGGTGGTTTATCCTCGTCTGTGCTGCAGTTATGGAACATGGTCACATGGTCAATATTTAAATGGAAATATAGACTGAAATGAGCTTTTAGTTTCAAAAGTCGGAACAGAAAATGTCTCTCAAAGTCCAAGATGACCTCAAATGTCTCGGTTTGTCCACAACTCAAAGATCTTCAGTTTCCTGTCAGAGAGTAAAGAAACCAGAAAATATTCATATTTAAGAAGCTGAAATCAGAGAATTTACACTTTTTTCCTTAAAAAAAAAAAAGAAAAAAAAAGATCCAAACTGATTAATCGATTATCAAAATTGTTGCCAAGTAATTTAATAGTTAAACTTAAAATGATCACAGTTGTAATATCAGTAAAAAAAGAAAACAATCCCAATATTAATATATTGGCCAATATTTTTTATGCATGATATAATATCTAGAATATAGAACATATACATGAACCCCACATTTTCACTGATGATCAATAATTAATTATTATTGTTTCAGTTTTTACTTTTTGTTTTTGGTTCAGTTTGTATTAGTTGTTGTTTATATAGTATTTATTTTATTTTATTTTATTTTATTTTTATAATACGGGGGGTGTTTGTTTAATACGTTTAGGAACAAAAACAACACTTTAGTTTTGTCAGGTTGTTGTGTCGACAAATTTGGCCAAAATTAGTCAAATTTTATCTGTAAAGAATGAATTGTAATATTATAAATACGACCAAGTGCAACATCCAAATCACAACTGTTTGAAAAAGTTTGTCATTGCACTCTGTCCTTTTATAAATCAAATCAAATAAACTAAAAATGTGAGGAAACATCATTGAGGGTCTGTAAAGCTGCAAAAATCTAAAAATCTTTGTTCTTTAGATGAAATAAAATATGTTTGTTTGGTTCAGACCTCAATAAATATCACATCATCATGATTTTAGTTGTTTTATGAGTAAAAATATTTATTATTATTTTTTAGCCCATCGTGCAGCTTTACTCAGTATCATAAATCACAGTGTTCCCTCAGGGGGTTTTACAGGCTGTGTGACACCGTTTGTGCTGCCAGAGTCGTGACACCGCTGGTTACAGTTTAGTCTTTGTGACTGTGACGGTGTGTGTGTGTGTGTGTGTGTGTGTGTGTGTGTGTGTGTGTTGTCAGTTGTTAGTGAAGCCCTGCAGCCAGCAGGACTCCTCACTGTGGAGTATTTTTAGAAACTATTGAGGCCAGTGTGCAGGACAGTCACCAGCAAACATTCATCCTGTCTTTCCTCACTGAAGTGTTTCCTTTTATTTCAGTTTTTTAATGCTGTTGAGCTTTTTATCATTTTATCCTGAACCAGACTCACTGAACTCTGTGAACTTTGTAAAAGACTAAAAATGTCCAGAAAGCTGCCTGTTCTCACTGTCTGTGGGAAAAATATTGATTATAAAACTAATCGTCAGCTTTTGATAAGCACTTAATCGGTTTGAGTCATTTTTTTGTGTAAATTTATGCAAAAACAAAACAGAAAAAAACGAATGAACTTTATCTCATGTTTTACAGCCCAAACACGTCTGCACGCTCCATGTTTACACCAGATTATTTTCATTATTACTAGTGTTTCATCTGATCAGATTGTGACAGGATTAATTGATTCATTAATAGAAAATAATAATACTCCTATAATAAATTTAAGGTCGTTTGTAATAAGCATTAATTAACAGGTAATAAGGCCCTTATAAGATGCTTTTTAACATTATTGTGTTCATAAGACTGTTACAGAACGTTGTGGCCGTATGTGGCTGCCATTTATCTGAAAGTTTCAATAGAGCTGTTTAACGTTTACACTGTATTTATAATATTTTCACCTCTTTTCTGACAGGAAACCACTGTTATATCAGACAAATCTCACTCTCTACAAACCAACCAAACTCCATTCATAAAATCAGTGATTTTAGCTCACAGAACTCAGGAGTTGTTGGTTTGCTGCTGCCTCCATCTGTCAGTGTGTTTGTGTTGTTGTGAGACTTCAGTGAATCTGAATGAACCTTTAAAAAAAAAGTTGTCATGTTGAAAGGAAAAAAGTCGTCAAAAAACCATCATAATCAGAGAAAACAGTCATTAAAAACAGTCATTAAACAGTCATTAAACGTCATTAAAACAGTCGCATATTTAGAGAAAAAGTCGTCCAAAGTTATGAAAAAGTTTCCAAAAACACATTCATGTTTAGAGAAAAAAAAGTTGAACTCTTTAAAAAGTTTTTTTTAAAAGTTGTCCAAAAAAACCATCATAATAGTCATTAAAATATTTTGCCATGTTCAGAGGAAAAAAGTCACCAAAAAGGTTGTCATGTTTAGAGAAATTTAGATCAGCTGTTGAAGCTGTCGATCCCCTGGTTGAGACTGCTGGTGGACGTTTCCTGTGTGTCTCTCCTGTCAACTCTTCAGCTGCCACTGTCATAAAGGCAAAATGTCTTCACTGACAATCATTGAAACAGTTTTGAGAAAAAAGTTCTCGTTTTGAGAAAATGTCAGAAAAGAAGGTTTTTTTAAAAAGTCATCATGTTTATGGGGTTGAGATGGGTCGCCAAAAAAATCATAATCAGAGAAAAAAATCATTAAAACAGTTCATTAAAACAGACATTAAAAACAGTCAGCACACTGAGAGAAAATGTTGAAAAAAGTTGTGGTTAGAGAAAGACGGGTTTTTAAAGAGCCCTCGTTTCGAGAAAAGAGTCGTTATATTTGGGGAAATGATTCAGATGACAGATGGAGGCAGCAGCAGACCAACAACTCCTGAGTTCTGTGAGATAAAATCACTGATTTTATGAATGGAGTTTGGTTGGTTTTGTAGAGAGTGAAAATATTATAAATATAATGTGCACTTAACCTAATTTTTTAGGTGTCCAACAAAGGTGTAGCTGCTGACTCTGTCCACACAGGACATTGATTATCTTCCTACACCGGTTCTCCTGCTGCTTCTCCAAACTGACCTCCATCTGCTGAAGCTGAAACACTGACTGTGGAGGAGAACCTCAGAGAACCACACTGAAAATACGGACTGTCCCTTTAACAACAGAGTTCAGCTCAACAGGAACTCAGAGACTCACTACTGAAATAAAAAATAAGAGAAATGAGCTGTTGCTGACCTTTGACCCCAGGCTGTAGAGATGCACTCCTGTCATTGGATCAGTCTGCTGATGACATCATCGTAGGCTGCGTCCTGTGTGATGATGATGTCATCAGAGGCTGCAGAGACTCAGAGTGACAGCGGCTGTCAGAGACGCTCAGTGTCAGTGAGCTGAAACAACAACAACACACAGCTCCTCCTCCTCCTCCCTCCTCCTCCTCCTCTCTCCTCCTCCTCCTCCTTCTCCTCCTCCTTTCCTCCCTCCATCTCCTCCTCCTCCTCCTCCTCCTCTCCTCCATCTCCTCCTCCTCCTCCTCCTCCTCCTTCTCCTCCTCCTCCTCCTCCTTCTCCTCATCTCCTCTCCTCCTCCTCTCTCCTCCATCTCCTCCTCCTCCTCCTCCTCCTCCTCTCTCCTCCTCCTCCTCCTCCTCCTCCCTCCTTCCTCCTCCATCTTTCCTTCTCCTCCGCTCCTCCTCCTCCTCCATCTTTCCCCCTCCTCCTCTCCTCCTCATTTCTCCTCCTCCTCCTCCATCCTCCTCCTCTCCTCCTGCTCCCCTCCATTTCTCCTCCTCCTGCCCTCCCTCCTCCTTCTCCCCCTCCTCCATCCTCCTCCTCCTCCTCCACTTCTTCCTTCCTCCTCCTGCCTCCTCCCATCTTCTCCTCTCCTCCTGCTCCTCCTCCATCTCCCTCCTCTTCCTCCCCCCTCCTCCATTTCCTCCTTCCTCCTCCTCCATCTTCTCCTTCTTCCTCCTTCTCCTCCTGCTCCTCCTCACTCCCTCCTTCCTCCTCCTCCTTCTCCTCCCTCACCTCCTCCTCTCCCTCTTCCTCCTCCTCCTCCTCCTCCTCCTCCTCCTCCTCCCCATCTTCTCCTCCTCCCTCCTCCTCCTCCTCCTCCTCCTCCCCCCTCCTCCTCCTCCTCCATCCTCCATCCTCCTCCTCCTCCTCTCCTCCTCTCCTTCTCTCTCCTCCTCCTCCTCCATCTTCTCTCTCCTCCTGCTCCTCCATCTTCTCCTTCCTCCTGCTCCTCCTCCTTCTCCTCCTCCTGCCTCCTTCCTCCTCCTCCATCTTCTCCCTCCTCCTGCTCCTCCATCTTCTCCATTCTCCCCTCCTGCTCCTCCTCCATCTCCTCCTCTTCCTCCCCCTCCTCCATTTCCTCCTCCTCCTCCTCCATCTTCTCCTTCTCCTTCTCCCTCCTTCTCCCTCCTCCTTCCTCCTCCTCTCCCTCCCTTCTCCTCCTCTTCCTCTTCTCCTCTCTCCTCCTCCATCCTTCTCCTCTCCTCCTCTCTCCTCCTCTCCTTCTCCTCCTCCTTCTCCTCCTCCTCCATCTTCTCCTCCTCCTGCTCCTCCTCTCCTTCTCCTCCTCTTTCCTCCCTCCTCCTCATCTTCTCCTCCTCCTCTCTCCTCCTCTTCCCTCCTCCTGCCTCTCTCCTCCTCCTCCTCCTCCTCCCTTCCTCCTCCTCCTCCTCCTCCTCCTCCTCCTCTCCTCCTCCTCCTCCTTCCTCCATCTCTCCTTCTCTCCCTCCTCCTCCTCCCTCCTCCCATCTTCTCCTTCCTTCTCCTCTCTCCTCCTCCCTCCTCCTCCTCCTCCTCCTCCTCCTCCTCCTCCTGCTCCTCCTCCTGGACTCCATTGGACTAATGGTTTCAGTTGTATAAATTGTTGGGCTGTTTAATTTAAATAAGAAACATAATATTTTCACATATTTTATAAACACTTTAAATGTTTTGTTTGTAAACTAACCAAAATATATTGAAGTAAAAAGATCAATAATTCCCTCTCACATGTGGTGAAGTACAAGTAGCATGAAAAGAAAAAGAAAAAAAGTACTTTAAATTTGTACTTAAGTACAGTACTTGAGTAAATGTACTTAGTTACTTTCCACAGCTGTTGTAGTAACTTGATGCAGTGTTTACAGAAGAGTTCAGCATCATGTTGTGTCACTTTGTTCTCTGACGTGTAACTGAAGAAACATCAACTTGTTTTTTTGATGATTAAACGCTTCGTCTGCTTTTTGCTTCTCGTTCATTAAAGTTCAGTCGGCTGTGAGACGTCACATAGAAGATCTTTGATGTGAAAGACTACAACTCCCAGAGGAGCGTGTGTGTGTGAGAGTCAGTGAGTCAGTGAGTCAGTGTTTGTGTTGTATGAATGATGTGTTTGATCTCTGAACCTGCCTGTGTGATGCTGACAGGTCGTCCCTGCACACGTAAAAAACACACCGTTAAACACAGGAGCAGTGCAGGTGTACTCTGAAAAATGACGGGGTTAAAAAAACTCCCTGAACAGGTAAAGATGTTTCAAGGTTGTGTTGTTGTGTCTCATCGTGTTGGCTGCAGTTTAAAGTGTGTGTAAACTTGTCAAGTTTCATTTTTTCTGAGGATGGTGAGTTAATATTTTTGTCATTTTTAATCATAAAGAGTTTTTCTTTGTAATTTTAGTCTGAGGAAATTGTTGATATTCCCAAACAGCCTCATCTTTTCATTGCTTTGCATTTCTGCATATTTACTGCTGCTAGCTTGCTAAAGCTCCCAGAATTGAAGTTTTGGCGTCCATGTTGTTGCTGTTGTTGCCTAGCAGCGTTCTCACGACATGCACGCCAGCTATCGTGTACATGACTCCCCACGTCTTAACCACAAGTTCACGACTTTCATTTGAAGCTGAACCAGGAGGTGACGACTGCAGCTAGTAAGCTAGCAGGACAAGCTAACATCAGCAGCTAACATCAGACAGATAAACACCTCTGCTCTTGTTTTTAGTTTTATAAACTTGTTGTCTACAAAATCTTTTCCTCATTTTAAGTTCAAGTTTCTTTACTCAACAAATGACCCGACCAGACAAAACAAGCTCAAACATCCCTAATTAACAAAAATTAGATTCTTCGATCATAATCATCAATAATGTGGAGATAATGACTAAGAGGGTAAAGACAAATAAGAGAGCAGCTGGAACAGGAAATGACATCATTTTACTGTAACACAGCCTTAAAAAACAGGAAAAGACATTTATATCATATCACGATATCTCGTCTCATATCATAATACAATATCAAATCAATACATCATCCAGCTGAATCAGAGACTTTCAGCTGGTTTAGTCTGAAGATCTGCAGCCTCATTAGAGACGCTGCAAATGTCAGTCAGCATCCAGCTGACACACACACACACACACACACACACACACACACACACACAGAGGATGAAAATAGGTTAGATAGAGTGAGAGAGAGAAACAAAGAGAATGAGGCCACAGTGAAGTGAACATCCAGCAGCTCGGAGGATTGACCTACATCTGACCTGCTGAATATAAATCAGTCTCACTCAAACATCTACGCTCACATTCATTATTCATAAACACTTTAATTTGTCTCCGACCAGCTCCTCCTGCACACACAGCTGCTCTCCTCTTACTATCACTCCACCTCACTCCTGCAGAGAGGAGCAGCAAGTTTTCAACAACACACTCCTGCAAATGTTTCACAATAAAAGCCTTGTTAAGAAATGAAGCTTCTTGAGTTTGTGTCAGCATCATCATGCAGCAGAGGTGGGAAGTAACTAAGTACAAATACTTTAGTTACTGTACTTCAGTAGAGTTTTCAGGTATTTTCAGGTAAATATCTGAACTTTCTCCTCCTCACATTTTATAAACAGACTCGTTACTTTAGTTTTAATGACTTTGAGGAGAATTATTGATTATTGTTATTTTGCATCATTGTGCGCCGCCTTCCAACATCAAGACTGATTTCAACCTGAATGAAACAATAAGACAAAGAAAAGATGATTCACTGGTGGATCCATCAGAGTTTATCACACAGGACAGACAGGACGAGACGGAGACGAGACGAAAAGAGACACAACAAGATGAGAAACATCGTAAAAAGACAAAAAAGAAAAAAAAACTGCATCAAAATGAAAAATGATTTAACGAGATGAAGAAAACATGAGATGAAGAACGATGAAAAAGGTGTAACATGACCAGAAACAATATAATACGACAAAAAATGACATAAAAGACGTAACAAGACCAAAGATTATAAGCCTGGACAAAAAACATGTAACAGGACGAAAAAACGAAAAAAAGTAATAAGATGAAAAAGGCTTAATGAGGCAAAGAAAACGATGTGAAAGACGTGATCAGATGTAAAAAGAAAAAAATGATTCAACAAGATGAAAATGACATAAAAGATGTGTCCTCTGCTGTACGTGGACTGCAGGAGACTCTGATGCTTTTTTCAACAGTACGTATGTAAACACGAGGCCAGTGCATGCACGTCAGTAACACACACACACACACACACGTATGCACGCCACACACGCACACACGCACGCACGCACACCACACCGCACACATGCACACGAGGCATGCTGGGAGATTTCCTCTGCTGTCTGGAGGCCTTAAATCAGACTCATCACAATAAAACACCTGACAGATTAAACCAATCAGAGGCTGCGCTCTTTAATCCCGACTCAGCACAAATAATCCAGTTAGCAGCTTGAACACAGATGATATGATGAGAGGAACACAGCGGTCTGATGGAGAACATCTGAGGGTTCTGCTTGTGTTCTGTTGAAGTTAACTTCACTCTGACAGTTCAGAACTGAACTCCTCTTTAAAATCTAAAACAGAGTCCACGAGTCTGCAGCACAAACACAGCGGCATGCAAAAGTTTGGGCACCCCTGGTCAAAAGTTCTGTTAATGTGAACAGTCAAGTAAGTGGAAGATGAAAGGATCTCCAAAAGGCATAAAGTTACAGATGACACATTCCCTTTATATTTCAAACAAAATACATTTTTTTTATTTCATCTTTTATATTTTCAAATAACAGAAAAGGAAAAGGGGCCACAGCAAAAGTTTGGGCACCCTGCATATTTAGTACCTAGTAGCACCCCCTTTAGCAAGTATCACAGCTTGTAAACACTTTTTGTAGCCAGCCAAGAGTCTTTCAGTTCTTGTTTGAGGGATTTTTGCCCATTCTTCCTTAAAAAGTCTTCCGGTTCAGTGAGATTCCTGGGCCGTCTTGCACGCACTGCTCTTTTGAGGTCTATCCACAGATTTTCAATGATGTTTAGGTCAGGAGACTGTGAGGGCCATGGCAAAACCTTAAGTTTGCACCTCTTGAGGTAGTCCATCGTAGATTTTGAGGTGTGTTTAGGATCATTATCCATTTGTAGAAGCCATCCTCTTTTCAACTTCAGTTTTTTTACAGATGGTGTTATGTTTGCTTCCAGAATTTGTTGGAATTTAATTGAATCCATTCTTCCCTCTACCCATGAAATGTTCCCTGTGCCATTGGCTGCGACACAACCCCAAAGCATGATCGATCCACCTCCATACTTAACAGTTGGACAGGTGTTCTTTTCATGAAATTCTGTGCCCTTTGTTCTCCAAACATACCTCTGCTCGTTGCAGCCAAAAAGTTCTATTTTAACCTCATCGGTCCACAGGACTTGTTTCCAAAATGCATCAGGCTTGTCTAAATGTTCTTTTGCAAACTTCTGACACTGAATTTTGTGGTGAGGACGCAGGAGAGGTTTTCTTCTGACGACTCTTCCATGAAGGCCATATTTGTGCAGGTGTCGCTGAACAGTTGAACAGTGTACCACAACTCCAGAGTCTGGCAAATCTTCCTGGAGGTCTTTTGCAGTCAAAAGGGGGTTCTGCCTTGCTTTTCTAGCAATCCTTCGAGCAGTTCTATCTGATATTTTTCTTGGTCTTATCTTGGTCTTATCTTGACTATCCACTGTTCCTGTTAACTGGCATTTCTTAATTACATTCCAAACTGAGGAAATCGGTACCCCAAAACACTTTGCTATCTTCTTATAGCCTTCTCCTGCTCTGTGGGGTCAATCGTTTTCATTTTCAGAGTGCTAGGCAACTGCTTAGAGAAACCCATGGCTGCTGATTGTTGGGACAAAGTTAGAGGAGTAGGGGAATTTATAAAGCTTTGAAATTTGCATCACCTGGCCTTTCCTAACTGTTATGGATTTATTCCAATACCCATATATCCGAAGGAAGAAGTACTCAGGAGTCCAATATGTCTTACACTGAAATTGGTTTAATAATACTTGGCCAAGGAGAATGAAGGAAGAACCAGTACACAGTTGGCATTGATGTTCCCTTCAATTCTGGCGTTTCTGTCCTCCGGGATAGTCTTTAAGCATTCACACATAAAGTTAGCCTATTGGTCTGAATATGCAAACACAGGAATTATGAATACACAAGTGCTGAGACTAGTGCTCAGCACCTCTGGCTCTACAGCTCAGGGTCAGTGTTAACCAAAACAGATTACAGTTTACGTCTCCAGTCAGATAGACAAGACAAACACCTCCTCGACGCCAGCTGCCCTAGCAACACTATCAGGTTGTTCATTGTTTATCCGAAAGAGAAGACAGCTGCATCCACTGTCCTAGAGGAGAGACAGCAAGTCTGTCAAAGGTTAAAACCTTGCTGAGTGGGCAAAGTTAGAGGAGTAGGAATTTATAAAGATTGGAAATTTGATCCTTTTCCTAACGATGATTGTGAACAAGCCATGACCCTGACAGGCTAATTAAGGTCTGATGCCTTGGTCAAAGTTATCTGAGAGCTCAAGTCTCCTGGGGTTCCCATTCTTTTGCAGGGTGCTGCTTTCTCATTTTTACTCTAAAATTGTACAAAACAAAAATAATACACTTATATTGCTTTAAATATTGAAAAGAGTGTTTCATGTTTAACTTTATGCCTTTTGGAGATCATTTCATCTTACACTTACTTAACTGTTCACATTAACAGAAAATTTGACCAGGGGTGCCCAAACTTTTGCATGCCACTGTATAACAAGAACGTACAGAGAACGAGATCTGTGGATCATTTCAGAACGATATGATGAACGTTAAGAACCTCCTGCAGACTCAGATCCACCGTGAAACCTGAATGAACCAGCAGAACCGAATCATTTCAGTCAGTTCAACAAAAGAATCGTCACTCACACTTCTCACTGTTACAAAAGTGAAGAAATTTAAAGTATAAAAACATGTTTTTCATTTTCAATAAACTTCATTTAGAAATAAATATATATTATTAATCTCTTAAAATATTTGTGTCTTATTTCCCTCATTTATCAAATATTATGAGTTTAATAAACACAAAAGAAAGAAAACTCGACTGGCGCTCAACCTCAAAACTAAACTAAACTACAAATAATTAATTTGAACATTCAGTTTTACAGTAATTTGTAATATGTTGTTAGCTGCTGTTCACACAGACTGATCTGGATTATTTAGAAAAGTTATTGATTAGCATCGATCAGGATATTTGAGTGTTTTTTATATTAAAGTTTTATACGAGTTTATCTCTTCTACTGTCAGTTCCTAAAGTCCTCTTAGATTGGCAGTACGAGCCAATCAGAGGCAGCCACAGAGGTTTTCTGCTGACAGCTACGGTTTACATCAACTAATACTGAAGGTCACACGGACAGTTTCTATAGGTCGAAACCACACCACCACTCTCTCTCTCTCTCTCTCTCTCTCTCTCTCTCACACACACACACACACACACACACACACACACACACACTCACACACTCCTGTAAACAGCACACACAAAGCAAAAAATGAAGTCCACTCCCTAAACACACAAACACACACTGAATTACATCACACTGAACTCTGACCAGTGTTATCAGAGAGAGAGAGGGCGAGAGAGGGAGAGAGAGGAGAGAGAGAGAGAGAGAGAGAGAGAGAGAGAGAGAGAGAAGAGAGAGAGGGCGAGAGAGGAGAGAGAGGAGAGAGAGAGAGGGAGAGAGAGAGAGAGAGAGAGAGAGGGAGAGAGAGAGGCAGAGAGGGAGAGAGAGAGAAGAGGGGAGAGAGAGAGGAGAGAGAGGGAGAGAGAGAGGAGGGAGAGAGAGAGAGAGAGAGCAGAGAGGAGAGAGAGAGACAGAGAGGGAGAGAGAGAGAGAGAGAGTGAAGGAAAAACGAAGGGCGAGAGACATAACGAAAGAAACAGGAGAGAGAGAAACATTGAGACAGTCTGGATATGACAGCTGAACACACACCAACCACCCAGAGGTACCACACACACACACACACACACACACACACACACACACACACACACACACGTATCGAATGACTGAATGTCGTAATAGTCTTTTATTTTGGCGGGTGAGCGCCTGAAGTGAACGAGGCGACAGACAGGAAGTGACAGAGAGAGAGAGAGATGGGGAGAGCGGGCATGTGTTAATGATGTGTTAATAGCGGCACATGTCGACCTCACACTGTGATGAGTATCACTGCACATCCTGTCTCCGCCTGAGAGACGCCGTCAGACGCTGGTCCATTCAGAGACTCCTCGTCTGCTCGCTGCATCATGAGGACGCTTCTCTATCTGCTAATTACCTACCCAGGATGCTTCTGCAGGGCTTTTCACACTGGAGCAGTTAGCTCCAGGCTAGTAAAGCTCTCACGCTGCTACGTTCCAAAGTGGGTTAACCCTGACTTTAGACTCGAGCGAGCTGGCCCTGCTCCAGAGCAGAGTTAGTCCTGAGATTGTGGGGTTGTCCCCTGAAAACCAAAGCTGCCAGTGTGAAATAGGGCTGAAAGATCAAAGGAGTAGTCACAGAACGTTCTACTAACCCAGAGCTATAAGTGCAGTGAGAACCATAACCCTGGGCTAATAATATGTGTGTGTGAAAACTCTTAGCCCAGGGTTAAGAATATGCAGTGTGAAAAGCCTTCAACATTTCAGAAAGTTCACTGACTACTCTGCTCTTTTAGCCCCATTTCACACTGCCACTTTTAGTTTAGTCCATTTTCAGAGGATAACCCCACAAACTCAGGGCTAACCTTCACTCTGGAGCAGGTCCACCAAGCCCTAGGTTAGCCCACTTTGGAATGGGCCCCTGGCAGTGTGAAACCTCTCTTAGCTTCAGGCCAAGAACTCTCTGACCCTCAGGGCTTTTTACACTGCATATTCTTAGCCCTGGGCTAAGCACCAACATTTTAGAATGTTCAGTGACTCCTCCACTCTTTAAGCCCTGTTTCACAGTGGCACTTTTTAGCCCGCAGTTTAGTTGATTTTCAAGGGTTAAGCCCACAGACTCAGGGCTAACCCCACTCTTAGCCTCAGGCTAAGGGAGCTGTTAGCCCAAGGTGAAGAGCGCTTTCACACTGGCACAATCCTGGAACATTACAAAGTGGGCTAACCCCGGCTTTAGCTGAGGGCTTGGTGGCCCTGATCCAGAACAGGGTTAGCCCTGTTGAGTGAGTTTGTGGCTAGCCCCACAAACTCACCAAACGGCCTTTCACACTGCACTTAGCCCTAGGCTGAGAGAGCTGTTAGCCCCAGGCTAAAGTCGGGGTTAGCCCACTTTGAAATGTTCTAGGTTTGTGCCAATGTGAAATCTTTCTTAGCCCGGGGCTAAATGCAATGTGAAAGGCCCTAGTCCTGGGCTTAGCTTAGTCCTGGGCTAACAGTGTGAATGGGGGTTAAGTTATAGCCCAGCACTATCCTTAGCCCTGGGCCAAGAATGTGCAGAGTGAAAAGTCTTTATATCTCCTCATCACCTGATGAGGAAGCTTCCTTATCTCCTCTCTAGGTAGTTTGGTGAATTATGTTTCCTGAGCTTCATGATACATAATGAGGAAACTTCTTTATGTCGTCTCTGCCTAATGAGGACCTGTGTTTACTTCCATACTTTGTTTTTAGGAAGCTTCGTCACACCTTCTCTTCCTGGAAAGCGTCCTTCCTCGTGTTTTTATTTAAATCTGTCAGATTTCTAGTTTAAAGTCTCAGATCGTTTGAAACGCGGCTGCTGCTGCTCGGGGACGTTGTTGTTTGTTTCTTCACTGACTCCCACCTTCGCATATGCTCATCCATATTTAATACACCATGTCTAGCAGTGTGTGTGTGTGTGTGTGTGTGTGTCCCTGTGGGTCTGACTGTGTATAAAAGAAATGGTGTCAGTGACTCGTCTGCATGTGTTTGTGTGTATGTTTGTGTGTTTATGTGTGTGTATGACTTTTTAATGTGTGTGTGTGTGTGTGTGTGTGTGTGTTGTGTGTGTGTGTGTGCGGCTCCCTGCTGTCTGCCACCATCTGCTGTTCTCTCAGACTGAAGCAGCGAGTCGATGAGTTGATGAAGGAACGATCCCAAACACTCGGAGAACACAGGAAACTGTTCTCTGCTGATTCAACATTTCATCACAGTGTTACTGTTGCTAAGAGACCGTTTTAGAGCGCAGACAGAACAAAAACAGGTTCTGAAGGGTCCGTTTACAGGCTGGAGTTTGGAGGAGAAGCTTCTGAGTTAGAGAGGGAGGAAGTCAGGAAACAGAAAGCCTGTTAGCCAGAAGGAAACGGTTTGGTTCTTGGTGAGGTAGTGAGGAACGTTCCTAGTGAAGAGGCAAGGAGAAAAGGTGCTTCCTAGTTAGGTGATGCGTCCTAGAAAGGAAACAAGGAGGTAAAGATTCTTCTTTGCAGGGAATCAAGGAGGTAAAAATCCTTCCTAGCTAGGTGGCAAGAAACATCTTGGTTAGTTGGTGAAGAAGCTTCCTAATGAGGAAACAAGAAGGTAAACATCCCAGAAGAAACTTTTTCTTCTACAGGTGTGAGCAGGCGTTTACAGGTGTGATCAGGTGTTCACAGGTGTTTATAGGTGTGATCAGGTGTGATCAGGTGTGATCAGGTGTTCATCAGGAGTGAGCAGGTGTTTACAGGTGTGATCAGGTGTTTACAGGTGTGATCAGGTGTTCACAGGAGTGAGCAAGTGTTTATGGGAATGAGCAGGTGTCTACAGGTGTGAGCAGGTGTTTACAGGTGTGATCAGGTGTTTATAGGTGTGATCAGGTGTTTACAGGGGTTTATAGGTGTGATCAGGTGTGATCAGGTGTTCACAGGAGTGAGCAGGTGTTTACAGGTGTGATCAGGTGTTCACAGGAGTGAGCAAGTGTTTATGGGAATGAGCAGGTGTTTACAGGTGTGAGCAGGTGTTTATAGGTGTGATCAGGTGTTTACAGGTGTTTATAGTGTGATCAGGTGTATCAGGTGTTCACAGGAGTGAGCAGGTGTTTACAGGTGTGATCAGGTATTCACAGGAGTGAGCAGGTGTTTATAGGTGGATCAGGTGTTTATGGGAGTGAGCAGGTGTTTACAGGTGTTTACAGGTGTAAGCAGTGTTTACAGGTGTGATATCAGGTGTGAGCAGGTGTTTATAGGTGTGATCAGGTGTTTACAGGTGTGATCAGGTGTTTACAGGTGTGATCAGGTGTTTATGGGAGTGAGCAGGTGTTCACAGGTGTGATCAGGTGTTTACGGGGAGTGAGCGAGGCGTTCACAGGAGTGAGCAGGTGTGATCAGGTGTGATCAGGTGTTTACGGGAGTGAGCAGGTGTTTACAGGTGGTGAGCAGGTGTTTACAGGTGTGATCAGGTGTTTACAGGTGTGAGCAGTTGTTTTCAGGTGTGATCAGGTTGTGAGCAGTTGTTTACAGGTGTGATCAGGTGTTTACAGGTGTGAGCAGTTGTTTTCAGGTGTTTACAGGAGTGAGCACGTGTTTACAGGTGTGATCAGGTGTTTACAGGTGTGAGCAGGGTTTACAGGTGTGAGCAGGTTTACAGGTGTGAGCAGTTGTTTACAGGTGTGATCAGGTGTTTCAGTGTGCAGGTGTGACAGGTGTTCAGGTCGTTTACAGGTGTGAGCAGGTGTTTACAGGTGTGATCAGGTGTGTTACAGGTGTGAGCAGTTGTTTACAGGTGTGAGCAGGTGTGAGCAGTTGTTTACAGGTGTTCACAGGTGTTCACAGGTGTTCAGGTGTGAGCAGGTGTTTACAGGTGTGATCAGGTGTTCACAGGTGTGACCAGGTGTGATGGGTGTTTACAGGTGTGAGCAGGCGTTTACAGGTGTGAGCAGGTGTTTACAGGTGTGATCAGGTGTTCACAGGTGTGATCAAGTGTTTACAGGAGTGAGCAGGTGTTTACAGGTGTGATCAGGTGTTCACAGGTGTTTACAGGTGTGATCAGGTGTTCACAGGTGTTTACAGGAGTGAGCAGGTGTTTACAGGAGTGAGCAGGTGTGTACAGGAGTGAGCAGGTGTTTACAGGTGTGAAGCTGCAGTGATGAAGGACATCATTAAATTAAGACTAAATATGATCCAGTTGAACAGTGTGTTGTGTGAACAGCAGGTGTTATTGAGCGCGCTCATTAACAGTAAGTGTTTCTTCCTGTCTGCAGCTCGGCCGCCATGTCTAAAGCGACGGTGAAGAAGCTGCACTGGCGCTCCAAGGTAACGATGACGTCTTTAATACCTGGAAGTTTTTAAGGCTCATCTCGCTGAAAGATGATGAATCTTTCTGATTAAAAACTCGTCCTCCATGTTTTCTGTCCGTTCAGGTGCAGGAGAGCTTCGTCCCGCTGGGCGGCGGCTCCGGAGAGCTCGGTCTGGCCATCGGGGGCGGGGCCGACTACGGCGAGTTCCCATTCGTCACAGCGGCCCATGGGGGCGGGGCCACTGTGGGTGACATTATCTTAGAGATCGGGGGGACGCCTGTGTTAGGGATGACCCTCGGTGATGTCAGAGGAGTCCTTAACTCCTGTCCTCATCCAATCAGAATAAAGACAGTCTCACCAGGTGAGGGGACAGAATTGCACCTGTAGAAACTGTAAAGGTTTCATGTTGTTGTATTTTACTTTATAAATGTTGTTGTATTTCCCCTGAAGCCTTTCAGTCACAAAGTTTTATTAAACCTGTAAATTCCACATAAAGACACAAATGTTTAAATTTATGGAGCTGAAACGTTTCATCCATCAGCTGATCAACAGAAAATTTATCTGCAACTATTTTGATAACGGATGAATTTGTTCCAGTCATAAATCAAAAAAAGAATCCAAACATTTTCTGGTTGCAGGATGTTTGATATGAGACAGTAAACTGAGAAACTTTATATTGTCACATAAAAGGCGTCAGTGGACGCTGTGAAAGTATAATCATTAAAATAATTCATAGACATTTTATGAATACAATGTTTAATCGATCAATGGAGGAAATGATCTGCAGGTTAACTGACAATGAAAATAATCATTAGTTGCAGATGTAGAGTTTTATTCTGAAGGTCAGCTGAGTTTGTAAAGTGTGACAGAAGCTGAGGAGGGACAAAAAAATCTGACGTGTGTCCACTCGTCCGCCATGTTGCAGCGTTCAGGCTCCGCTAATAAAAAACTAAAGAGCGCTGCAGACTTCACGTCAGAATCAACGTTTAGTTCTGAAGTGATTCTCATGAAACTTGTTTTGTTATAAACATGATAAGTTCAGTCGTTACTGGTCAGAATTAAACGATCTGATCAGATCTGATCAGAAACATGAAGCTGAGACAACGTCCAGAATCTAACTGCTGTAACACAGACAGTATGTGAGACATTTGGAATCTGATGACATCACTGCGACATCATATCCTCTGTGTGTGTGTGTGTGTGTGTGTGTGTGTGTGTGTGTCAGGTTCGTCCCTCTGTAAGGACCTCAGGTTGTACCTCAGTAAGTGTTTCACTCCGGGCTCCATGGACAGTCAGCTGCAGCAGCTCATCAGAGAGAACCTGTACCTGCGAGCCGTACCCTGTAAGACACACCTGGACACACACACCTGGACAGACACACACCTGGATACCACACAGGACATACACACCGGACATACACACACCTGGACACACACACCAGGACACACACACACCTGGATACACACACCTGGATACACACACCGGACACACACACACCTGGACACACACACACACTGGACACACACACACACTGGACACACACACACCTGGACACAACACACACACACACTGGACACACACACCTGGACACACACACCACCTGGACACACACACACCTGGACAACACACACCTGGACACACACCTGGACACACACACCTGGACACACACACACCTGGACACACACACCTGGACACACACACACCTGGACACACACCTGGACACACACCTGGACACACACACCTGGACAACGACACACCTGGACACACACACACCTGGACACACACACCCTGGACACACACCTGGACACACACACACCTGGACATCACACACACCTGGAACACACACACCTGGAACATACACACACACCTGGACACGCACACACCTGGACACACACACACCTGGACACACACACACAGAGTAAATAAAAGTCAACAAAATTGTGTCGGGGCTCAAAAAGAACAGCTTTTTTTCATTCTGAAGTTGCTGCTCATTAAATGTTTCCTTAAGAAAACTACAACATGTTGTTCACAGTTACACACATTTTAACTGTGCGGTTTTTACTTCAACTCTTTCATACGCTGCACATTAGCTCACTGGTTCCCAACATGAGGTCCGGGCCCCCCTAAGGGGGTCAGCAAAAATCATAGATGGTCCCCAAGACTTTGTCTGCTCTGAGGTTGTCAAAATGAGATTTTAACATGAACAAAAAACACAATTTATACAAAAGTCTGTATAAATTCTATGTCAGTGTTGATATTCATGTTCTGAAACATTTTTAGCTTTGATAATGAAGTTCTTTACAATTTTAGAAATGATATCCAGGTTTTTAACAACGATATTTGGGTGCTCTGTGGTTTTTAGTGGTGATATTGAGGTTCTTGACAATTTTCAGCAGACATTTGGGTTTTTAACCATTTTTAATCGTTTTTCTCAAAACTCAAAAATCTTTTGCAGTGTGTTGCCCTGAAATTTTGACTTTTCTCAACTTATTTTTTTACAGTGCAGAGGCTGTTTTTATATGTTGATAAAAGTTTTCCCAGCTGAGAGTAACTCTGGTCTCAGTCTGCAGGGTTTATTGTTGGAGTGCAGATGAACTCTGTTAATGATTACAGGAAGTGGACTCAGCATGTGTTAGTGCTGTTTAAACAGTCTGTGTGTGTGTGTGTGTGTGTGTGTGTGTGTGTGTTGGTGGTGTGTGTGTGTGTGTGTTGTGAGTGCTGTCAGTCACACTGTGAGTGGAAAAGTTGAGAGAAGTTTGGTTACCAACAGAGGAAATATACTGACACACACAGACACACACACAGAGCAGAGTGGAGTATTTGTCAGACAGAGTGAGACCTCCTCACCTTCTGATTACAGTAATGACCTCTGTGTGTGTCGGAGTCTGTGATTGGTCAACAGCTCTGTACCTCTGTGATGACATCATGTTGTGTGTCCCCCGTGCAGGTACGACCCGGCAGCCTCGGGACGGAGAGATTTCAGGTGTCGACTACAACTTTGTGTCCATCGAAGAGTTTTTCTCTCTGGAGGAGTCTGGAGCTCTGCTGGAGAGTGGCAAGTTCAAAGGTGTGAAAAACAAACGAACCCACAACAAAACAACACTGTCACTTCATCATCATCATCATCATCATCATAACAATGATTATTGTCATATTAGCATTTTCATGAGACACTCAGATGATACTAAACTGATTTTTAAGTTGTTATCATGTGAGCTGCTACTTTACTTTGAAATACGTTCCTTTTTTTACAGTGTAGGGTAAAGTTTGTTTTTTTACAGTGTGGAGTCGAAAAAAATTAAAAAAAACAAACAAAAAAAAAAAAAATCAGCAGAACATGATGTTAAAAAAAATACTGTTAAAACCTTCGACAGAAACTCACCACTTCCTGTATCAAATTAAAAGCCCAGTGGACAGAATCTGTTCATTTCCTAAGAAGGCTTTTATTGTGAAACATTTGCAGGAACATGTGATGGAAAATTCTGGATTCTCAAACAGGATGTAGCTACTGCCACCTTGTGGTACTTGTGTGTTACTACAGTTTGAGACATTAATACAAAAACACCTGCAGTGACTGAAACAGGACGACTACTCTTCAGATGAGGAATCCAGAACAACAAACATCGTGTTTACACGTCGGATCAAAATGCATCTCGTCTGATTGGACCTGATCACGTTTGTGTCTCTACTATCACATTTAGATCAGATCAGGATCAGTTTTTACAGCTCTTTTACAACAAAAGCAGTTAGTTGGAGCTCCTAAAGTCGTCAGTGACACCATATGCTAGTTTGCATATTGATGCTGTTGTTTTGCATCATTTTGCATGAAGTTTATTGGTCGTGTCGGCTGCAGCGAGGAAGAGATCAGCAGCTGATCCACAGGAAACAGTGAGAGAAGCTCACTCACTCTGAAAAGTTCCACAGAAAGTTTCACAGTCATCGTAACCATAGAAACTCACTAAACTGACCTTCCTCTTCTGCAGCGAGCGGCATCCTCCTGCCACACACACACACACACACACACACACACACATACACACACACACAGAGCCTGCTGTTGTCACTAAATTTGTCACTTGTGACTTGTTAGAAATAAAGTTCCTCAGAGGGTCCAAAAAGTTCCTTAATCTAGAGACAAAGTCACCAAATTTCCGTCCACACAGTTGTTGTATGTGGATTTCAATCTTGTGGTTAATGTGGTCACAATGTGTCCCTCTGCAGGCCAATCAGATCACAGTCTGTCCTCACTGTGTCTCAGGTGCATTTACACCTGAACAGTCATGTGGTCAAACACCATCTGACTGTCGTCTGATCCCCACAGTTTAATCCAACGTATGAAGCTGCTGAAAGTGTTGAAAATATCATATTATATCAGTGCTGGCTGATTTATCATGATACTGAAGCTTCGGTTCATATCAATAATTATTGATCATGTAGGTCATTACTAATGACATGCGCACACCAAAGTAAAGTTAGTGTAAAGTTAACATAAAGAAGAGCAAAGCGACTCCACAGTTTTGTTTGTTGTGTTCAGGTTTGTGTTCCTGCACAGTTTACACAGAACGTTGTTCTGATTGTTGTCCAACTTAAAGAAAAAGAAAAACTACCAGCTGGCAGGTTCTGTTCTTTTTTAAGAGTTTCCTCGTTGATTCTGTTGTTGTCATGTGTCGATGGGTCAACCTAAGCCCACCCACCTGTTAAATGATTGGCTGATGGTGTGTCATATGTTGCGCACTCCATTATGATGAGGGATAAGACAGGCAGGTTTTCTTATTGCTGTTGATATCGTGTCTGTCGCAGACACATGTTGCCGTCTTTTTATCGTCCAGGCCTGTATTTGAGACAGGCCTTTATTTGAGGAAATACAGTAAATCCACGTATCTCCACCCCAAATCAAAACCAAGATCATTCAGATCACATGACAACTGACTCTGCTCTGTATCGTCTGCATCATCCGTCGTGATCATCTTGGGTATTTTTTAACGAACGATGACACAGAGGAAACAGAAGCGGCTCCATCAGCGGCGGGATGTGGTTCAGTGTTTTCACACCCTGACGGAGGAGAGTTTTTAACAGTATTTGGGAGGAAAAGAGGATTTTCTGTCTCTAATCCTTCAAACAGCCAAACCTGCCTCAGTCTGTCCTACATCCCTCTCTCTCTTTAACCCACTGTGTCTCTCTGTCTCTTGCTCTCTGCAGTATTAATCTGAGGGGATTAATGAGACTAAAATAGAACCTGAATTCACACGTAAATATCTGATGTGTGTGTGCGTGTGTGTGTGTGTGTGTGTGTGTGTGTGTTCACACTAAACAAAGTGCTGATGCTCATAGTCAAACCTGAATCTGTCTGACTCATAATCACAAACATTTTATTCTGACGGTTCAAAACCTTTCAGTTCACCTTTCATTGATTATTTATTTGTCTCCTTTTTATGTCTTTTATTTTTTGCTCTGTTGACTAAAATTCTTATCTGATTACTAATATTTGGAGTAAAATGAAAATTGACAATAATAATTAACTGTAAATATTGAAATCTTAAAGTTTTGTGATTCATGTTTGGATAAATGGGTATTTATATTTTTATTTATGGGTATTTTTTTTCTTTTCTCTTCATCCAATCACAGGGAACTACTACGGGACGCCCCGCCCAGTCCACATTGGACCGGAGAGTCCACCAATCACGTACCAGGAACACCGAAACCTGCTGAGGAACTTCAGGACGAGGAGCAAATCTCTGAGTAACCTGGAGAAGGCTGTGGAGAAGAGACAACAGTGAGGAGGACAGTGGACTGTCAGGTCTGTCAGCGTCTCCTCACTTTCTCTGGTTAATGTGATCTGATCACATCAGCTGTTCCTGATCAATATTAATTCTGCTGAAGTCGGTGTCTGTGATGATGTCACAGATCATTAATTAGAGACACTCTGAGACAAAGCTTGAGAACAAGAACATGTAAAAGTCTGTAAAGTAACAGCAAAGTAAAACAAAGTCAAAATAAAGTTGGTACAAAGTTTGTGTGACGTAAAAGTGAAAGTCAAGTAAAATAAAATGAAAGATTCTGTTAGATTAAAGGAAACATAAAGAGAAAGTAAAGTAAAAGTAGAGTTAATGTCAATGTTAAGTAAAAGTAAGTTGGAGTTAAAGTAGAAGAAAAGAAAAATAAAAGTAAAATGAGCAAAGAGCTCCTGTGTTTGGATCAAGCAGCAAGAAGGTGTAAAAGTCAAACAGAAGTAAAGTGAAGTTAAAATAAAGTTAAAGGATAAATCTGTAATATATTCACATAAAATAACTCTGACATGTGATCAGAGATTAAGGAAACATGCTGAGTGGAATATAACAGCACTTCAATCTGTATGTTCTGTTCCTTTGAAATGTACGTTCTGGTGCAGAACGTTTCTGTTTGCCTGTTACATGTTTATTAGAGTTAAACTGTTCTCTGAAAGAGTTTGTGTCTGTTTATGAGTCGTCATGAATCATTAATAATCATTAAGAAGGAGTTGATGTTTATAACTGTTAAAGGTTAGGTTAGGTTAGTTAGGTTAAGTTAAGTTAAGTTAAGTTAAGTTGAGTAGTTAAGTTTAAGTTAGTTAGTTAGTTAGAGTATATAGGTTATAGGTTAGTTAGGTTAAGTTAAGTTAAGTTAAGTTAGTTAGTTAAGTTAAGTTAAGTTAAGTTAGTTAGTTATAGTTAGTTAAGTTGAGGTTAGATTAGGTTAGGTTAAGTTAAGTTAAGTTAAGTTAAGTTAAGTTAAGTTAAGTTAAGTTAAGTTAAGTTGAGGTTAGGTTAGGTTAGGTTAAGTTAAGTGCTGGTTAAAGTCTCCAGGTAATTAAAGTATATTTTCCTCTGAAGTCTTGTGACTTAATTAAACTAATAAACACACACTCTCTCTCTGTCTCTGTCTGTCTCTGTCTGTCGCTCTCTCTCTCTGTCTCTCTCTGTCTCTCTCTCTGTCTCTCTCTGTCTCTGTCTCCTGTCTGTCTCTCTCTGTCTCTGTCTGTCGCTCTCTCTCTGTCTCTGTCTGTCGCTCCTTCTCTCTCTGTCTCTCTCTGTCTCTCTCTCTGTCTCTCTCTGTCTCTGTCTGTCTCTCTCTCTGTCTGTCTCTCTCTCTCTGTCTCTGTCTGTCGCTCTCTCTCTGTCTCTGTCTGTCGCTCTCTCTCTGTCTCTCTCTCTCTCTGTCCATCAGCTGGTTCAGCTGGAGCCCCGCCCACCACCCTGCCTCTCAGCCAATCATGGGAGTCTGCGGCAGGGAGTCGGGAGGGAACAGAGAATGGAGGAGGAGGAGGAAGAGGAGTAGGGAGAGGAAGAGGAGGAGGAGGACCGCTGCCTGAGAACTGGGAGCTGGCGTTCAGTGACTCAGGAGAACCGTACTACATAGAGTGAGTAATGATCCTGAAGATGATTGATTAATTAAAAACATCAGCGATCAATCATCATAATAATTTGGTGTGAGTTGAACTGGACTGTTTGATTCTGACTGTTGGCTGTAAATGTATTTAGGTGTTCTGTGGACACTAACAGTGTTCTAACAGTGTTCTAACGGTGTTCTAACCGGTGTCTAACGTGTTCTAACGGTGTCTAATAACGGTGTTCTAACGGTGGTCTAACGGTGGTCTAACGGTGTCTAACGGTGTTCTAACGGTGGTCTAACGGTGTTCTAACGGTGTCTAACGGTGGTCTAACGGTGGTCTAACGGTGTTCTAACGGTGGTCTAACGGTGGTCTAACGGTGTTCTAACGGTGTTCTAACGGTGGTCTAACGGTGGTCTAACGGTGTTCTAACAGTGGTCTAACAGTGTTCTAACAGTGGTCTAACAGTGGTCTAACAGTGTTCTAACAGTGGTCTAACAGTGGTCTAACAGTGTTTAACAGTGGTTAACAGTGTTCTAACAGTGGTCTAACAGTGTTCTAACAGTGGTCTAACAGTGTTCTAACAGTGTTCTAACAGTGTTCTAACAGTGTTCTAACAGTGTTCTAACGTGGTGTCTAACGGGGGTCTAACGGTGGTGTAACGTGTTCTAACGTGGTTGTGTTCTAACGGTGGTGTAACGGTGTTCTAACGGTGTTCTAACGGTGTTCTAACGTGTTCTAACGGTGGTGTAACAGTGTTCTAACAGTGTTCTAACAGTGGTCTAACAGTGGTCTAACAGTGTTCTAACAGTGGTCTAACAGTGGTCTAACAGTGTTCTAACAGTGGTCTAACAGTGTTCTAACAGTGTTCTAACAGTGTTCTAACAGTGGTCTAACAGTGTTCTAACAGTGTTCTAACAGTGTTCTAACAGTGGTCTAACACTGGTCTAACAGTGTTCTAACAGTGTTCTAACAGTGTTCTAACAGTGGTCTAACAGTGTTCTAACAGTGGTCTAACAGTGTTCTTAGCATAAAATGTCATGTTTTTAGTTTTAATGGGTCACTTTAATAAACAAGGATTTAAACTACTATCACTCCATGTTCTGATGAGTTCTACTGTTCACATTACCCAGAATCCTTTGTGCCCATGGACGTATGATAATGACAATGATGAAGGTGACGTCTCTCTTTCAGTCACAACTCAAAGACGACCAGCTGGCTGGATCCTCGAACTCAGAACAAAGAGACGACTTCCTGTACAGAACGTAAGTCTGACTGTCTCATTAACTGATCGATTTATTTATTGAGTGATTGATTATCTGAAGTTAGCAGCAGTTTGCCTTCTGCTACATTGTTATTATTTTGTTAAAAAACAACATCAGTGGATTTGATACTGGACCTTTTTTAATTTTAACTTGTTTTATTATATTCCTTTGAATCAAATACAAACTTTTAGTTACTTGTACTTTTGACTTATTTTGTAAACAAAAATAAATCTGTATTTTTATGCTTGTGTGTTTATTCATTAATTTAGCAGTAATTTTCATTGATCTCACAGCTCTCAATGAGAAAATCTAAAATGTTTATGGATTTAAAAAGTGTGCAACATTAAATTCATTCCTGGACTGTTGAAGTAGTTTGTAACTTTTATTTTCAGAAAACAAATATATCTTACAGGCTAAAGTTTTGAAATTATATGATACTTTTCATATTTCCAACATTTCATGAAGGTTTTATTTATTTTCCTGGCTGGAAGTTGTTGTTGTTGTTGTTACATCCACTGAGCTGCTGAGCATCACTTCCTGTTACTGTATGTGTGACTTTTATTTTGACAGCCAGCAGGGGGCAGCACAGACTCACTTTAACATCCTGTTTGTTCTGTGACACAACTGGAACATCTGAAAGACATTTAACAGACACATGTCAGTGGATTCTTTAGTTTGAGGTTGTGATCAAGTGTTTGACCTCAGCAGTGGTGGAAAGTAACTAAGTACATTCACTTCAGTACTGAAGTACAATTTTGGAGTATTTGTACTTTAGTTGATTATTTATATTTTCTGCTACTTTATACTTCTGCTCCACTACATTTATTTAACAGCTTTAGTTACATTTTACTTCTGTATGTTAGTGACACACTGAACACACTCACCTGTCCGCACCTGTCCTCACCTGTCTCAGTCCCAGAGTTCACAGAGCAGCCGAGTCAGCTGAAGGGTTACTCCATCCACACCCGGCTGTCCAAAGGTCCTCGAGGTTTCGGCTTCAACATCGTCGGAGGAAGTCGACCCCGAGAGTTTTTACAGGTGTACAGCGTCACACCTGGAGGACCGCCGGCACTGAATACAGGTACTCATACTGCATATACTACTACTACGACTACTACGACTACTGTTAATACGTGAGGTAAATAGAGACAGAGAGTCTCTGCAGGTGAACAGTGTCACACCTGGAGGACCGCCCACTCTCAGTACAGGAAGTGAAGTGTGGTCGAGGACGAAAGTACACAACTGCTCTGTAAACATGTAGAATCATGTGACACACTGATAGAAATCTTGAGTTTCAAATGATGCAAACATTTCCAGAACCAATCACAGCAGCAGCTACAATCAAGTCAGCAAATGAGCAATTACAAAACTGAGGCAACTCACCACTGAAGACTCTCAGTAACCAATCAATCAATCACTAATAAAAAAAACAACAAAGATGGTCCTGTTTCATCGTAAAACGTCCAGCTGATCCAATCCAGTAACGTTTTCAGTCCAAAACACACAATTTACACCAATAAAGACCCACAAACTGCACAAACCAGTCAGAGGTCATAGTTACAGGTGGATAAAAGCACAGACATATTATAACTGTTCTAACAGTGTTCTAACTGTTCTAACAGTTCTAACAGTGATCTAATAGTGCTCTAACTGTTCTAACAGTGTTCTAACTGTGTTCTAACAGTGTTCTAAGATGTTCTAACGACACACAGACTACAGATATATTTAGTTTATAGGTTTAAAAACATGTTCTGTGTTCCTCTCTGCAGGATTATGTTGCTGTTTGGTTCTCAGGTCTTTATTTTTCTCTCAGGGACACAATCTCATGATCTACAACTAATCCACACACACCCACCCACACACACACGCACACACACCACACACACACGCACACACACGCACACACACACACACACACTCTCTCTCTTTAATCTGTCCGACACACACCAGCCTCCTTTCTCTCCCACAGTGTCAGACCTGCTCACGTGCACCGAGAATAAAAAAGTCAGGAATGTAACTAACACACACACACACACACACACACATACACACACACACACACACACACACACACACACACACACACACAGTTGATGAAATGTCCTTGGAAACAGAGCTGGAGTTTCAACAGGCAGCAGAAGACTCAGAAACAACAACAGAGACAAAAACAGAAAAAACCTTAGAAAACTTTCTGCTGTGCAGGAAGTTTTTTGAATCCTCATCACACAGTCAGTGCTGTTGCTAACTAACAGCTAACCTGCAGTCGGTACATCAACTGTTCGGAGTGAATTGATGTAAAATGACACAAAAATGTCTCTCTGGGTCCCACAGGTTGCAGAACCCTGACCTATTCATGTTCTTTGGTCTCAGGGCTGGAACACAGATGGACCAGTAACCTGATCTGAACACCACCACAGTCCAGTACAACACTGTATTACAGCTGCAGTCTGACTATCCATGTACACAAACTGAACCTGTGTCTCTGGTGTCTGTCCTCCAGCGGACATCCTGGTCTACATCAACGACAGCTGTGTGTTGGGTCGCTCTCATAAAGAGGTGGTGGAGATGCTGAAGTCGGTGCCGATGGGTCAGAGTGTGGACGTGGTGCTGAGGAGAGGATACCCGATGCTTTATAACCCCGACGGCTGTCCCAAACAGAGTCTGGAGACGGTGCGCTTTATTCTAGTTTTGATACAAACTCAAACTTTGAAAAAGTTTTACATGGAATGTGTAAGTTCACAGTATAGGAGGATGTTGCAATGTGCAAAATAAAGTGAGATGAAAACTCAATCTCAGTTGATATCAGTGGGAGTCTGAGGATAGTTGCAGATGGTAAGAAACTTTTCTTATGTCCTGAGGTTTTGTTCCTGATGGGCCGAGCCTCCTGGAGGGGAGCGTCTCAAAAAGTTTGTGACGAGTGTTCAAAGATTCAAGTTTATCTAAATTAGAAAAGTAAATTATCTCAACTAAAGATTAGAGGTCAGCAGAACTTTGTTCAGATTATCTGAACACTGAAGAGTTTGATTCAGAACTCAAAAATCCAGTGAAGGCTGTTGACTTGAAGTTAGGAGTTGTTTACAGTGTGTTACAACCTTTATTTTTATTATTCTGTGTGAACTCTGACCTTGTGTCTGACTTCTTAACCTCTTCAGCAGCCACAGACACCCAGCGAGGCCCCCAACACCCCCAACGTGAACCGCGGCCTGACTCACCTGACCTACAGCAGGACGCCGGACACCGACGGCAGCACGCCAGGTGAGGAAGATGACAAACTCCACATCATCGACACACAAGATATTTAGAGGAGCTGAAGACACAAACCAATAAAATCAAATTACAGGGAAGCTGTTTGAACTAAAACCATCCAGAGAAATCTGATCAGGCAGCTGCCAGGACCTGCTTCATCTGGTTTATCCATCAAACTCTTCTTCATGTGTTTAACAACATGCAGACCTGCTTCATCTGGTTTATCCATCAAACTCTTCTTCATGTGTTTAACAACATGCAGACCTGCTTCATCTGGTTTATCCATCAAACTCTTCTTCATGTGTTTAACAACATGCAGACCTGCTTCATCTGGTTTATCCATCAAACTCTTCTTCATGTGTTTAACAACATGCAGACCTCTGCATCTGGTTTATCCATCAAACTCTTCTTCATGTGTTTAACAACATGCAGAAATGCTTCATCTGATGTCTACAGACAATTAAACACTAACCTTTATAATCTATTGATGTATCATCATCATCTTTCTATCCATGTTTCATTTCACTCTGATAATCAATAATCAATAAATTGTCAAATAATTGTAAACTCCTTCACGCTGAATTCCAGGACTGAGCCAAACTCCGCCCTCCTACGCTGCTCTGCCAATGACAAACGGGCTGACGGGCCCGCCAACGCCCACTTCTTCTGACGCCCCACTGGGTCCACCTCCCCCTCCAGAGAGGATGTCAGCCAATCACAGTGACTCTGATGGCGTCCTGTCCAATGCTGGAACCCGAAGGTGGGAGGAGCCTCAGTGTTAGCATTAGCAGTGTTAGCATTAGCAGTGTTAGCATCAGCAGCGTTAGCGTCAGCAGTGTCAGGCTGTTGTAGGTTGTTTCATGGTGTGGAAACAGGGTACTTACAGTAATAATTTACACAAATACTAGATCGTCTTGAAATAAAAAATATCTCTGAAGTTTGTAGAAGTATCTGTTTCCTGTCCCTCCTCGTCCTCCTGCAGGTCTTCTCTGATTCGCTACAACAGCAGCACTCTCCCCGCCCTCTCCTCCTCCTCCCTCCTCCACCATCAAAGCTCCAAGTCCTCAGAGAGCGACTTGTCCACATCGACACTCCCTAACTCGTCCTCCACGCTCCCCCTTGCCTCCTCGTCCTCCCACGCTCTGTCCAAACTGCCCCTCTCTCAGCCAGAGACGGGACTCTCCACCAGCTCCACCGCCGCTAACACTCCCACCTCCTCCACACCTCCTGGCGCTCCTGTGCAGCGCCCACCGATGCCCCAGACGTCCCTTGCCCTAACGCCACCCAGAGACGTCCCGCCCTGTGGCTTTAATGGCTGTCCAGCCAATCACCAGGCGCCCTCCCCATCCTCCCGAGGAAACCCCGGGCTGGCGCTCCCCCTCGGTGCAGGGTCACCCGGCTCAGCTCCGGGTGGGGAGCTGGTACCGGTGGCCCTCGGGCGCAGCGAGAGTGGGGGGCTGGGCTTCAGTGTGACGGCGGGGGGACAGGGAGGGCAGCTGGCGGTGGTGAGGCGGGTCTGGGATAGAAGGCACTGCCCCTCGCTGCAGCCAGGGGACGCCATCGTGAAGATCAACGGAGCAGACGTACAGAGCCTCAGCTTCTCACAGGTACATGATTCTTACTCATCCACCATCCAACCAGGCGGCACCAGCCCAGCCCAGTTTAAATGAAACCACGCCCACTTCCACATGATGAAAGTCTCAGCGGCATGTGACAGCCAATGACAGCCCAGCTAGCATGGCAGCTTGTTTTTTTTTTTTTTTTGTTTGTTTTTAGTTTATCTGGTAAACACACCAACCTTTTCAGCTGTCGCAGTCCAGAGCCGCTCTTCACTGCCAGAGTGTCTCTGGGACAGACAGAGTGGACAGCCGGGTGTCCACAGGAAGGACTGCAGCTCTACACACACCGAGCTTAAAAAAAAAAAAAAACACAGACGCAGCCTAGAATACTTAGACTCTGCAGTGATAGTTCCATCCATGTTTGTTGTATGAACATCATGGCTGGCTGGCAGAGATGACTCGGTGTAAACTCGGTGTATTATAACCCCGACCTACGGTAGGTGTCCCTCCTGGGAAGCCAACCATAAGAAAAACACAGACACAACCAGAGCTACACATGATTGACTGACAACTCAACACTCTCACAGACTGTTAATTTAATTAAAATTCAGTTCCAAACGTGGCCCTTTTCAGCTGCCTTCAGGGCTGTAGAACGGAACTGGATGACATCTGTCGCCGAGGTGAAGTTAGTCTGACTCACTGCTGGTGTAAGACCTGCCATTAGTCGCTTGCTTTAAGCGGTGTTGCTGTGTCTGCTATCTATGTTTTCAGAGTCCTCAGGAAACAAGAACAACCTCCGAGCTGCAACCTGCACACTGAAAACGGCAAATTAGCTCCTGAGACACTAATGGCCCAAACGTAATGCAAAAGAAAAGCTAACAGCTGTTAGCTTTTCTTTTGTACTTATGTCGTCAATTTAATACCACAGCTCGCCTTCCGACGTGCAAATGGTGCATCAAAACAAGTTCCCCCTCAACATTATTTTGCAGCAGCACCATCACTGCATCCTGGGCTTTGCTCTGCCCAGGACCTTTGTGATTGGTTTGGTTTTGTGGTTTTGGTTGATGTGAACAAGGCAGGGAGGTTTCTCCTCTTTAGCAGAATGTGTGAGTGTGGAGTCAGAGGTTTCTGCAGCTCTCAGCGCTGTGGACAGACGTCTGGCTGTGTGAGACTATGAGGAAGCGGACGTGGTTTCATCTAAACTGGGTTGGAAAAATGATAAAAGCAGCCAGTCAGGGTTAATGTAGTCTGAATGCTCCACTCTAATTGGCTAACCAGGATATCAATCACACACATGCAGACCAAAAAGCCTCTGGACGCAATCGGATAGATCCACAACCAATCAGAGCAAAAAAATGTGTGATGTAGTGGTGCTTGGCCGTTTTCAAGGAGGACATCTTTGTCTCGACTCCATGAATCGTACAGATGTCTCTCCTGGAAGACATGCAGGCCAGTAGTTTAAAGGTGACAGATGAGGTTGCTGATTGTTGGACTGTTTGTTTAAGGAGGTAAAAAATTGACAGACACAGTTGCCTCCAATTCCACCTTCATAAAGGTGGTTTAAGACCCTTTGAGGCCCTGAGACATTGTTGTGTGTTGAGACACAAAGACTAGTTTTCTGGGGGGGCGATGTTCGATTTGACCCTCAAAGGAAAAGTCAGTCTGGATGTCAAGAAAACAAAGAGCCTGTTGATCGTTTTGGGATTGTTGCAGCCTAAAATGCCTGATTTCACAGCAGTTTTTCTAAAAAAATGTGACGCATGTTGCAGTGTTTTTATTTTTTTATTTTTTGTTTGTTTGTTTGTTTGTTTTTTTGTATTTTGTATAATTCGTTAAAAATCAAACTTGGTCTAAACGGCAAGCACAAAATTACAAAATTATAAAATATAAAAGTGCACAATAACAAAGACAAGCCATGTGTTCTTTTCGATACCTGTGACAACACTGGGTCAGTTCATTGAGACATATATATAAAGTGTTTGTGCAGAGGATTGCTATGATTGGTGGAACTCGCAGGAAGCTATGATGGCTGGTCAAACTTGAAGAAAAGCTAAATCGTTTTTGTTTGCAAAGACCAAATGTGTCTGTTTTTAACCGGAGGGCCCAACAGAGGGTTTTGCACAGTGAGCTGCAGAATATGGCTGCTTCAGTTTAAACTGCAGCTCGAGGTCCGTGTGTGTGAAGAGAAGGTTAGAAGATGAGACAGCAGGAGGATCTTTTTCTGAAATGGTTCCTGAGTCTGAGCTGGTTTCCAGGACAACATGTCCTCAGTCCCAACTTGTACGTACCCCTGTCAGAATCAGGTTTGTATGTGCAGGGCTTTGCATTTAGCAATAATACATATGCACCTGCAGACTTTCAAAATAAAAGCACAACTTAGGGTTAGGAAAAGGCTGTGGTTTGGGTCAAAGTTCATGTAAATAATGCAACTTAGTTCATGTAGCTAATGTATCTACATAAGATAAGAAGAAGTTAACATTAACTCATCATCTTTTGGTTTCACATGAGACATGAAGCTCAAGTCCTGAAGCCTTGAGTCTGGCATTATGGGGGTCACCATCTTAATTTTGGAGCATGTGCAGCACCGATGAGAACGTGGAGCCGGTGGGTGACGTACTGCGACTTGAACAGAGCTCGGTTTTGACTCGTCTGTTCAGCAGGAGACGATGGCAGCCTGACTTGTCATGATCTTTCTCATAGTTTCTGAAAACTTTTTAAGCAAGACATCAGCAGTGTAATCAGATCATTCTCTCACTGAAACCGGGTGTTTTCACAGATCTTGATCGAAGCGTTGTTACATTAAAAAAATGATTATTTTGGACAATAAGCAACATGTATCCATCTCACAAGAGTTTTGCAAACCTCGGGTTCCCTCCTCGACACAACTCACACTATATTGAAGAACTCTGAATCTGGTGACTGAGACCATAAACTGATCAGGAAACTGTTTACTGAGCACATAAATCAACTGAAATCAACTGACAGTGGAGTCGCCTCCTGCTGGACAGTAGAGTACAGGTTTAAGGCTTCACTTTTCAGACCTGGGAGCTCCGCCCTTTTCCTTTAGTGTCATAATTTGAAGCATAGTCGCTGAATGAGCTGCTGTTTTTACACGTTAGGAGTGAGATCAGACTGTCCAGGAGGAAAAGTATTCATGACTCCCAGATCGCCGAGCTCCTGCTCACTCTGACACCAGGATCAACATCTTCTGAAACAGGATTCTGGACATGCAGCACAACATAAGTTTCCATCTAAACCCATGAAAAATACTAACCAGTGGTGCATTTGTGTCCTCAGGTCCAGAGAGTTCTGCAGGAACACACCAAACAGGGGGAGGTGGTTCTCCTGGTCTACAGAGGAGGTAAATCTGAGCCCACTAACCCCTCACTCTGCAGGTTTGAAACTGTTTATAATAACTGTCTCACCCCCCCTCAGGTCCCGTCTCTTCTCCGGTCGTCACCCCAAACCTCTACAAGCCCCTCCCCTCCCCACACGGCCTGCTCACCCCCTCGTCATCACACCCCCCGACTTCAGCCGACTTGCCTTCCCCGTCCACGGGTGCCTTGGTGGGGGGCGTCCCCCCACTCAACCATGCCGGCTTGGCCCCAGAGAGTCCCCAGGAGGGACACCTACCGGCCCCCGGAGCCCACCAAGGTAACTGCACTCCTGCTGAGCAGGTCGGGGTTATAATACACCGAGTTTACACCGAGTTACATCTGGTCCCTGAACGCTTCTGTTCAGGTTCTTGGAACTTCAGCCACAACGTGTTTCCACCAGTTAAAAGCAGCTTGTAATCAAGGATCACGTCAACAGAGGGCGCCGCACGCCGACCTGTAGAATATAACACGCTTACAGACGTCACGATGTCAGGTTTTCACTGCTTGATTATTGTGGCTAAAAGAATTTACAGCATCAATAATACAGCATATCTGATTTTTTAAAAAGTAATAATGCCATTAGTCAAATTCATCTTTAACTTTATTGGCAAATTAATTACACCTAAATTCAGGGAGGTGAAGAAAGAGTCAAAACGTGTACAGGACATACAACTACACTTAATAAATACTGAAAATAACTGAACTGATGAACAAAACATCCAGAAGGCCTAATGATATTATCATTTGTGTATAATTTCAGTATTTAATTTTTCAATAGTTATCTGCAGTACTGGTCTGGACACCCTGAAACTCGCCTACTTTGGCTCAAACTTCAGGTCAAGAAAAACCTGCTGTTTTCTGCTTCTCACTAGGATCCAGTCTTTGGGTTAAACAGGTTCAAATTAGCAGAGACGCACCGCTGATTCTGACACCTGACGTCGGATCACTGCTGATATTGTTACTAATTTATACCAGAGCTCTTTCTTCTTGATGATGGTTATTCGGGCCCGAGCACCGACTGGTGCGACGACCCTATTGGATTTGCTCAGATTCTTTTTCTTCTTTGTCCTCTTCAATCACATTTTTGAGGGACTAAACGTATTCACTGTTTTTTTTGTATTTATATATATTTTTTATTTTGTCATGAATACTGAGAAGAACATTTGTCATCGTTATTGAGATTCATCAACGCTCTGTGTACGTTTATTTTATAATTTTGTGCTGTTTGAGCTCCAAACACATTTTGCTTCTCTGTGTAAAATCCCTCAGGTGACCTTCATCGTTTTGTTCTCCCTGGGACAAGTTGTTTTTCAATATGAATGAAATATGCCAAAAAATGTGCAGCTTTCTTTTGCACTTTTCATTTGCATGCATCATGATTTCTTTAGAAAAGCTGCAGTGAAATCAGACATTTTAGTCCACAACAATCCCAAAAACAGCCCATGAAGTCCTGGAAGGGCTGCCATGCATCAGATCTGTCCCATCTCTAAAATTTAGGTCTGATAGAGTCCTCCTCATCCATCTGACTCCTCCTTCTTTCCCAGGGGCCCCTCCTGCCCAGACGCCTAACGGACCCCCGGCCTCGGCCCTCATCCAGAGCACCAGCTTCCTGGACTCGGTTCCCGTGACGCTGACGCTGGAGCCTCGTGATTTGCTGGGAGTGGAGGAGAGCGCCGGGGGACCTCCTCCCCTCATCAGAGGGGTGGGCGGGGGAGGAGCACTGGGAGCGGTGGCCAAGGATGGAAGAGGAGGAGCCAAGACCACAGAGGTGGAGCTGAAGAGGCGGCCGGGGGAAGGCTTCGGATTCGTCATCGCCTCTCAGGAAGTGACCAACGGGGGTGAGTCGAGGTTTTCTTCTTTTAAACGTCTTTATACTGATGTTTAAATTTAATTCAGTTCCGGCACACGTGAACGGAACCAAACATGTTCTAGGAGGGTTTTTATGATGCTGAAGACAACGTTGTAATTTGATGATTGTGAGGCAACTGTAGTATAACTCAGTATAACCTGAAAATATATCCTCAACACAAAAACTGGGATTATTAGGAGGTCTTAAATGAGAACTTAGATCTTTTTTTATAGCTTTGGTATTTTTGATACCATCATTTTCAGATATTGTATTATTTCAAACAGGTAGTATGGAACAGGTAGATCATATAGTCCACCGTTAAAAGGAAGAAGTTGAGAAAACTCAAACTTCAAGCCAACAGACTGCAATAGATTTGAGTTTTTGAGCCCAAATCAAATTCTTAAGTTTCGAAAAAGAAACTACTGATCTTTTGTTGAGATAATTTACTTTTCTTCTTGAAGTCTTGATGACTGAGCTGTTAGCTGTTAGCAACAGGACCAAACAACTAATTGATTAGTGCAAACATTATTGCCAAATTGATCAGTAGTTGCTCCACCTGTTTTCACATGTATTTTTCAACTGACAAGATTGTACTTTGTACTTTCACCTAAAATATTTTAGTAATGTAACAGTACTTGAGTACAGATTTTCAGTTCTCTTTCCATCACTGTTAAACCTCTTTTTATATTTATATTTATATTTATATTTATATTTATATTTATATTTATATTTATATTTGTAGAAGACATTTGAGAACATGATCAGACTGTAAAACATCCTGTCTGTTGATGAGCTGTGCAGCCTGCAGGGGGCGTCACCAGCTCTCTGTTAGTGTGAGTGTGTGGTGTGTGTGTGTGTGTGTGTGTGTGTATGTGTGGACGTGTATTACTTATTGTTGTGGGGACACAAATCTGTTTACACACTCACATTGTGGGGTCTCGCCTACTTTATGGGGACAAATTGCAAGTCCCCATGAGGTAAATCATTAAATTTTAGGGTGAAGACTTGAGTCAGGGTTAGGGTAAGGTTAGGTTTAGGATAAGGTCAGGGTTAGGGTTAGGTTTAGGCAGGGACTTGTGATGGGTAGGGTCAGGATAAGTCTCCAGGAAATGAATGTAAGTTAATGTAATGTCCCCAGAAGTGATGGAAACACAACGTGGGTGTGTGTGTGTGTGTGTGTGTGTGTGTATGAGATTAAAGCTCCTGTTTGTTTCACCGAGTCAAATCAAACTCAACTGGAAAGAACAACCAGGTTTCCAACACAGATACAGAGCATCTGAACGCATCACTGTCCTCCCCCTCTGAGTGTGGTGTGTGTGTGTGTGTGTGTGTGTGTGTGTGTTGTGTGTGTGTGTGTTTCAGTTCCCTCCCACCTCTATCTGCCCTCTGTTGGCCACGCCCCCTGGCTCCCAGCTGCCTCTCCGTCTCCAGCTCAGATTCTCATTCGCCTTCAGAGGCACAAGTGAACCTGTCTCACACAGACGGACAGAGAGACAGAGAGACAGACAGACAGGTGGACAGACAGAGAGGTGGACAGACAGGTGGACAGTCAGGTGGACATTCAGCAGTAGTTGTTGGTGTCTCTGGTTGTTGGTCATCATGTTGGAGCGTCTGCAGTCAGCTCTGAAAACTGTGAAGGACTCCAAACGTAAGTGTGTGTGTGTATGTTCAGTGTGTGTGTGTGTGTACATTAACAGACAGGTTTGTGTGTCTCTCTGTCCTCGTGTCTCTGAACTGATGTTTCAGTCTGATGTGACGTTCACTGTCTGGGCTGAAACAGGACTTTATGACTCCTGAGGTTTCTGGACGTCGTGCAGCTCCATGGATCAGCTGTTTTCACAGCTGGGTTTGTTTCTGTCGTCTGTTGTTGGTTCCACTGGAGAACGACAGTAACAAAGACGACTGTGTGCAAGTAAATATTAATGTATGAAGGACTTAAAAGTTGCAACGTGCAAAATGTGTCCATAATTTTAGTTTGAAAAGTTCAAAACATGAACTAAAAAAGCTGTGACAGTTATGACGTCTGTGTGTTGTGTTGCAGAGATCTCTAATGAAGTTAGCATGCTAACCAGCTAGCGCCAGCCCGTCCTGTCTCCAGGAAATAGTCTGATCCCCTTGTAGTTTGAGATAAACTCTTAATCCACAGCTCCTCGCTGCCTGTCTGATGCCTGACGCCGCTCTCACGTCTCTCATCGTCCCCGGAGTCACAGTCCTGGTCGGAGCTGCTGTAATCCACCACACTGCTGTGTTCCCTGATTGGTCCCTGTTCAGCTGCTGGTCCGGTGTAAACACAAACACTCCCTCTGCGCTCCAGTTATCCAGTTATAATAGCTGCACAGCTAACTGAGCTAACAGCAGCTAGCTACAGCTACAGAGAGTTACAGCAGCACGAGGACGCTGCACGAGATTGGCGAAGACGTACGTTGGATGTATCGTATACACAACAACCAGACATTCATCATTTAATTCAACGTTTGCAGCTTGATAACTCGTCTGGACGACTGAGGGAGACCATACTTCTGTTGATGAAATGCACATGCAGCTTTTTGATGATGTCGGTTGTAAAAGCGTCTGTAGTGAGCAGCAGTTAGCGGTTAGCTCTGATGATTCACTGCCTCCCTCAGCAGGAGGTCATATCATAAACTTTACTCCTTTAAACATAAAGAAAATCAGCTTTACAAATGTTTTATGACGAAGAAAACAATTTAATGGACATGAAAAAATCGTGAAAGACGAACACAAAACTTACAAAACAGAACCAGAGTGATTTTCAGACAAACTGAGGCTGCTGGCTGAAGCTCAGAGCAGGTTAGAAAATCTTTACTGAGAAAAATAATCTGATGTTCACATCAGCGCTGCACAATTAAACACAATTTTATCAAAATCACAGTCTGGGTTTCTGCAACTTTCAAATCTCAGGAGGTTCAATATTGAATGATGTGGAGAGACAGAGACGTCCTGTCTTCATCTGGTTCAGATTCATCACATCACAGTCATTTCAACATGTTTTTAATCAAAGTAAGAAAAACGATCATTACCTCTAATATCTCAGATCATATCACAACATGAGGCTTTTATATACTTCTGATAAAATATATGAATATTAGAATAAATTCAGTCTCACTTTATTTTACAGTAAACTAATAAGACATAACAAGACGTAATCTGTATCAAATTAGACAAAAAGAAAAAATAATATTATTTATTAGACAGTAAATAATCACATCTTCACCCTGTAGACTGACTCTAACTTTTCATATTTAATTATTGTTCAGATTTTATTAGCGACTCATTTACAACAGAACTGTACCTGTTATTTCCTGTTAGAGGGTCATTACTGTCTAATTAATTATATATTTATAGTTTTTGTCTGATTTGATACATATTATGATTTGTTACATCTTTTTAATTTACTGTAAAATAAAGTGTGACCATCAACTCTTGTGCTTCTCAACACCTGAAACAGGCTGAGATAAAAAAAAAAAACAACAGATTTTAAAATGTGAATATTATTTTAAAAATGTTTTACAGTGTGGTGTTAGAACCTTTAGTGAAGTATCAGAGTACTTCTTCCTCCCTGCCTCTCTCCTCCTCCTCCTCCTCCTCCTCCTCCTCCTCCTCCAGTGTTTATCAGCTCTCAGGAATGTCTGGAATAGTTTCACCCCTGTGTGGTGTGTGGTGTGTGTGTGTTTGTCTGTGTGTGTGTGTGTGTGTGTGTGTTGTGTGTGTGTTGTGTGTGTGTGTCTTGTGTGTGTGGTGTGTGTGTGTGTGTGTGTGCCAGCTGGTTTCACTGTGGTTATCAGTGGATTTACATTTATGACTCCAACAGAGCAGCTCAGTGTTCAGGGTTAAAGGAACAATTCACCAAAAATGTTCCCTAAAAACCAGTGGTTCCCACACTGGGGGTGTGTGGTGGGGGGGGCTGGGGGGTGGGGGTGGGGTGACACTAGTGTAACAAGTTTTTGTTTTTAATGGCAGTAATATTGTAACGTAATGAGTCACTTTTAAAAGTAACACGTTTGGTTAATACATGAAACCATTTAATACAATATAGGGCAGTGGTTCCCAAACTGGGGGGTCACAGAGCCACTGCGGGAGGGGGGGGGGGGGGGGGGGGTCAGAGGTCAGAAGATCAGCAGAGGCAGACAGAGAAAATGATTCTATCCTGATGACATTTATTTCACACATGCCAGAGAAAAGTTTGATCAGAGTGTTTCTGTTGGTTCAAACAATAAACTGATCAAATCTGAGGCGAGTAAAAATATGCACATAAAACCAACAATAAAATAATGTTTACAGTTTATTGTGTTTGACGGGGACTTGTTTATATTCAGCAGGAGAGAGACAGTGTGTGTGTGTGTGTTGGTGTGTGTGTGTGTGTTGGGGGGCTGTGTGTGTTTGTCGAGGTCATGAGGTCGTTCAAAGTTACACTTGGTGAACTTTTATCTGAATCCTGCATTTTTAAACACTGAGACACAAGAGGAGACGAGTACGAGTACGATTCCAAAAAAAGTACAACACAAACAAAACAGAACACAATGATTAGCAACAACTTTCTGACCCACATTAAACTGAATCCATCCAGTCTTTGTGTTTGACTACACTGTAAAAAAATTACATAGCTGAGACGACTTCAAAGTTCAAGGCAACAGAAGTTTTGAAATAAACTGTAAAAAGTTTTGCTGACCTGTGATCTTTATTAGAGATCATTTACTTTTAATCTTCAGATAAACTTGAATCTTTGAGTTTTAGAAACAAAAACAAATAAAAATAAATAAATAAATTGCTCAGTGAGCTGTGAACCTAATTTGTCTTTTTTTTAAGTGCCTGAAAAATTAAGCAGTTTTTACTGAAAATATTAAAATTGTAACATTTACTTTCACTTCAATTAATTTATTCAAAATGTTTTTAAAATACAATGTTTTAAGTTTTTTTAATCTTTATTCAGATTCTCTGATTTCAGCTTCTTAAATGTGAATATTTTCTGACAGTTTTAATTTGTTTTCTGCTGATATACAAAATAAAGAGTGTGTGTGTGTGTGTGTGTGATGTAACAATAAGCCTGTAAAACTCACCCAGAGCTGCCGACTGATGTGTCCAGATGTGTCGTCTGTTTCCAGCTGTGACTTCATCTAAAAACACAACCAACCAAACAAAAACTAAATGAACAATGTTCATGTGTTCGTGTCGACCAATCAGAATCAACGTCCGTCTGACCTGAAGTCACACGTGACACATCAGCTCAGTGTCAGTGACCTCGTTTAGGCTTTTTACTGTCAAACAGGTCGTCTGGAGTCTGTTTCTGAGCTGATCTGAGCCTCACGACTCCGTTTAGAGTCGGACTGAATTTCAGCTTCGTCGGTTGTCGTTCGGCGTGCAGCGTACAGGTGGTGAAACGAGGACCAATCAGCTGCCTCAGAGCCTTTTGTCTCTTTTCACCTGAACCAAGTGGCAAACAGAGCATCTGTTGCCATGGAGACCCAATGCATCGTCATGTGGGCACTCTGATGATCCAGGCGGCTTTTCAAACAAATCTTTATTGACAACAGACAGAACAGCCTGCAGGGGCTGGCAGGCTGTTTTTTACTTTCTGTTTTACACACGACAGTATGAGCAGGTCGTGGTTTGACGATCGGACCGAACAGTGTGAGACGATTTACTCGTACAGTCGCAGCTGGAATTAAACTACAACAGATTAAAGGTAGGATCAGCCGTCTCAGGTTGGTAAAACGTCCCGAGCAGTCCAGGCAGAGTCTCTCTACTGTGGGACTGCTGAACTGAGGTCTGCTGCCACGTTTCCAAGTGAAACTTCAAGAATGCTGAATTTATACTTTGTCCAGAACACACCTGGGTGAGATCCTGCAGCGTGATGATGGATTCACCTTCAGCGGTTTGCTGTGACAAAAAGCGCCTCACTGAAGAAAGACGACAGAGTCTCCTGAAGAATCACCTGAGGCCTCACAGCAAGTGACTGAGAGCTTTTTTAACTTTATTAAACTGACTATACTGAACCGTCAGCTGCAGCCTCAGAACAGCTCAGTATCATGACTCTGAAAACAACAAATGATTTGTTTGAATTAATGTTGTTAGTTTAAAATATGAAGAATCATAAATGAGGCTGTTCAGTCAGACAGAGACAGATCACAGATAATTAACTTCACAAGCTACACGAGCCACAGTTCATTATGATGCTATGAATAATAACGTTTAATAATAATAATAATAATATAATAAGTAATAATATATAATAATAATATAATACGAATAACATTCTTCTGCCTCAGTTTATTATTAAAACCAACAGGAAGCTTTGGAACCAACACACACATCAGGACAGTGAGGAGAGAAAATGTGTCATTTTCAGGAAAAATAGGCTGTAAACCCTCCTCCTCCTCCTCCTCCTCTTCCTCTTCCTCCTCCTCGTCTTCCTCCTCTTCCTTCCTCCTCTCCTCTTCCTCCCTTCCTCTCCTCCCCCTCCTCCTCCTCCTCCTCTTCCTCCTCTCCTCCTCCTCCTCCTCCTCTTCCTCCTCTTCCTCTTCCTCCCCCTCCTCCTCTTCCTCCTCCTCTCCTCTTCTCCTCCTCCTCTTCCTCTTCCTCTTCCTCCTCCTCTTCCTCCTCCTCCTCCTCCTCCTCCTCTTCCTCTTCCTCTTCCTCCCCTCCTCCTCTTCCTCCTCTTCTCTCCTCCCCCTCTCTTCCTCCTCCTTCCTCTTCCTCCTCCTCCTCCTCTCTCTCTCCTCCTCTCTCCTCCTCTCCCTCCTCCTCCTCCTCCTCCAGTGTAACATTACACAGGACGACATGTTTTGCTCAGAGGTGATGATGATCATGTTTATGTTGACATCAGTCTATATGTTGTTTTTGCAGATTATACCTTTGAAACATTTTCTTCATTTTTTGTCAGGAGGCAGTTCAACGTGAAAATAAAACATTTTATTACATTGAAGGAGAACAGATCAGCAGATCAGAGATTGATCAGTTCATCAATTGATCAATAGATAAACTGTGTGTGTTTCAGTTTCAGTACACTGAACAGGAAATGTGAAACTTTCTAGTAATAGTAACTTTAATCCATAATTCATCATAACAGCCATGTGGAGCTGTGGTTGTGTGTGGGTGTGTTGTGTGTGTGTGTGTGTGTCAAACTGGAGCGCAGGTGAGTCTGAGCTTATTGTACTGTGAAATTAGACAGAAATCACAGAGTCACACACACACACACACACACACACACACACACACACACACACACACACACACACACACACACACACACACACACAGGTTGAAGCAGCTCTGCAGGATGTTACAGATAAAGTTGTATTTGTGTGTCACAGCTGCTGCTCAGTCAGCTGATACACTGGACATGTGATGATGATGATGATGATAGATGATGATGATGATGGACTACAGAGCACTGAAGTCAGACAGACAGTGAATGCATCACACTGAGACAGAACAACCTGGTTCATCTGTACGTGCTGTTTCTTCATATCTTGAAACAGATAACAATTGGGAGAAGTTTGTCCTCAGGGCTTTCTGCCAGAAAGCCCTGAGGACAAACTTCTCCAAAGTCCACACAGTCTGTCCTCCAGTAGAAGTACAGATACTTATTTTAGAGTAGAAGTACTGACTCAACTTGTTTCCTGCAGTAAAAGTAAAAAGTAGCTACGTAGCAAAGCTAACTGGACCTCCTGTGGTCGAGTCACCCGCTCTGTCTGTGTTGTCTCATTATGTCTTTTACATCGTTTTCATCTTGTCATATATTGTTGTGTCATCTTTGTCTTGTTACATTGTTTTCATTTTATCTCATTTTTGTTTCATTACACCATTTTTGCCTTGTTACTTCTTTTTATGTCATTTTCATCTCGTTACATCTTGTTACGTAGTATTTGTCCTGTTACACCTTTTGCTTAGTTTTTGTCTTGTTTCGTCTTTTTATGTTGTTTTCATCTTGTGTTAAAACTAAAGTAACGAGTCTGTTTTGAAAACATAACGAGTAAAAAGTCCAGATATTTGTGTTCAAACATCGGGAGTAAAAATAAAACGTCAGAAAAAGAAATACTCAAGTAAAGTACAGATACCTGTAAACTCTACTTAAGTACAGTAACTGAGTATTTTCACTTAGTAACTAAGTATTTGTACTTAGTTCCTTTTAATGACTCCACTGCACCTCCTGCAGGATGCCAGCAGAACTAAACATTGTTTGACGTCTTCTCTTCTGATATAACTTAAAGTTATAAAACTTCTCTCAGACTTAATGATTTCTGATGTTTGTTGGTGATTTTCCGTCCTGTCCTGTCCTGTCTGTCCTCTCTGTCCTCCTGTCTGTCTGTCTGGATAATGTCTCCTCCTCCTGTTTCCTCCTCTAACATTTATTTTCTCTCCCTGCAGCAGCTTCATGTTTCCTCCTCCGACTCTGAACATGTTGAACTCAGCACTTTTCTTATCAGCAGCTCACGTTAACGTCCGCCCTCCATCACTGTGTGTTCACTTTAAACAGCGTTAAACACACACACACACACTTTTGACTCTTTGATATTTTAAAGGTCCTTTAAAGTGTCTTTAAAGTGTCTTTAAAGGACCATGCTGGTGTTTTTTCCTGTTTCAGTCCATTCTCTGTGAATCCTGTTTCCTCTGCCGTCCTGCTGAGTCCAGTTCAGTTTATTTGTTCAGACCAGAGTCACATTCAGAGTCTCTGAGCTTCACAGCCAACCACAACAACCACAGACACAACCACAGACACAACAGCTTCAGCAGCAGCACAAACTCTCTTTGATAAACAAGAAAAACTAAAAAATGCTCCAGTTTTCAGGCTTCTTCACCTTCCGATGGTTTCATTTAAGCAGTGGTGTAAAGAGTACTGAAAATCTGTTCTCAAATACGAGTACTGTTACATTATTAAAATATGACTCAATTACAAGTAAAAGTACTGTGTCAGAGAAATACTTAAGTATTAGTTACTTTTTAACTGTTGCTGTTCAACAGCAGCGTTAAATCAAAGAAGTTTCTGTTTCTCTGAATCTTCAATCTAAAGTTCTCCAAACTTCAGCTGCAATCTTTGTGCATTATTCTTCACCAATGGTTGAAAACACTGACAATCGATTAATAACTAATAAATGATAATTCATTGGTTCTCAACCTGGGGTCCGGGCCCCCCTTCAGGGGGCGTCACAAATGACAGGAGGTCCCGAAGACTTTGTCTGTTCTGAAGTCCTCAAAATCAGATTTGCACACGTCGACTAAAATCACAATTTCAGACAAAATCCTGTCCGGCCTGTGCTCTACACTGTAAAAAAAAGTTGAGATAACTCAAAATTGGTAGTTAGTCAGTAGTTTTCTGAGTTTTGAGCTCAACTCAAACTCTTAAGTTTTGAAATAAACTTTAAAAAAATTTTGACCAACCGATAATTACAATAATTTTCTTTTTCAAAAAACTTGAAAGTTTGAGTTTTAGAAACTCAAAAAAAAAAAAAAAAGATTGGTAAAACTTTGAGCTGAGCTCAAGACTTAAAAGTCTGTTGCAGTAAGTTGCCCTGAAGCTTTGAATTTTCTCTAGTTTTTTGATTTTTTACAGTGTAATGTGCGTTCTAACTTGAGGGTCCACGACATGACAAAGTTTGGGCAGCTGAACTTCAGTCTTCTTCTAAATATTAAAGGAAAGTATGGCTGTTTTTAAAATTTTGGGTTATTTTTTAGTCTTTCTGACAGACAGGAGTGAGATGAGACGTCACAGTTGATGTTGTCGGTTTCAGACTGAAGTGAACAGCTGATTGTTGGTCCTGTTGGTCCATGATGGAGACACATCTGGCTGCTGATGTGTGATGTAACTGTAAAGCCTCTTACACACACGGTTCGTCTTTTAAAGCCTGGCTGTCAAGTGTCGGTATAAAAGCACCGGGACGTGACAGGAAGTGAGAGGACAGGGTGTCTCTGCGTGTTTTCATTCTTTAATTTACGACTGGTCACTGAATGTTTCATGTGTTGGAGCTCTCAGTCTGTTTCATCTGTTACTGCAGACAGTCCGTCACCGGTCGGCTCATCGTTCAGGGTCAGTTTAATGCTGTTTGTCTGATGGTCATGTGACCTGCTGCTGGTCATGTGACGTGTCAGTGGGAGCAGAAACAGTTTGTTTCTGGTTTCTTTGTCCTCAGTGATTCAGTGATTAAAGTCTCTGAGCCAGAAAATCTTTCTGAGAATTTCTCTCCCTCCACACTGACCAGTGTGTGTGTGTGTGTGTGTGTGTGTGTGTGTGTTGAACTTGGCAGTCTGTGTTGGAGGAACAAACTCCCACAAATGTTGTTTTCTCTCTGTGTTCAGAGCAGCAGCTCAGTTTCACTCTTCAGCTCCTGAAGAAGATTTTAAATCAGTTCTGGTTTAAATTAGTTTAAAAATAACATAGTAGTCACTTCCTGTCTGGTTAGAAACCATCTCAGAGGAGAGTTTTTTGGTTTGTATCAGGAGGTTCGTATCTACGTTCCAAAACTGTATCTGTCATTTAAACTCATATAACTCAAACTGTCCCAAAGACTGTTTTTGGAGCTTTGAGGCTTCGAACTGGTCGGAGAGCAGCTCGTGTTTCTGTTCCTGACGTCTGTTTCCCTTCACCTCACCCCAACCTGATCTCTAACCCAGGGCTCTGCACCCTGCGGCTCCGGGGACACATGTGGCTCTTTAGCTCCTCTCCAGTGGCTCCCTGTGACTTTGACCAAAAGCTGGATAGAAATAACATTTATTTTCACATTTTAATTTTCATTTATCATTGTTGTAGACCTAAAGTTATTCTTCAAATCTGCCTCAGGCAGGAGACTGAGAGGTTTTTTTATGCCTGTGCAGAGAATATGTGCTGCTCTGAAACTTTGCAACAGAACAGACAGAGAACACAGAAGGAGAAGCAGGGGGGTAGAGAACGTTGTGCACTGATGAGAAGAAGTAACCTGATTTGTTTCATTCACTTGCCACGTGCATGAACTTCTCTTTTCTCGCTCTTTATCAGTGTTTTGCCTCCTTCAGTGAGCTGACACAACGACTCCTTCTTCTCTTCAAACACAAACCCAAAAAACTCAAACTATCCACTGATCTGGACATCAGTCAGCATCATGGCAACAGCAGAAACTGTGAAGCAGCCGGGTCGCCTCTACATAAACTTTGTCATCCAAAAAGAGGAAATCCATTGAGTCAAAGATAAAACAAACACACAGAATAAGTACAAAACTACAAAGTAAAATAACAAAGGGAACAAGACCAGAACATGCCATCCTGTATGTTCTACGTCCTTATCTCTAACTGTCCATCCTTCAAGAACATGAATCATCTCATATCTGATGAGTTTAAGATGCTGTGATGTTTCTTCAGTGATCTCGCTTGTTTCTCAACAGAAAAACAGTCTTTGCTGTAACGTTTTCTGTCTTAAAGCTGCAGAATCTCTGCACTTGTCCTCACTTCTTAAATATTTAAAAGGTTGAGACTTTCAACCATCGATCTTAACCTCCAAGGTGAACGTTCGGTCGGGTTTAGACACAAAAACCTCCAGGTTGAGGTGAGAGAAAGATGGCGGTCATGGTTAAATGAAACAGGAAGTTACTTCCTGCTTTGTATCAGGTGAGACAAGCAGCAGGAGTCAGTGAAAACAGATGTGTTGTTTTCCTCCTCTAACAGTCTCTGAAGTTCAGTTTCCTCTCTGCGTGTTTCTGTCTCCTCAGCAGCTGTGAGAGCAGCCGAGCGAACTGAACAGACTCAATTATTAAACTTCAACACATTTATTATTACACAGCTGTCAGGCTGCAGCACAGAGGAGGAGGAGGAGGAGGAGGAGGAGGAGGGAGGACCATTCAGTCTTCATCACACAGAAACACTTCGTTCTGTTTTATTTTCTGACTCTTATTTTGGCACTTTTATCCTCGTTAAAAACTGAGATCTGCCAACAAACGCCAAACACCAGCATCTTGTACCAAATGTTGCCATGGTAACAGATGTACCTGTAGTGTGATTGGCTGCCGTCTCTCCCTCTGTCTCTGCAGCTCCGTCCCTGATGTCTCACCGGTTCGTGACGGTGCGTCGCGGCAGCCCAGCGGCTCGCAGCGGGCAGATTCAGCCCGGAGACCAGCTGGAGGCGGTGGAGGGTCGACCGGTCGGAGGTCTGCAGCACAGAGACCTCGCCCAGATCCTGAGGAGAGCCGGGAACACACTGAGACTGAGCATCACACCCAGACACACACGTACGGACACACACTGACACAGAAACAAAGCAGTATATGTATATACATCCTATTACTGATGATATTTTTGTCTACTTCAGGCCAACAAAAATGTTATCATCACTTTCTTCCCAAGAATAAAACAACTTTGAAAAGAAGTTTAATGATTTCTGTCAGGTTTCTTCATTGATTTTACAAAAGCTAAATTGATAACATAACAGTCTGATCACATTAAAGACTCTAATACTTTTATAAAATATGGAGCTTATATGAAATACACAGTACTCTCACTACACGTCAGGAAAATGACCCCACTGGTGCAATTTCACACACCACAATACCATGTGTGACCACTAGGGTGCACAGAGTTCCGAAAATCCCCTCCATAGGTATCAATTTTTATTTATTTATTTTTAAACTGCACCAGGAGTATCAGCAGACTGTTTCATTTTGACTGCAGTGTTCATGCCTGTGGGGACCAGGACTCAGTCCCCACAGGAAAAACTGGTCCCCACAGAGTCTGTGAAATCTCAGAGTTATGGATCTGACTGGGATAGAAAAACAAACACACACACACACACAGGTCTGATACTAACTCCAACATAAAATATCAGGATATCAGCTGAGACTGAGCTTCAGCCACTGACTGTATATAAAGATGGACGAGATGATGGCTCCCCAAAAGTGAAAGCAAAACATCTGCATGGCCCCCTGGTGGCTGGCTGCAGTATAGGTCATAATAAATTGATTTAATTAATCTGGTCATTTTCGGCACACTCTGAGTCTCTTTCTGAGCTGATGTTTGAGCCACAGGACTCATTTTAGAGTCGAACCAAATTTGCAGTGCAGGGTTCAGAGGGGAGCGAGGACCAATCAGCTGCTCTGGATGAATTTGTGACGTGATAAATATTGGTGGGCCATTGTTGAAGTAGAGCACCAGAGCATCTGAAAGTGCCATCATGTGGACACAAATAGACCATAAAACGTAGCTGGCTTATATCTAACTGACTAAGTCCCACCCCTTTTCACGCTGTGCTCCAATGACAGTCAAACAAACTTGGTCCTTCGGTCAACTTTCTCCTTTCCTGTTTCCTGTGTTCAGGTCTGCTCTGTGCTCGGCTCGTCTATGTTTTTTTTTTGTTAAAAGATGTTGCTAGGTGACCTGTAAAAAACACATATATTGACATCTTAAGTTAGCTAATGTTAGTAAAATGCTAGCTAACTAGCTAGCTAATCTACGTGAGTGTCACTTTTACAGGAAAAGGAAAAAGTTGACTGAGGTACCAAGTTCGCTCAGCTGTTATTGGAGGACAGGCCAAAAAGGGGCGGGACTTACAAAGAGTCAGTTCTAGACAGTTGAAGTCATACTGTCCACATCTTCCTCATCACCTGAGAGTCCAGATACACTGACATGTCTTCTGTGTATTAGAAGTTAGGACACACAGGGCGCACAAGGAAGCCTGTTTCTGCCTTGTGTGCATTATTGCTAGCAAACAAACTTCTAACTGCCTCTGAGCTTTCAAACTAACAAATAACAGTCAGGACGGTCTGCAGGAGGCGAAGGGATGTTTTATTTTATATTTGTCATACAGTGTGAGACTATGAATCACATGTGAGCTATGACACTTTACTCATACAGTCAGAGCTAAATTTAACTACAACATTTATAACATCACACAGTGGATGAACAGATTTAGTTATTTGATGCTTGAAAGAGGGGTCAGATCTGAAAACTTGCCTCATTAACCAATCAGAAGCCGTCCTGAAAGAGCTGAACTCTGAATGGACAGAGAGCTGGAGAGTACAAAACAGAGGAAGCTATTAGCTTATTAGCTGTGTCGCTAACATCTAGTTTTATTGAACCTCCTCTATCAGAATATGAACTGTTTCACACACATTCAGGAGACCGGAGAATGTCACACTGATACAGCTGTTAATACACTGACTTAGCATCCCATTAGCTATCGAGCTAAGCTAACAAATTTGGTATGTGATCTTGAGCAAGCTCATAAGTTTGAAAAGCTTTATTTTCTCTCATCAATAACTTTTTATTAAATGAAATAATGAACAAAATCTGAGTGGAGGAGTAAAATCATGTGACTGACTCATGTTAGCCCAGCCACTGAGTTAGCAGTTAGCTTTCCAGCTACAGTTCTTCACCAGCAGGATTGAGGAAACTACCAATGACGTGACACCGGAACAAGTTGAGTTGCTAGTGTGAAATTTAGTTGAATTAATTAAAACTACTTTGAAGAAGTTGTCCAACTATTTTGTGTTAAAAATTATTTTTTAAAAAGGGTCAAATTGACCGTTTGTGTCCCTGAGATTAGAAATTCTAACAAAATATAATATGAAAAAGTAACATAGGAGAAAAAATGACACTCAGTTAATTTTAATGAAAAAAAGTTTCTGAATACTTGATACACTGAAGTTAAAACTGACACTGTCTCTGTTTTTGTTTTTCCTATTTTTCATTTATTTTTTTCTTTTGTTATATCTTTTATGTATTTTTTATTGATTGATTAAACAATTGATTTTTAACTGACACCGTCTCCTCTGTGTCTCCTGTCCTCAGACTCGTCCTCTGTGTCAGAGGGAGCAGACCTGGATATCGACAGTCGGTTGATGAAAGGATCGAGCAGGAGGTCAAAGGTCAGTCTGACAGTCAGTATTACAGTATTCAGTGTAGCAGCAGTAACAGTACACACAGTCAGTGCCGTAATACTGCAGGACTTTGTTGTGCTGTTACAGAATATTGATGTTTAGATGCATTTAAAGAGTTTAATAAAGTCAGAATATTTTGAATGCTCTGAAAGTAAAGCTGTATTTTTACAGGACAAATAGATTTAATATCTTAAAATTATGACTTTAAATACTTTGAATCATGAGAATAATGTTGTAATGTGATGAGATCTGATGTTAAAACTGGACTAAATTATTACAGATTTCAGGATCTGTTGGAGGAAACAAACTGTAGTTTTTGGTAGTTTGATAAAATAACTCTTGCAGTTCGTAATCTTCAGTTTGATTATAACATACAACACTTTGTTTTTGAAATATTAAAAACTTTTTATTGACTTTATTCTTATAATTTCATGACTTTTTCTCATAATAGTTACTAGTTATACTTGCTCAGTTCCAGCTTTGTCTCTTTTTTTATTATAAAATTATATCAAAACATGATTTTGTCTCACAACTACAACTTTATTCTCAATGAACTTTCTTTTCACTGAATCTCAATTTTTCTTTGAGTTTCTCAGCAGGAACAAACAGGAGCAGCAGTAGTAAAGTAATAATAATGATAATGTCTTTCCGTCCATCTGTCCCTCGGTCTGTCTCTCAGGATGAGTCCAGGTTCTACAGTGTGGATCTTGAACGAGGTCCGACAGGTTTCGGGTTCTCTCTGAGGGGGGGCAGCGAGTACAACATGGGACTGTATGTACTGGGCCTGATGGAGGGGGGGCCGGCCCAACGCAGCAACAAGATACAGGTACACGCACGCACGCACGCACACACGCACGCACACACGCACGCCCACAACACCCCGCTTCACTCTAAACTCGTCTATCAGCCCTCAGTGAGCCTCATGTTTGACCTGCGCTGTCAGCGGCCGACAGGAGAGACGCTCTGTGCTGCGCTTTGACTTCCTGTGACTGTCTGTGAATCTGATGTTTTCACATCACAGATGATGAAGAAAGATGTTAATGAATCAGAGAGAGTAAAAGTGAGTCCCAGCGCACCACAGAGCGTCTCTCCTGTCCACTCTCTACAACAACATGATGAGGAAAGAAACAACTTTTCCCATTTAATGCTGAATGAGGTACGAATGATTAAGAATTCACTGTCATGGTTTTACTTCCCTGCTCTGTACACAAATAAACATCTCTGCAAAATATGTTGCTGCTTCAACAGCATAGCGAACATGGAAACAGATGTACTGATTTTCCCCACAAATAATGACATAAATTAATGCAGAACATTTGCCGAATTTACAAGAAGGCACAGATAGTTAAGAATTTGTCACAGACAGTGTTTCACGGAGTTTATAAAGTTTGTCCTCACTCAATAACTCTCAAAATAGCACCATTTTTTAAGGGAGTCTGGGGTTACTGGTGTGTTCACAAATACCTGCTGCAGTTAAGAAAGCCCACACTGCCAAAAGAAGGTGGTCACATGACCCAGACCGCCACTAAACATGGTCTGAGTCCAGACTAACTTCAGTCTGTAGTAATAAACCCTGCAGCATCTAGGGGGCAGCACTTTGTTAAACAGCAACTAGCAGGCTCTTAAACAGGGCTGAAACTAGCAAATAGTTTGATTATCGATTAATCTGCTGATTATTTTCTTACTTGATTGACTTGTTGAAAGTTCTGTTTTGTCCGTCCAGCAGCATCAAACCCAAACATGTTCAGTTTAATATCAAAGGAAACTAAATGAATGAATAAAATCACATTTATGAAGCTGTAACTGAAGAATAAGGTTCAAAGTTCAGCTTTTTGTCTTTATAGGACTCAGCAGGACTGTACTTCGTCATCTTGAACAAAGAAACATTTTCTGACATTTTATGGACCAAATAACTGATCGATTAGTGGGAAAATTATTGTCAGATTGATCATTAGTTGAAAAATAAAAAGTTTTTTCAAATGACAACATCGTGACAGGATTAATTTTTCAGGATTTTGTTCCGAGAGCAGGATGCTGAGTTTTAAATAAAGCAGATGATCAGTTTGTTAACGTGTTCCATCAGAGAACGACAGTCTCTCCTGCACGTTCTTCACCGGTTCCCTCCTTTATGATATTTAATTATTTTAATTATTGATGAGTTTCTGTCTGTGAGACTCTGAACATCAAACATTCAACACTACAGCTGCTTCTACAGCGCTCTGCTTTCTGCACTTGAAACATTTAACACCAGCCTGACTGAGTGCAGAGCTGCCGGCGCCCTCTACAGGCTGCACAGAGTCATGAGTGAAAATATCACAATCACAAGTTTCTGTCCTACTTTTTTAACACAAACACTCGTCCTGCTCTTCTCTAATTAAGTTCAGTCACCTGCACTTTGTCTAAACTAAAATCAGCACAGCTCAACACTTCCTGCAGATGTTTGACTTCACACACAGCCCCACCTTTAATGTGAAACATCTGCAGGAAGTGTTGAGTGATAAAACATCGCAACATGCATCGCTTTTTTTTTAAAGGCGCTGTGAAATCTGCAACAATCAACCAGAAAAAGACGGTAAAATCCTGGAGGGACTGATTCATATTGATCCATGTCAATATCAGAGGTGTGATGTCACTGAGGTGTACCTGTGTGTGTGTACCTGTGTGTGTGCCTGTGTGTGTGTACCTGTGTGTGTGTGTGTGCCTGTGTGTGTGTACCTGTGTGTGTGTGTACCTGTGTGTGTGTACCTGTGTGTGTGTGTGCCTGTGTGTGTGTGTACCTGTGTGTGTGCCTGTGTGTGTGTGCCTGTGTGTGTGTACCTGTGGTGTGTACCTGTGTGTGTGTGCATGTAGGTGTGTGCCTGTGTGTGTGCCTGTGTGTGTGTGTACCTGTGTGTGTGTGCCTGTGTGTGTGTACCTGTGTGTGTGTGTGCCTGTGTGTGTGTGCCTGTGTGTGTGTGTGCCTGTGTGTGTGTACCTGTGTGTGTGTGCCTGTGTGTGTGTACCTGTGTGTGTGTGTACCTGTGTGGTTGTGCCTGTGTGTGTGTGTGCCTGTGTGTGTGTACCTGTGTGTGTGTGCCTGTGTGTGTGTCCTGTGTGTGTGTACCTGTGTGTGTGTGTGCCTGTGTGTGTGTACCTGTCCTCTCAGGTGTCTGACCAGCTGGTGGAGATTAACGGCGACAGCACATCAGGGATGACCCACAGTCAGGCTGTGGAGCAGATCAGGAGAGGAGGACATCGAATCCACCTCGTCCTCAAGAAAGGAAACGGATACGTGCCCGACTACGGTGAGACCTCACACACAACTTAGAGTACTACAGTACTACAGTACACTGTGTCCTCAGTACTGCAGGACACAGTGTCCTCAGTACTGCAGGACACAGTGTCCTCAGTACTGCAGGACACAGTGTCCTCAGTACTAGCAGGGACACAGTGTCCCGCTGTGTCCTCAGTACTCTGTGTCCTGTTGGTTCTGTAACACCTGACACCAGGTGACTGACAGCAGGGGCAGACGTCTGTTTCTCTTGAACCTCGTCTTTGTTTCTCTCTGAACTTTAACACTTTATTTCTTCATCACAGCGCTGGAAGAAGTTTCCAGTTTAATCTGGAAATAATTTTTTCCATTAATCAATTAGTTGTTTGGTCAATAAATATCAGAAAATGGTGAACAATCAATCCTGTCACAATCTGTCAATGAAAATAGGACCAAACGTGAAAACAGGTGGAGCGCACAGATTTACTCCACCTGTTTTCACGTTTTTCTGTTGCAGCATATCATCTTTTATATTTAAAATTCAAATGTCATTTTATTAGAATATAAATATTAGTAGCTTCAAATGCTCAGAAACATCCAACAATCGTCCAACAAAGGTTGTGCAGGATTCACAGGGATTGGCTGAATTTGAGCTTCCTGGACAGACTGGAAATATAGGCTGAAAAGTTTCTGTAAGTCATAAAATATCAGAAAAGGTGAAAAATGAATCCTGTCACAATCTTGTCAACTGTGATGTTCAGTTTCTCACATTCATAACAAACAAAATTTCATGAAAATCTCTTCAGAATTAAACAAAATACAGTCAGTTTTGTGGTGAAGTCTGCAGCTCTCAGCAGATCTGGACAATATGGTGGACGGGCAGACGCACAAATGTAGCATCTTTGTTTCTGTATCTATAGTTCTCACCCTGGAACACGACCGCAGCTGCACATCCTGGGTGGTTAGCAGTTAGCAGTTAGCTCATTAGCTACATCACTGAACTTCTGGGAAAACAAATGTTTTGCTACACAGATCTGCCATTCTCTTAATTTCAGTCTTTTTACTGTTTGACTTTGTTTCTTCCTCCTCCTGTCCTCCTCCTCCTCTCTTCCTCCTTCCTCTTCCTCTTCCTCCTCTCCTCCTCCTCCTCTTCCTCCTCCTCCTCCTCCTCCTCCCTCCCCTCCCCCCTCTTCCTCTTCCTCCTCTCCTCTCCTCCTCTTCCTCCTCCCCTTCCTCCTCCTCTCTCTCTCCTTCCCCCCTTCCTCCTCTTCCTCCTCCTCCCCCTCCCCCTCTTCCCTCCTCCTCCTCCTCCTCCTCCTCCTCCTCCTCTCCTCCTCTTCCTCCTCCTCCTCCTCAGTGGAGCTGTCCAGCTTGTCTCTCTGTATGACCAACTCTAAACAGGGGGAACCCTGCTTCTACGTGATTGGACGCACTGAAAACTCGCGGTCGGTAACTCTCTGTTCTCCTCTTCCTCTTTTATTTCCTCTTTACTTTCACTCACTCTCATCCCTTCATCTTCATCTTCATCTTCATCAGCGACCTGCAGCTGAACTCATCTGCAGGTTTTAGTCCATCTTCTCATGAACGCAACGTTTATTAAAGCTCCTCAGTTACATCAAATCTTCATGTTGTGATGTCACATAATAACATTTATAACATGTAATAACATCTTATAAATGTTTAAACACATGTTAATAATGGTAAATGTGTTATGAATGTGTTATTATCATTAATACTCAGTATAATATTTACCTGTTGTTAACATGTTAAAATCTACATAACATTTTATTATTATGGTTCATAACATGATATCAACATGTTATAAACATGTTATAATATGGATATGACTTTAAAAACAATGTGTTATCATGAAGCAGGTGTGTGTTATTAACATATTATAAACATGTAAATATATTGATAAATGATATATAAATCAGAATCAGAATCAGAAATACTTTATTTATCCCTGAGGGGAAATTGTTGAATAAATAAATGATTGTTTCATGTTATTCACATAAATAAATGTTGATCATTTATATTTATATTTATATTTATGTGGTTCTACCCAGAACTATTTGCTTATGAAGAACCCTTTTTGGAGGAAAAGGTTTGTCAAGGGTTCTTTGTACTGCAACATCAAATGGTTCTCAGTACAACCGAGTGTGTTCTAGATAAAACCCTTGGAATATAAAAAGGTTCTCGATAGGACTTCCTGTGTGTGTTCTAAGTAAAACCCTTGGACTATAAAAATGTTCTCAGTAGAACACCCCTGGGTGGATTCTACTTAGCATCCTTACAAAGATGGAAAGGTTCTGGATAGAACCTCCAGAGAATTATCCAAGTGGAATCATTGCATCATAATGGGGGTTCCAGGTGAAACCTTACACAGATGGTTCTAGATATAACCCTTAATGTTGGGTTCTAGGTAGAACTCTTTGAAAGGGTTCCAAGTGAAAGAAACCAAACCAAACCAAAAATGGTTCTCCTACAGGGAAAGAAAGAAACACTCAAGTATAGTACAAGTACCTCAAAACTGTACTGAAGTACAACACTTGAGTAAAAGTACTTAGTTACTTTCCATCACTACCCGACTGGACACAGACAGTTCCTGGTCTGAAACCTTGAACTTAGTCCAGTTTCTATAAAGTAGAATCCATCAGATGAAACGTTTCCTCAGTGGGGCTTTTATTGTGAAAATCTGCTGCGTCCAGTGTGACAGTAGAAGAAGAAGGTTTGATGACAGCAGCACCTGGTGGAGGTCAGAGGAACTGCAGCTCAACATTCACTCTGTCTGTTTGTCTTTTAGGCCCTGAGGAAGGAGCTCTCTCCCCCTCCTCCTCTTCACACACAGAGGAGCAGGATGTGGATACCATCACCATGGCAACCACTTCCCTCAACCAGCAGAGGGGAGGAGGAAGTGCTACAGGAGGAGGAGAAGGAGGAGGAGAGAGGATGAGGAGGCCGAGGAGAGACGGAGAAACCAAACGAAGAACAGCAGGAGGAGGAGGAGGAGGGTCAGGGCCTCCTGACCTGGACCTGGACCTGGTGGAGGAGGAGGCACGGGAGGAGGAGGAGGAGGAAAGAAGGAGGAGGAGGAGGAGTCAGACTGTCCGGCAGAAGGAGAAGCAACAAGGGAGGAGGAGCAGGAGCTTACCCAGGAACAGTGCTCCATCCTGGGACACGTCTGTGCCAGAGGAGGAGGAGGAAGTGAGGGAGAGGAAGAGGAGGAGCGAGATGAAGGGCAGGAGGAGGGAGGAGAGAGACGAGAGAGACGACAACACTGCCCGCCACGTAAAGAATCCTGGGACCTCCGCTACAGCTCAGAGGGCGGCGTTCTCCTTCCTCCGGCCGATGGACGACGAGGACCAGCGTCTGTCTGACAGCGAATCAGCAGCCAGCTTCTCAGAGGTCAGCCTATCAGCAGCCAGCATCACCACCGCGGGGTGGAGGGAGCATTCTGATTGGAGGAGAGCCGGGTCACCGGGGGAACAGGGGAGCGCCCCGGGCCCCTGGCTGAAGCCGAGCCCGCAGAGACTGACGCAGGTTCTGATTGGCAGTCGGCTCCGTGGGCGGGAACTACTGGGCGGGCTCTCTCTCTGATTGGCTCACAGCGAGACATTCTCTTTTTTCTTTAACGGCTACTTTTAAAGGGCTTTTTTTCATTGGCCTGTGGAGAGGAAGACCCGCCTCTTCCTGCTTCTTATTGGATGACAGCAGACAGTTAAGTTTCTGATTGGAGGATGAGAAGCAAGGACCTTTTTTTTGATTGATTGGCTGGTGGGTGGGTTTTGAGGCCTTTGATTGGCCAATGACATAACAGCTGCACACAGAGCCATCTAATTATCAACAGTATGAATTTTTATTTTACCCATCATCCCTCAGTGCATCCTGAGACCTGCATCTGCCTCAACTCTGACCCTCTGGTATCACGACGCTGGTCCAATTTAAACCAGGCTAAATCACCATGGTAACCAGGGCTGTTCTGATACAGATAACAGTGTCAGTGAGAACGTGAGTCGATGGTGACGCTGAGATACATGCAAAGATTCGTGGCAGTGGTTCATGTTACAGTGTTGTTGTGTATCTTCACTGGTCTGATTGGATAAAAAAAAATACTTTACTGGCTCAGATTTTATCTGTATGTTGGTTTGTTCTTTATCCCACAGATTAACTGAAATTAGATTCAAAAATAAAAACATCACCTTGCTTACAGGATCACAATATATTAAATCGTAACCCCTGTATTGTGATACGAAGAATATCACCAGATTCTTGTCAAAATACAGGCCTAACAATTAACACATGGAAAAGTTATAAGAGCAATATGTCGCAACTGTTTGTGCAAAAATGAGTCCTGAATGAATAGAGCCACAGACTGTGTATTAAACAGGCTGAAAAGCTGTTTAATGTACAATCTAAGGTTGAAGCAAGTTGTTTACCTCAGGCAGGCTGCAGGAGCACTGCAGGAGCACTGCAGGAGCACTGCAGGAGCACTGCAGGAGCACTGGCAGGAGCACTACAGGAGCGCAGGATGCATGCATCATCGTGAACTGATTTCAGCTGTTAGTAACACTGTCAGCTCTCTGTTGATGTAAAGTCCAACTTGTTCTGACTCACTGCTGCCAAACTCCATTACTATTTTCATCAATTTAACAGTTAATAAACATCTACTGCTTCTAGAAGATTAGTAATGATTTCTTACGTCTCATGAACTGACACTTACACATTCAGTGAACATACAGCTTTAATTTGAACTCTAAATATTGTGAAATAGGCAAATAAAAAAACAGTTATTCCAGCCTGGAAAAGAAATTTCAAAGGCTTCAGTGTGGTTGTCAGAGAAACGTGTATTTCAACGCAACACGTTTCCTTTATTTTATGATTTATTACAGTGAATATATGACAGATTTCTGCTTTAAACTCATTAACCAGCGTCCTGATACCGTCTCTCAGGGTCTCTGACGTTGGACCGATGCAGGACTGTGACATCATCCTCATCCTCATCTTCATCTCTTTAAACTTGTATGCAAACAACAAACAGGAGAACCTTTGAGTCCTGACGCCTCCCAGATGTTTGTGGTTCTGTGTAATCTGAGCATGTGAATATGACGGAATGATTTTTTATTTTTATAACTCGACATGTAAAGGATCAATGATGACATCATCATGATTATTATTATTATTGATGATTATTATTGTTATTATTAGAGATTAAATAGACCCACAGATGATCTGATCTGCCTGCCTGCTTGTAAAAAAGAAAAAAAAACAACTTTGTCCTGATGATGTAACAGAGCCATACACACACACACAAACACACACAATAACATCGCCATGGCAACTCGGCCGACAGGATGAACTGTTTCTATAGCAACGGCTGTGGCGGAGCAGAACTCTGCGGGCCAACATGGCCGACGACCTGCAGCTCTGGATCATAAAACAAGTGCCTCATTTTATTTCAGCCTTTGTCCTGCAAACTGATGCCGAGGCTGCGGGCGGAGACGCCGCCACGACACACCACGCCATGTTCACAGCCCGCTCGCCACTTTGTCCTGTCACGTCCCATCATGCACCTCCACGTTCCCCATGTTCCTCACAGCTTGAAGTGATTCTGTTCTAACAGTTTTATTCTGAATCCAAAGAAGTTCAGTTCACTTTCATCAAATCCTCACATGACAAACTGAACCAGCAGATTTTTGGCATCTGTTGCTTGAAAAAAAAAAAAAGATTAAAATGATTCAATTATGAAAACAGTTGCAGATTCATTTTCTCTCGATCAATAAAATCGATTAGTGGTTGCAGCTGTGATTCAAACGCCTGCAGGAAAAGTTTCACTGTTGTTGTTTTAATGACATTTTTAATGTTTGATTGATTGGAAACACGACTGCAGCTCATTTCTGACACGTGTTGGAATTAAAGACGTCCTGAGCTCATCTGAAGCATCAGTATCAGTCATATTATGATAATGGATAATTATCAGCTAAAATAAAGCTGAAAAATCGAGTCCTTTCTCTACTGAACTCTGCTGTGTTGTGTCCACTTTGACCAAAATATGACAGAGACGCTAATTAATGTTAATTCAGTCAATTAAACAAAACTAGAAGGGTCCTCAGAGAGCACAGACCTCCACCAGAGACCAGCATCCACTCTTCTATCATCCGTCTGCAAACTTCAGTCATTATCTGCTCGTCCTCACATCGACTGAAGGTCAGGTTTAGTTTTTTTAGTCCACAAACTCTGCTGGAGTTTCACAGGAAAACAGAATCTCACAAACAGTGGGAGTGAACGGTGACCAGGTTTCAAACATAAAACAACTGAATAAAAACATAAAACTCCTCCATCCTGCTCGTCTGCTGTTAATCCAAGTCTGCTAAAGCCGACACACCGTCACACGCCATCACACACGCACACAGTTCAGACAGTGTGCACGTGAACGTGGCTCCAAAGATCTACAGTGAAGATTCAGGATAAAAACATGGTTTAAATGACATTTTATTTAGTCTTCTTGGCATGTCGGGGCTTTAGGACACTTGGATTACAGCAGACGAGCAGGATGGAGCCATTTTATGTTTTGTTTTTTGTTCACTGGCCAAAAGGCTCATAAATGTTTAAACTTTAGCAGCCACTCATCAGATTATTGATTTGTGAAGAAACGATATTTTGCTGGTGGTCGGAGCTAATTTTGGTCTAAAATTCAGTCTAACTGTAAAAACCAAAGTAGAAACATGAGTAAATATTAAAGCGACTATAAGGAACTTTCACGTGTTGATTTTGGAGCCCCCTGTGGACAAAAGTGGTCGTGTTTCCACAATAAAAAAACAAAACAAAATATAACATCAAAACTAATTTATCTAAATAAAAATCTCATCCTGCTTCTTTTTAACCAGCTGACGTTGGACTGACTGTGTCTGTGACTGTTGGATCTGATTTAAGGAGAATCTGACCTCCTGTCAGAAAGTCAGAATAACTCTCGTTAACTTCTGTGGGTCATACAGAGACATCAGGATTAAACTGAGACTGTTTATAACCTGTTATAAACTCACTGCAGGAGATTTAACATATAAAGACTGAGAAGAATTAATAAAGCTGCACCTTCTGCTAAAAACAAAGTCAGATTGTGATTATTTTGTCTGAAATTGTGACATGCAGGAGTGGAAGTAACTAATTACAAATACTCAAATTACCATAATTAAGTAGTTTTTTGGGTACTTGTACTTTAATGAGTAGATTTAAGTCTGTACTTTTACTCATACTCTAGTACCCATTACTTCTACTTACTTTTAAAATCATACTTTAGTACAATTGAATTAATATCCAAACGTTAATCTGCATATTAGTGAACAATCAGGTGATCAGATCACAAACGGACCAATGAAAACAAAGAGACATAAACAAAACAGCAGCAGGTTTAGAGTAAGAACATTTATGATTAATCATTAATCAATTAATCACTGTTAAGAATTTAACCAATTAAAATGTATTGATGGATATTTAATCAATAGATGTGGCAGGAGTTTACAGCAGAGCTGTTTGTTGAATAAAGACGATTAAACTTCAACTTCAAATGAGAAAAAAAGAACAAAAAATTAAAAATGAGGAAACAAACGTGTTTGTATCTTATAAATTATTAATAATTTATTGATTGTTAGTGTTTTCAACCACTAGTTTGGAGACGTGACTGTGACATCAGCAGTTAAAAGTAACTAATACTTGAATACTTTGTGCTTTTACTTAAGTATTTTTCTAACAGCAGTACTGTTACTTGTCACAGTACTGGTACTTGAGTACAGACTTTCTGGTGATCTGATTAATGGAAATGATCAGTTTTGCATCAGAATGTTCATGTTTTATTTATTGACGACTGAACCAAACTAAGATTTTTAGGTCAGAACAGCAGCTCCTCATCATAAAGCTGTTTTCTCTTATTTTTTCTTTTTCAAACTATGATTTAGTTCCATGATTTGGATATTTTAACATGTATGACATTATTCTACCGACTCACAGCGTTAATGAAAGAGAAAAACAGCTGCTGTATGATTCACATCTGCTCCAGATGTTACTGAGTTCTTCTTTGGCTCGTGCTGCAGCCCTCCACCAAGTTTCATTAAGATCAGTTTAATCCTGATGACAAACAGACACACAAACGGTTCAAAAGGACGAAGAGTGTCTGTGTTTCTCAAACCAACAGAGAATCAGATCAGATTCACAATCAGCAGATAATCAATAATAAAGGACTTGGATTACGACTTGATTGGGACGTCCTTCTGTGTTTCTACAGATTAAATATCTGAATACATCTGATTTTATTCTAAAATTAAATAAAAATGTTACAATCCCGACATCAAAAATGCTCGATGAACACACACTCCTCCATCATCCATCACATCAGTGTTTTTCACACCATTTTCCTCCGTCACCTCCACAGTTACACCACAAATCCCACACACCCCTGCGCTGCCCTTTAGCCCCGCCCCTCAGCCTGCTCTCTCTCTCTCTCTACATATATATATATATACACAAGGGCATTTGGATCTTTGTCTTCTATGCATTTTCTAACACTGTCTGTCTCTGCTGGTGATTGATCAATTGACTGATTGGCAGCTGATCAGCAGCTGATCAGAGGAGGATCACCAGAGTCTGGACTCTGCTTCTGATGACAGCTCCTAATATTCAGGTTCTGGTCCAAAGACGACCAGGAAGCACCGAGTTTCATCATCAGATCTGCTCCCAGAGGAACGTCACAGAGGAACGTCACTGAGGAACGTCACAGAGGAACATCACAGAGGAACATCACAGAGGAACGTCACGGGGAATGTCACGGAGGAACGTCACAGAGGAACAGGACTGAACTGGTTTAATAAAGTGTGAACACAGAGCTGACTGAAGCAGCTTCATGTGGTCTGTGTGTGTCTGAGTCTTTAATTCTGATCTGACGTCTGAATAGAGCTGCAACAAACATTATCAATTCATTTATCAACCATTTTCTCTATTAATTGATCAGTTGTTTGGTCCATAAAATGTCAGAAAATGCTGATCAAAGTCCAAGATGACGTCCTAAAATGTCTCGTTTTGTCCACAACTCAAAGATCATCAGTTTACTGTCAGAGAGTAAAGAAACCAGAAAATATTCACATTTAAGAAGCTGAAATCAGAGAACTTGGACTTTTTTCTTGAAAAAAAGAAAAAGAACAAAGACGCAAAACAAGTAATTGATTATTAAAATAGTTGGAGATAAATTTAATAGTCGTCAACTAATCGATTAATTGCTGAACTCAACCTCCCAACACTAGCTGGACAGAGTTCAGTCACCCTGAGCTAACTGTTAGCTTGCTAACTAGCCAGCAGCCTCAATTTAACAAACAATGCTAATTTTACAAGAAGACTTCATTTCGAAGATAAATAGTTCACTGTGAATATTGAGAATATTTTATGTGTGTTTAAGTAGAGCGGAATCAGTATGTGAATTAGCTAGCTTAGCATAAAGACTGGAAACCGGGAAATAGCTGAGAAATGAAACTGAGAAACATAAAATAAAAGATATAATTGTAAAAACTACAGTTTGTGGTTTAGGGTAGAGTTACCATACACTGGACTATTCTTAGCTCCTACCACTAGCCAGCCTCATCTAATACAACCAAGCCTTTGAACAGAAACTTCATCTGAAGAAAGATAAACCATTTTCACTGAGATTTGGAATATTTTATGTAGTGTGTTTACTAGTAAGCTGTCGTAGTGTTAGCTAGCTTTAGCATAGCTGAACTGTGTTAGCTCTCAGATGATTATGAAACATAAAACAAAGATCAATGTTAAAAAGCTACAGACAATTGAGAGCGTTACATACTGTTGGTCAACTATGCATTGCTAGTATCTACCGACTCTCAACAGGACATGTGATGTGTCAGTACCATGGTGACACTAATCTCCTGTAAGAAAGTGGAAAACCATTCTCGGAGTCTGGAAACTCCAGTTCATCCTGAATGATTGCTAACTGCCTATCTGTGTCAGCTTCTGAGCAGTGTGTAGCTTCTGTGTGTGTTGTTGTGCTGTGTGTTGCTGTAGTGTTTTGGACCTAATACCTGAGCTCTCAGACAACTTGAGAGCGTTTATTGTGTGTGGTGTGTGCAGTGCTATCACACTGACTCTCATAAGGACACTGTGATGTGTCAGTTCATGGTGAGTGTCGGTGATGTGACACGTATGGCGGATAGTTATTGATGTTGTAACACAACCTGAGTCAACTCCAGACCTCAGTGTGTGTGTGTGTGTGTGTGTGTGTGTGTGTGTGTGTGTTTGTTGTTGGACTCCCTGAGCTCCTACAGACACTCAGAGGTGTGTGTGTGTGTGTGTGTGTGTGTGTGTGTGTGTGGTGTGTTTGTTGTTGGACTACACCGAGCTCCTATCACAGACACTCAGAGGTGTGTGTGTTGTGTGTGTTGTGTGTTGTGTGTGTGTGTGGTGTGTTGTGTGTTGTGTTGGACTCACCTGAGCTCCTTCAGTCTCGTGCTTCAGCTCCTGGATCAGTTTCTCTCCTCTGATTGGACATTGATCGATCACTCTCAGGTAAACAACAGACGATCCGTGATCACCTGTCTGCAGGTACCACCGCGGACATTTAAACATTACCCAGCATGCACCTGTGACCCGCGCAAGTATAAAAAATGTTCGATTTGGGACACAGAGCGTCCCCGCCGGGCGGTGCAGTGAAGGAAAGTAATGAAATACTGTCAAAGAAATATTTATACTGCTGTATGAATGAAACATGAGAAATTCTAAGAAAACAGAAAATCCAAAGAGGAACTAAAATATATACAAATATATATACACAACAATACAACAGTGTACATAAACAATGAAAACATGCAAGAAAATCATAAGTCTGTATAATTATTATGATTATATTTCTTCTTATTTCTATTATTACATCATTATGACTAAAGACAGCCATAGTTAAATTAGACAGAAAGAAAAGAAAAATAAAAAGAAAAGAAAGAAAGAATGTGTTTGGGCCCCTCATGAACACAAAAATGACTGAATTGTTTTCAAAGGTTCAGTTACCGTGACGACAGATGAGCAGATGCAGCCAGTGAGCAGCTCAACGATTTCCTGTCAGTGACATCATGGATCAGCTGATGATGTCATACATGTAAAGCAGCTGTAAACCGTGTCAGATGTTTTCTTTGTGGACACAACCATGAGTGACATAAATATTAATAAATATAAATATAAAACTCTTACTGAACTGTGTGTTTTGGTGTCATGGACTCAGATATGAAGAGTTTTGATGTTTGAAGGTTTGAATGTGAATCGTTCACATGAACGAGACGTTAAAACAAAAACAAAAGAAAAAGACCACATGACACGTCACATTGATATAAAACTCTTTATATTTATATCAAAAATCTGTTTGTGTTTAAACAAGTACAGCTCGTATCTCCAGAGACTCTTCAGATATAAAAACTATTCACAGGAACATGTCAGAAACATCACCCGTCCCACGCTGATGCAACACTGACGAACATTCACCGTCCACATACTTTTAACATGGACTCCGTCTGAATCTGAATCTGGATCTGAAACTGGTTTAACACGTAGAAACAGAATCTGTCCACAAACTAAATATAAAAATAAACATGCGCACAGATCTTTTTTTTTCTTCCCCAAAACTGCTGCATCACATTTTGTTGATCAGCTGATCTTCATCCAACATGTAAACATGCCAAGTCAAACAGGAAGTGACAGCAGGCGGCAGGTCGGCCATGTTGGAGCTGCTTTATGAACAGTTCTGGTCCTTCGACTGTAATGAGGTAACAGTAAGAGTGTGTGTGTGTGTGTGTGTGTGTGTGTGTGGTGAAGCGTTCCTGTAACTTCCTGTTACAGTGTGGCGTTCCCGTCCTGACAGTTAGAACAGTTAGAACACAGTAACAGACCACAATAATTCTACTGGTATAATACAGTTAGCCTGGGGTGCTAATAGTTGTTAGCATGCTAACATGTTATCCAGCTAATATAAGCTACCGTTAGCCACAGAGTGTTTTCTGATGTGACCACAGGGGGCAGTAAAGTTCTACAGAGTATTTAAATATCATTATCACCACAATGTTTATAGTAGAAGCTGAAGTCATGACATCACTTCCTGTCTGTTCTCTGTTCTACCAGCTTGTTTATCAAACAGTGTAAAAACAGACACAAATAAATTCCTCACTAATCTTTCAGGATTTTACAGCATGTCTGGCCCTTCCTAAGTCCCACCCCTTTTTGCTCTGTGCTCCAACAACATGCTTGCTTCCTGTTTCCTACTTCCTGTGTTCAGATCATCTATGATGAAAAGGAAAACATATTTTTAATATGGTTCAAATCTGTTGCTGTAAAAGACGCCTGTATATGCAGCAACATCTTAGCTGGAAAAACACGAGCTAATTAGCTTTAAACTTTAAAAAGTTTTGTTTTACTTTTATTCTTTAGATAAACTTGAATCTTTTAGTTTTATGAACTCAAAGAGATGTAGTTCAGAGACTGGTCACAGTGAGCTGTGAACCTCATTTGTCTTTATTTTGGTTTTAATAGAAAATATTAAAATTTTAACCATCATTCACTTTCACTGCAATGAATTTATACAATGATTGTTTAAATACAACTTTTTTGGTATCTAAAACTCAAAGATTTAAGTTTATCTACAGAAGAAAAGTTAATTATCTCGATTAGGTAAAACTTCTTCAAAACTTAAAAAATTGAGTTGGGTGCAAAACTCTAAAGTCTACTGCCGTATGTTCTCAACTTCTACATGAAAATTCTAAATGAAAATTAAAATGTGAAAAAAATAACTGTTTCATTTCCATTTAAAGTTTTGCCAAAGGAGCCACTGGAGAGCAGCTGAGGAGCTGCATGTGGCCCCGGAGCCGCAGGTTTCAGACCCCTGGACAACCACAGATATGACACGCGGCCGCTCAGTCTCACTTCCTGTTTTTTTTAATGTGGCCACTCGTGGTGTTACAGTGAAAAATTCCCCCTCAGTCCAATGATGAAAGAGACGTGTGTCAAACAGCTGACAGGACGCTTCGACCTGCAGACGAGGACGTGAATCTTTGATCCATGGAGGTTTGATATTTGTAAAACTTTCATCCAGATGAAAAGAGACGAGGAAATCTGTGACATCATCACAATGTCAGACAGTGGGCGGGGCCAGCAGGAAAAACACTGCCATCTTCACGTCAAAGATTATTATAATGAGATGATATTTAACATCTGTGAGATAAATGACATCGATCGTCAGTGAGTCGACTGAGGTTCTGTTCTGTACCAAGTTTACTCGTCTGTTACTGGAGCACCGAGCAGAACAGACGTTAATCAGAGAACTTCTCCTGATTTCACCTGAGTTTCAACTGGTTTCATTTCTTGAAATGTTTTTATTCTCATATTTGACGTTTTACACTGAATTATTTGATCAGTTTTCTTTTATAACCTGATGAATTTCTAACCTGTCTGTTTTATTTGCTGCCCTTTGTGAAGCACTTTATAATGTGAATTTTTAAATAAATATCATTATTATTATTATTATTATAAAGGGGCGGGACTTATGAAGGGCCGTTGTCCTGGTTGACAGGACAGACACATACAGGTTTACTGTGTGGAGCTTCTTCATTCATCATTCTTACAAATCAATATTAATCTAGTTTTGAAAAAATGTCAATATATGAGATCTAAATCTCCAGACAGTCCAGTGTTTGTTTGTTTGTTTGTTTGTTTGTTATCATATCAAAGAAAGACTAACATGATGCATCGGGCAGCGCAGCAGCGTCACCTACAGGCAGGTACAGTTGTTTTTTCTATGATAAAATCTTCAGGCACAGTGAAGTCAGACATTTTTCTACCAAGTGTCTGCATACTTTGGTTTGACATTTTCAGAAGAATGGCTAAAATATCTGAACTTTATATTTCAGTTATATTAAATACAGTTTTGTCAGCATGTTGAAATACTGAAACCAGCCTCATTCTTTATTTTCAACTTTGTCAGTTACTCTGCTACAACACTGCATAAACATGCTAAAATATTAGCATACTATTTTCTTACACTGCTGCTAATGTTTGCTAGCGTGCTAAAGTAACACTCACTATCTTATACTATGTGTTTAATATGCACCAAAATAACATATGCAGCAGTCCAGAAGTGTTGCTGTCAGGCTTTATTTTTTCTATTTTACAGTCCTGCTAAATGTTTGTTGACAAGCTGACGAAACGCCTCTGCAACGATATCATCATGCTAAAATATTAGCATACTATTTTTCACACAGCTGCTAATGTTTGCTAGTGTGCTAAAATAACAGCTGGAGTCTGCTACATTCATTATATCATTAATATGTTTAAAACAATATTTTATATCAATATGAGTTTAGTGTGCTAATGTTTGTTAGGATGCTAACAGAAATAAAAACAGGACATGTGACAGGAACACCCACCATTACTGCCATCAGACCAGTGTGTGTGTGTGTGTTTCTGTGACATCACTTCCTGTTTACACTGCAAAGACACCTCAGATCACAGGAGAAGCACCTTTAACTTTTCAAAACTAAAATCTTAAGACAAAGAAGAAGAGCAGCTTTAACGGGCTGCTGGGGTCTTTACCTGCTCAGGTGACTTCCTGTCAGGTGACTTCCTGTCAGAGTTTTTGTTCCTCCAGCAGCGAAAGGAAAACATGGAGACACTTTTTGTTGCTAAAAGTAGAAAAACTCTGAATCTCTAAAAAGCTACAACGAACCTGCGAGTCCAGGTGAGGTCAGAGGTCAGAGGTCAGATGAGGGTCCGGATGAGTGACACTGACAGTTCATCCCCACTCGCTTCATCCCAAACTTCATCTCCATATTCCTCTTCCTCATCTTGTTCTTCCCTCCTCCTCCTCCTCCTCCTCCTCCTCGCCCAGCAGGCAGGGCACACAGGTAACGCAGGGCGGGGCCACCAGCAGTTGGCAGGTTGGCGATCGTGCCACCAGCCGACAGGAAGGAGATCGAACCCTCGACCCCCGACAGACGATCAGCTGCTCGAGGTCCAACAGCAGAGACACCAGCTGACACACACACACACACACACACACACACACACACAAAAAGAGATGTTAGCATCGTTAGCATCATTAACTTCATTTATTCCACTATCAATACACAGTACCACCTACCAACAAGTAACACGCCCTACAGTAACCATGGCAACCACCCAGAACAACCTAAACAACCACCTTGAACCCCAAACTAATAAAATCCACTTTATTTCTACATCAAAGAAAAAAACTAAACCAGAAAATAAAACAAGATAAAACAAAATATAAAACATATTAATATAGTAAGTCAAAGTTAAACAGGGACGGACATCAGGATGCTGCAGGACAGATTTACAGGACAGAGAAGACGGTGTGTGTGTGGAGTTACCTGGCTAGGTGTGTGATCGGTGTGTGTGTGTGTACTGGTGTGGTCGTGTGTGTGGTGTTACCTGGCTGAGGTGTGTGATCCGTGTGTGTAGTTTACTGGCTGAGTTTGATCTCGTGTGTGTGTGTTACCTGGCTGAGTGTGTGTGATCCTCGGTGTGTGTGTTTCGTGAGTGTTACCGTGGTCTGAGTGTTGTCCGTGTGGTTGTGTTACCTGGCTGAGGTGTGTGATCCTCGGTGTGTGTGTGTGTGTGTTACCTGGCTGAGGTGTGTGATCCTCGGTGTGTGTGTGTGTGTTACCTGGCTGAGGTGTGTGATCCTCGGTGTGTGTGTGGTGTGTTACCTGGCTGAGGTGTGTGATCCTCTGGTGTGTGTGTGTGTGTTACCTGGCTGAGGTGTGTGATCCTCGGTGTGTGTGTGTGTTACCTGGCTGAGGTGTGTGATCCTCGGTGTGTGTGTGTGTTACCTGGCTGAGGTGTGTGATCCTTGGTGTGTGGTGTGTTACCTGGCTGAGGTGTGTGATCCTCGGTGTGTGTGTGGTGTGTGTTACCTGGCTGAGGTGTGTGATCCTCGGTGTGTGTGTGTGTTACCTGGCTGAGGTGTGTGATCCTCGTGTGTGTGTGTGTTCCGGGCTGAGGTGTGTGATCCTCGGTGTGTGTGTGTGTTACCTGGCTGAGGTTTGTGTGTGTGTTACCTGGCTGAGGTGTGTGATCCTCGGTGTGTGTGTGTGGTACACATTGTGTGTGTCTGGCAGCAGTTTGTTCTGTACTGTGATGTAGAAGCAGCGATCAGGCTTAATGTGGACGATGGTGTCGACCATGGTGGACAACTGCAGAGACACACAGAGAGGACACGAGTGAGACGTCCATGAGAGACGACCAACTCCTGCTGAACTGAAATCAACTTTTATCATAACAACGGTTTCTCTTCATTTTGCACAGGGGCACCAAGACAGCGTTAAAGTCCACAGGAAACTGTATTTTGAGGGTATCTATAATGTTGCGAGGAAATGACCCTTCACTAAGCCCCGCCTCCAAACAGCAAAACAGCAAACTGTTGCTACGCCTGCCAAGCTTTCCTTTCTCTCACTGTATTTATGCAGTTTGCAGTGATAACATCAGATTTAACATGTAAATTATGAGTAACTGTTGAAACATGACGTCTGTGATTCCTTAGAGACGTAAACAAAAACAGATTCTCATTTCTAGCTGACGACGGTGGATTTTGTCGCTAAAATAAAGACTCACAAACAGATTTCATAAGTGTATCTGGCTGATGTAAGCTAATGCTAATGCTAACTGGACTTGAGTCAGCTGAGAGTCTCCAGCTGATGTTTTAATGTTTCCATCTGACACGTTCTAAAACAAGAACCCTGTGAAAGTGTTTATGTAAAGTTAGCTAACAGCTGCATACATGATATAACATTAATGCTAACAGACTGAGGCTAAAGCTAGCTTACATCTCAGCAAACACTGGTCAGATGGTGAAATACAGCAGGTATATCTACATGATAGATGACAGAAATACTCTCATTAATGTGGGAAAAGGAAACGGACTCGATTGGTGCAGCGGATCTTGAGACGGATCACCCAGCCAGACCAGGCGGACCACGATCACCACAGGAAGAGAGCCGGGATAAGAGCTAAGCTAACCAGGCTTAGACCTGAGACAGCGAGCCAGAGAGAGATGCATCGTCATCGACCCACTTTCACAACAAAAAATACTCATGAAACGTCGAGCATCGATCTTCTCAGAGTCTCCTGCAACCTTCAACATGGAGAGAAACAGAAAGACTGACAGCTCTAGTCACAGTTGCTAACCTATGATTGGACAGTTGCTGTTTGGAGGCGGGGCTTAGCGAAGGGTCAGTGGTGTCTGATGGATGAAAACACACACACACACACACAGAGTCGTACCCTGGAGCACTGCAGCAGCTGCAGCAGAGGTCCATCAGCCAGAACAGGCACCCAATGAGCCGGCAGCACCGTCCTCTTCAACTCCTGCAGCAGCTCCAACAAGTCCCACCCACATGTGACCTCATCAGTGACCCCGCCTCTCAACAGGCTGAACGAGCCTGAATTCTGAAAACACAGAGAGAGAGAGAGAGACGAGGAGACGTGGACATCACTGACCATCAGCTGTTCTCATCATGACTCATCATCACTCCACTGACCAATGAGATGAACTCTGGGGGCTTGTAGGTCACGTCTGACAGCGTGACATCACCAGTGACATCATCTGTGACCTCTGTGTCCTCAGGAGGAGTCGATGGCGCCGTCAGCGTCTCGTTGTCTGAGTCGGAGTCTGGCACATCCACCTCTATGTCGTAGTACATTCCTTTGTCTGTCACTCCTTTGCTGCACAGCTGCTCCTCTTCCTCCTCCATCCGTCCCACCGTCTCCTCCACTTCCTTTGTCCCAATCTCTACTGCCACCACCTCCTCTTTGGGCTCCAGGAGCAGAGGGTGGAGGGAGTGAGGAGGTGGAGGGATGTAGGTGAGGCCTGTGGACACCTGGAGGACAGAACCATCCTGGACAAACAGGACAAATTTAAAGGTTACAGAATGTCACATGTTTGATCAGCGAGGTAAAACTAATTCTGTAAATGGAGTCCAGGTGCGTGTGTGTGTGTGTTACCTGAGGCAGCAGTCCTGACTGACCGTTGATGGCGAGGGTGGAGTCAGAGAGGATGCTGGGAGTAAAATGGCTGCCGTTCAGAGTCAAGTTGAGCTGCAATTAACACAAAGATCAAAGCAGGAGAAAGAAAATCACCGTCAGGATGTTTTCACCAGTATCAGTACATACACACAGACACGTGTATTAATTTAAAGCCGTCTGTACATGATACTCAGTGTAAAAACAGGAGGCTTCATAAGATAAATCTTCAGCCTCAACTTTTTCAGTCAGTACAATTTGTCTTGATTTGATTTATTTACATGTTTTTTGAGTTGTAAGTTGAAAATGACCAAACTAAACTAAACAAAAAAGTGAGACCAAATTTGTCTTAGACTGTGGAAACATTTTGGTCAGTGCTTGTTTAAGGTTAGAATTAGGTTAATATTCAAGCACACGTCTGGTGTTATTCTGTAGTTTTCATACAGTCATCAAATCAAGTTCAGACTCAAATCAACGTGTTCATTCGTCTCTCAGTACTGTCACTGACGTCCTGTCAGTGGCTTTTTGGTTCCTACTGAAGACATGAATTTATAAAACACCTCGCTGATTTTCATTTTTTAAACTCGACCACCAAAACACCAAACTAAACACCTGAAAACTAACACTGCAAAAACAAACACCTGCAAAACTAAACACCTGCAAAACTAAACACCTGCAAAACTAAACACCTGCAAAAACAAACACCTGCAAAACTAAACACCTGCAAAACTAAACACCTGCAAAAACAAACACCTGCAAAACTAAACACCTGCAAAAACAAACACCTGCAAAACTAAACACCTGCAAAACTAAACACCTGCAAAACTAAACACCTGCAAAAACAAACACCTGCAAAACTAAACACCTGCAAAAACAAACACCTGCAAAACTAAACACCTGCAAAAACAAACACCTGCAAAACTAAACACCTGCAAAAACAAACACCTGCAAAACTAAACACCTGCAAAAACAAACACCTGCAAAACTAAACACCTGCAAAACTAAACACCTGCAAAAACAAACACCTGCAAAACTAAACACCTGCAAAACTAAACACCTGCAAAACTAAACACCTGCAAAAACAAACACCTGCAAAACTAAACACCTGCAAAAACAAACACCTGCAAAACTAAACACCTGCAAAACTAAACACCTGCAAAACTAAACACCTGCAAAAACAAACACCTGCAAAAACAAACACCTGCAAAAACAAACACCTGCAAAACTAAACACCTGCAAAAACAAACACCTGCAAAAACAAACACCTGCAAAAACTGAACATCTTTCGTTTTTTTAATTTCCAATCTGTCTCTGTGTGAGAAAACAGCCTCTTGTCCCAGACAAGAATTCACAACTTCAAACAATTTAAAAATGTGTTAAAATCTTTCAAAATCTCAAACTAACAACACCTGCTGATAACATTGGTGTCAAAATGTGCTGTTATAATTAGGGATGTGCACAATTAGTCGATTAAACTTCGCCACCCTCGCTAGTCGGCACTAGAAATATTAGTCAGTTAAACTATTTGTCAAAATAAATCATATTTCATTCATGCACAACACCAATTAATTGGTGCCTCTATGATGTTATGCAGCCATCCGCCACTAGTCGGGGCTGTGGCCCCATCAGACAGCAGCTCCTCTCGCCGTACACTGTAAGCACGTATGCTGCAATCGCCTTGGCAACCCCGGATGTTTATATCAGCAAAGTCAGACAGATGACAGCTCGTAAAACCAGCGCAGTTTGTCAGTGTTTTAATCTAGAAAATGGAAATAATGTTGAATGTAGACTGCAACAGAATAAACTTGTGTATAACCACTCAACTGGAGCAACATGTGACCACATTCAGCACAGACACGTGGACGTTAACCTGCAAGCAGAGCAGCAGCTGCTGTTAGCACTGCTAACATTAGCCACACTGTGTGTCAAGCTGCAGCTAAGCTCAGCTCCGGGTCGTTTACCTGCAGACACTGTGATCCTCTTCGGTCTGAAAAGGTGAAGCGTTTAGTGAGCTGTTGTTGTTGTTGTTGTTGTCGTGTTTTGTAGGTTAATGTGTAACGTTTATATTACACAGCACAAAGTGACGCACATTTCAGCGGCATTTAAAGTACGATTTGGTGACTGTAGACTTCAAATGGCTTTTAATACACAGCATATTTTTGGACAGTGTTTAACATTATAAATTAATAAATTGTGCTCAATTTTTAATGTCTTTTAAAGTTGTGTCTCAGATGATTTAATCAGGCATAAAAAGGGTCAGCTATACCCTCAGGACCCCTGTCTCACTTCCTGGTTTAAAAAAGGCTGGAATCCTGTGGTGTGTCCCAGATCGCGTACTTCTGCACTTACACTTAATATTTTGAGTACCTAAGTGCGTTCACACTGAGCAGTGTGCGAAAATCTAGTGCACTATGCGCACTGCATTGGCGCACTCAAACGGCTGGAAAATTGAGTGTGGATCGCTGGACACTTTCCACACTCAACGGCCGCCATCTTAGTGACGTAGCGGAAGTACGTTACTATTTTTCAAATGGCGGCGGTGGAGATGGGCGGCAGCGGCATGGGCAGTGAGGATATATACGTACATTTCCAGCAAGGAGGATGAGGATGAGTTGATACCGGCGTAAATATCTTGAATAGACACTCATCATACACACAAAACAAAACAATATCAACAAAACACGCTCGCTTTGATAAGAAAAATGTAAAAACAAATGTCAAGTGTCGGCGACAGAGCTAAAACGGCGAGTTGCAATCAGACTTTAAAAGGTAGAAGAAGAAGAAGCTATTGCATAATTTCTGGTAAGTGCGCAACGGCAGTGTTTGATTTGAGACAGTACTAACCTGTCGAAAACTGCGTACTCTGCAACTCAGTACACTTCTTTACAGTGCACTGCTTTGCAGTCCCTCAGTGCACTGCAAAGCGATTTGGGACACACCTCTGCTCAAACACAGGTAAACTTTCTATTTTTAGACAAATTCATTCAATAATATTTCTATCAGATGTGTCTCAACCAGAACATGTCGACTCTGTCATCCTTCTAAATCAAAGATCAATAAGAATTATGGTTTAAAAACGTGTATTTTGATGAACATTGAGAGACTCTGACTACGACGACGCTGTGACATGAAAACATGGAACATTTTGTCGACTGTAAGGATCAGTGTTTTTCTATATTTTTATTTTTGTCAGCAGATCTCATGTTCAGGTCCAAACCAACAGTATTTTGAATCTGGTGTTCCTCAGGGTCAAAGTTCGGTCCCCTGTTGTTCCTCATTTACATCAATGATCCACATGTTCATAAACTGACATCTGATGTTTTATTTGCAGACGACTCATAAACCACAGAAACCTTAAAGTTCACATCAGTTTGCTCTTCTTCTATAGTTTAATTCTTCTGTTCAGACTCAAACAAACAACACATCAGTGTGTGTTACCTGCATGTTTGTCCCAGTCAGCAGTCCTTCAGGAAGCAGCTCTCCGTCTCCACCAACCAGAGCAAACTGCAGAAACTACACAGAGAACAAAAGGCTTTTTAAAACAAGTTCAGGTGAAAACAACTCAGCTTCAAACCAGAACATGCACACACGAACAGTGACCTCGTGTTTCTTGCTGCAGGACGAGTGTGGAGTATTTAGTGGCATCAAGCAGTGAGTCTGCAGAATGCAAACAGCTCATCTCACCCTCGTCTTCAAAGGATGAGAACCAAAACATGAGAGTGTATCTAGAGTCTCATTTCTCGTCCTTCTGTACTGACACTTCCTGTTTTGAGTGCATACGTGTGTTCACATCAACATTTACAGCAAAACAACGTGAACTGTGAGTACCAACGCTGGACACTTCTCACCTTCATCAGTCACCCTGTGATTTTGTGACAGGTTGATGCTTTACTCACCTGTACAGTGTGACGTCTAACAGAGTCGGGTGTGTGTGTGTGTGTGTGTGTGTGTGTGTGTGTGTGTGTGTGTGTGTGTGTGTTGTGTGCGTGCAGGACGTACCTGAGGCGGCGCCGTCTCTTTCTTTGGCTCCTCCTTCTCTGTCAGTGGTTGAGTCCAGCTGTCGTTCTCTGACTCTCCGTTCGCTGCACTTCGTCCCTGCCTCCTCCTCCAACTCCAGCTCCACTTCCTCCTCTTCACCTCCTGCACAGAGTCAAACACAGATGAGCAGAGCTGTTTTCACACCAACTGACCTAAAACACTGAGATGGATCATCTGTCTGCGGATCTGCTGCCCTGAAAGAATTTAATCAATCGATGAAAATCAAACTGGTTGTCACACTGGAGGACATGATGCTTTTCTAAAAGAACTCAACCTGTGAAACCAACCTGTGCTGAGTGTGAGTTCTTCTTTCCCTTCTTCCACTTGTCTTCTTCTGCCTCCTTCTTCCTCCATCGATGAGTCCCCCTGTTTCCTCCCCACCTCCACCCCCACGGCCTCTTCCTCCTCACGGCTTTGGTCTGCAACAGATGAGGAAAGAAGTAAAGTTAGAAAAGAATAGAAAAAAAGACACAACAGAAAAGATGGGAGTGGAACAGAATACAGACAGAGTAGTGCAGATTTGGATGGAGTAAAGGAGGGAAAATTGAATAAAAAGAAGACATGTAGAACAATGGAACAGATGACATTAAAAAGGGCACAACAGAACAGAAAAAGTAGAGAAAATAGAGTTGAGGTTAGTAAAATAAAGTAGTGTAACAGAATTAGATGTAAGAGAATAAAATAGAGATATTAGAAGTAAAAATAAAATATCCACCTCGTCCTCTTCCTTCACGTCCTTCTCATCACTCTGTCTCCTCCAGTGACGTTGCTGAGGTTTGGTTGTCGTGGTTACTGTGGTGCTCATCCGCTCTGCGTCCTCAACGTTCTCCAGTGGGATGGGTCTGAACCTGTTCCTGGTCTCCTGCGGTGGACACGAGACAGAACAGCAGAGCTGCAGTTCATCTCCTGAGCAGCAGGAGGCGTCAGTACTGATCAACACACAGACACACACACTCACCACCACCAGACACACTCTGAACCGACACTTCTGCTTCAACCTCTCCGGCCCTCCGAACTTCTTCTTATCCAGGCAGTAATGGCATTTCCCACAATCCTCTCTGAGACAGGCCACACACTGCCTGCAGCCCGACCGACGCTTCCTCAGCTGCAGGGACACACAGACACACACAGAGACACACAGAGACACACAGAGACACACACACACACACACACACACACACACACACACACACAGAGACACACACACAACCCCCGAGCCCACCAACTCACATCACACAGAATGCATCCCACAATCCTCTCAGAGAACACCACACAGCACTGCACACCACCGACGCTTCCTCAGCGCAGGACACACAGACACCACACACACACAACACACACACAACACACACAACACACACACACACACACACAGACACACACACACAGACACACACACAACACACACACACACAGAGACACACACACACAACACACACACACACACACACACACACACACACACACACACACACAACACACACACACACACACACACACACTCCTTCAGTGTCAGGATGAAGCTAACAGGACGTTCTGTGCACAAACAATCTGTTAAACACCGACACTTTATTTGATTTTTTAACCATAAACCTTCAGCAGTCTCTCATCAGGGATCACACGAGGCTCCATGATGAAACGGCTTCTCTCTTCATCTCTCTGAATGTTTGTGAAGGTTCATTCATGTGATGTTTGCTAAGAAGAACCTGGTTATGATCTGATGTTACACTGCTGGTTGTTTATTAAATGTGCTTCACTTTAGTCACAAATTTGGCAAATTAACGAAGGATTAAACAGGTTAATTATGATTTTTAAGTGCAAGTGATTTTTAGCTGTGGTTGAAATTCATGATTGGATGATTTAAAAACATTAGCTGACATAATTAGATATTAAATGAAATAACTGTGTTATATATACGCAGCATATAGATGAGTCATTTTATCAGTTCTGTTTATTATCATCTCATTGTCATTTCTTTTGTTTGTTTCTCCTCGTTCAAGCTGTCAATCAGCTTTTTTCGGGCCTTTCTGCCTGAATTTCTCTCACAGCTGAAACACTACAAATACAACAGTTAGCTGGTTTTTAGCTGAATTTATTTTTTTATGTTAACACTACTCAAAGTCCTGAGCAGAGAAAACACACTTGTACTCACCGGTGTGAACGCTGGTAGGTTTTCTTTCTTCCTTGGCTTCATCTGGAGGACCAATCACAAGCCAGCAGCAGATCACATGGTGAAGCAGAGCACACAGATTATTGGTTAAAAATCTACAGGATGATTTTATTCATCAGTCCCAGCGTGACGTGTCATGTGACCTCTGGTTTTACATGAGGATTTGTCAGACAGCAGCAGAATAAAAGTGGGTAGAGTTCAGTTAAATTTCTGACCTGTAACAACAGGTGTTCTACAAGGTTCCACAGGGAACCAATTCTTCTTATTGAGATTTCATCTGTAAATACTGTTCAGCTTTATGCATTTTATACTGTTGAGCCAACTGTTTATGATTGTTACACAAATTTTGTCTTGTTACGTCTTTTATGTAATTTTCGTCTTATTTCATAATTTTCTGAGTTAGAGCCCAGAGCATCATGGGTAACTGTCACATCAGTGAAGGTCCCATTAATGCTGAAAGGTTCATACAGGGATTCAGAGACACACATGCTGCCATCCCTGCCGTCTGTCTCAGAGACTTCCCTGATTATTTCAGCGAGACGATGCAGAGACACATTGATCCATATTGGAACAAATTCTTGAGCTGTTACGTTTATAAAACATGGACGGACGTACAGACGGACGACCTCTGGTCTGTCGCAGGTTTTTTTCTCTCCATCAGTCAGTCAACAGTTCAGAGGCTGTGAGCTGCTGCTTCTCACCTGTTCAGAACTGATGCTGCTGCTCCCGTCCTCCTCTTCCTCCTCCTCTTTTTCCTCCTCCTCCTCTTCTTCTTCTACTTTTTCTTTTTTCACCTCCGGCCTCCTCCTCAGAACCCAGTGATCCCCCCCCAACCTGAACACAACCAGGAAGAGCTGAGTTCACTGCAGGAGGTCAGAAACAGGAAGTATGTGCTCATCATGCACGCACACACACATGCACGCACGTGCGCGCACACACACACAGGTGATGTCTTACCTTTTTAAAAACAATATTGGGTGGATTCTTCTTCTCTGAAATAAGAACAAACTGTGTTATGAGCAAAAAGAGGCAACAACAGAGAGACAGACAGACAGACAGAGAGACAGACAGACAGACAGAGACAGAGAGAGCAGAGAGAGACAGACAGAGACAGACAGACAGACAGACAGACAGAGACAGACAGAGACAGACAGACAGAGACAGAGAGAGCAGAGAGACAGACAGAGAGACAGACAGAGAGGCAGACAGACAGAGAGACAGACAGACAGAGACAGAGAGAGCAGAGAGAGACAGACAGAGACAGACAGAGACAGACAGACAGACAGAGACAGAGAGAGCAGAGAGACAGACAGAGAGGCAGACAGACAGAGAGACAGACAGACAGACAGACAGAGACAGAGAGACAGAGAGAGACAGACAGAGACAGACAGACAGACAGAGACAGACAGAGACAGACAGACAGAGACAGAGAGAGCAGAGAGACAGACAGAGAGACAGACAGAGAGGCAGACAGACAGAGAGACAGACAGACAGACAGAGACAGAGAGAGCAGAGAGCAGAGAGACAGACAGAGAGACAGACAGAGAGGCAGACAGACAGAGAGACAGACAGACAGACAGAGACAGAGAGAGCAGAGAGACAGAGAGACAGACAGACAGACAGAGAGACACACAGACAGACAGAGACAGACAGAGAGACAGATAGACAGACAGACAGAGAGGCAGACAGACAGAGAGACAGACAGAGACAGAGAGAGCAGAGAGACAGAGAGACAGAGAGGCAGACAGACAGAGAGACAGACAGACAGAGAAGACAGACAGAGAGGCAGACAGACAGAGAGGCAGACAGACAGAGACAGACAGAGCAGAGAGACAGACAGACAGAGAGACAGAAAGGCAGACAGACAGAGAGACAGACAGACAGAGAGGCAGACAGACAGACAGAGACAGACAGAGAAACAGATAGACAGACAGACAGACAGACAGAGAGGCAGACAGACAGAGACAGACAGACAGAGAGACAGAGAGGCAGACAGACAGACAGAGAGACAGACAGACAGAGACAGACAGAGCAGAGAGACAGAGGCAGAAAGGCAGACAGACAGAGAGACAGACAGACAGAGAGACAGAGAGGCAGACAGACAGAGAGACAGAGACAGACAGAGCAGAGAGACAGGTGTGTTACCTGTCGAGCAGCTGCAGGAGTCTCCATCTTTGTGTCCACAGCAGGACGACAGACTGCAGGAGGACCACAGAAGAAGAGTCAAACAGATTCTCTCTGTCAGTGTGTCTGAACTCTTTTCTTTTAACATCACATTTATATCAACTCTCCAATAAAGAACAAAGATGGATTATTGTGTATTTATGTCATGAGAATAAAATCATAATGAATAAATGGCTGACAGATGATGATATCTGTTTCTTCATAATATTCTGAATATTCGAGTGAAATTACAACTTTATTTGATAAAATTATATTTGCATATGACTTTTTGTAAATTACAACATTATCTCATAATACTCTGTAAAATTACATATTTTGCTATTTGTTTAAAAGTTATTTATTTTTCAGTCTATTCAATCACTGTATTTATTAATTTATATGTTTATTTTCTAAAATGTCAGGATTGTATGGCTGAAAGAATAAATCTGTAAAAGACTGAAAATAAATGTGAAAATATCTTTTAAGGCATTTTAGTTCACGTTCATGTTTATTTGTTCATTTATATATTTTTTAAAACATACATTTATTTATTTTAGAATAAAATTACTCTGTTTTTTCTCAATATTTAAAAAAAAACATTTTTAAATCACGTCAGTGTCATTTATTTATTTTTAGCTCTTTCGTTCTCTTTATTCAAGCTGTCAAATAAGCAAAAATAAAGGGAAGAGGAAGAAAAACTAAATGAAATGACATCATACAAAAATAAATACGTTTGAAAAAACAAAAAATGCACCGGTAAAGACATAACATATATATGTATTAATATGCTTTGGCAACATTATATTTTATGCAGTCATGCAAATAAAGCTAATTGAACTGAATTGAATGAAGAATATATTTTTAAAAATATATGAATAAATATACATAGAAATAAATAAACATAAACATGTGGGGAAAAAAATGCTTATAATTTTTTTTTTTTTTTTTACTCCTATGACTCCATAGATCCTCCACAGAAGACAGGTATGAAAACATTAAATGTTTGATAAGTAACTTAATAAATATATTTTTACATTAATTCTTCCTGCTTCTCTGTCTTGGCTCCTCCCCCTCTTACCTGGCATCTTGTGATTGGCTGTTGTCAGATGTGTCTGGCACTTGGGTGATGATGCTGTAGTTGTGTTTAGCCCCGTCGTGGTGTCGTCGGTTCACTCGAACATTTTTGACCTCCACCCTCTTCACGAAGCTCCTGAACCTGCCGTCACCGCCCCTGTCGTCCAGCTCCAACGGCTCCATCCCATCAGCGCTCTGCTCCGGATCACCTGACCTCCCCCTCTCTGCGTCTTGTTTCAACTTCGAGCTGTTCAGCATGTCGAGTCTCTGCCGAACGATCACGATCACACACTTCTTTATTTCGGGGTACATCTTCCTCCATCGCTCCTCCTCCTTCTTCCTCCAGCTCTCCTCCTCCTCGTCCTCCTCCCTCCTGGTCTCCATGGTAACCACTCCATCGATGCTGTCATCCCTCTTGTTAGGAGTTTCCTGAGGTTTCCGGGGTGGACGGAGGTTCTCATCTCCCACCTCAGGACGTCCTGTTGCCTCTGCTGGATAAACACATCCTGGGTCAGATGAACCGTGTTTCTACGGAAGCTCAGAAAGGACAAAGAAGCTCCTCGATACAAACTTTTTAATCCGTTCATTTAAAACTGTACCACTTACTTAAAATTCATCTGACTGCACCTCATCCTGACTCAGACTTTGTCTCATGAAGGGTGAATGAATTTCATTTATCTCTGTTATGAATTTTTGAGACTTCTATTCGATTATTTTGATTTTAATGGATCTGCATTTAGTAAAACTGAAATAGAAACACTTGAACAGCTGTTGTTCTACTGTCATTAATCAAAATTCTTTTGGAAGGATTTTTTTCTATGATAATTTGACATTTGCCCAGTATTTTCTATTCTTAAAAGAACACTCGGTGCTTAACTGTATTTTTGAGGAGGTTCAGTGAAAATGATGAGATCCAGGTTTGTCAGTTGTTTCATTTGATAGAAGATTAAATTAAATAGATCTTGTTAACAATTTAATTTATTTTACTTTATGTACTCTATTTTTTGGTTTTCCTGGTTTTCTCGTACTTTTGTCTCATTGTGTTTTTTTGCACTTATTCATCTGGATTATATTTCCTCAGTCTTAAATTTAATTTTTGAAGTTAATATGCTTGTTGACGTTGTATTTTTCAATAAATTAAATATATTTTTAAAAAGAAAAGTTAAAATCCTCCTCCTCGTCCTCCAGCAGTCCTCTTACCTTCTGCCCTGAGACACAGTTCGTCCAACTGCACCTCGTCCATCTCAGAGTCAGAGTTAGGACTGCCCCCTTGGCTACCGCAGCCAATGACGATCAGTCCCGCAGTCTGTGGGCGTGGCCTCTGGGTTCATGTTGCTCAGTCACTAATTAGCTCCAATCAGGTTAACGAAGCTGCTGTTTTGTTGATGAGATGTCAGCTGAAGAGTCGTCAAGTTTCCAACAACCTGTGAAGAATAACAAAAATTAAAGATTAACTGCAGCTAGGGCTGGGCGATATGGACCAAAAGTCATATCCCGATATATTTAGGCTGAATATCGATATACGATATATATCCCGATATTTTTTCCACAAGTGGGAGTGGCTCCACAAAGTGAGAGCAAATGTTCAGTCAAAGTCAAAGTCAAATACGACATGTCACAAGTAGTTTTATTGAAACCGGCTATTTCAGTGAACAGTGGCCAAATCAAATGAATAAATAATAAACAGGTTTCTTCACCTGGTTCATGAAAAAATGCTCAGTTGTTCAAATAATAAAATGTAAACATAAATACTGTATAACAACAGGAGTACCTTTTTTGAAATTAAAGCTCCGTAAGGTGCGCTAAATGACATCATTACCTAATTTGCATAATTGGAAATTTGCATGTAATTGTAATTGACGCTGTAGGAGAGAGGATTAAGTTATTTGATACAAATCGGAGGATTGATATCTCATTTCATGAAACCGTCTATACAAAAAATTGTTATAAATGTTATAGTTATGGCAAAAAATGTTCATGTTTTACTGTGACTTGTTGTAGGCTCCTAAGTGGAGCATAAGGTTAGAGCTGTACTGTCGATCAGCCAGGTGTGTGTTTCATCATGTAAACACATTAAACTGAGAACGCTGAAGGACCAAAGAGTCCTGAACCGGGTCGGGTAACAGCAGGTACCCAACGGGTAATGGGCAGAAAATATACTTATATACAATTTTCTTTTTCAATAATGTTTTTTCACAGAAGAATTCAAAAATGAAAATATAAATGCTGAAATTTTTGACATTTATTTTCACTAATACAGTAAAATCAAATATAAAGCTGCCAGGATATTGTAAAAGTCTACGACACAAACTTTGACCTCGTATCCTGCAAAAAAATGAGACAACACCATTTGATCTGACAGCGATGAAGGTGCTGGCTGCTAAAACTGGTGACATGGAGGGAAAACAGCCAGCAGAGGGCACCACACTGTGGACAAAACATCGTCAAAGGTCAAGTTGGACGTTTTGGAGGATTTTGGTGAAGGTCAAAGACTGCGAGAATAACGTTGTCAGTGACTCTGCGCTTGTAAAAAGTTTCAAAAAGTTTTAGCTTTTGATAGCCGCATGCTAGGCTAATCGTTGCTATGGAAACACATCAACAGCTGCAGGAGCACAGGAGCTGCACCAGCTGAGAACACAAGTGAAAGACTGTGTTTAATCACAGCTGTTTCTTATTTGACAAGACAGGGTTGTTAAACTAGATGCTGCCATTCATCTATAAGCATAATGCTGCAACACCAGGAGAGGGAAAACAGATCACTTTCAGCTTATAACAAATAAAGATTTCTTGATAAGTTTGTTGGTCACAATGAATAAATAATTTATGAAATAAAAAATAAATTGTTTCATAATAATTTGTTTTAAAATAATTTTTTTTCATACTACCGTTTTTCTTTTTCTGATGTGGCAGTTAAACGCTGTTGTAGATTTATGCTGCTGACAAGACAAATAAATAAGTCCTTAAAGTTAACTTTAAGGTGAGATACAGTCTGAGAAATGGCGGCAAAAGCGGCGCGTGTAGTACGTAATCTCGCGAGAGTTCGTAAACTCGTGTTCCCCTCTGAAAACGACCCGCGCGGTTACTCGACGCCAAAATGGCGCCCGCGTCAACCCAAAGAACAGCATCGGCCAATACGGTTACTGCGTTTCTATGTTGTACTGAGCAGTTAGCGACCAGTTAGCATTGCTAACTGGACCATTAAGTCATATGACAGTTGTTAGCTCCTCAGATACAGCAGTTTAGAATTTAAAGTTACCGAGCTGATCACAACCGTCCTGTCCCACAGAAGAAGAAGAAACAAACAAAAACAGAGGAGTGAACCGTTATCGAGTCAGCCGCCATTTTTTATTATTAGAGGTGAACACACAGAAACACGCCGCGTGAAACAGCTCAAAGTACACGTTCACACCTTTAAACGGTGCGTTTAATGCACCTGACAGGTTCAAACTGTGGCTAACAGTGCAAAGTATGATGGGACATGTAGTGACAGTAACAGTAAGCTCTGTGTGAGTTCACGGTTTAAATGGACTACAGAGACGATCAACACACACACACACACACAACACACACAAACACACACACACACACACAACACACACACACACACACTCAGGAAATGTTTTCCTCCTCTCAGAGGTGAACTCTTCAGTCCTCCGACGAGCTCCGGAGCTCCTGTCTCACCTGGCGGTGTTACACCTGTCTGTCTCTCCGTCGCACGGCTCGCGCTTCATTAATTTTTTAATTAAAATGAACTAAATCAGTGTTGTTTCTGTCTCACCGCTGCACGAGCTCCTCCGCTGCTGCTGATGCCTTCACTGACCGCACCCAGCGTCGGAATTCACGGAAACGACAGGAAAAGAGGAACTTTTCGTTTGAGAGACTGTTGACGACAGAAAATTTGAATTCTTCTATAACAACAACATAATACTCGCTTTAATACACAAATAGTTTCTAATCTCTATGTGAACATAAAAATCGAAAATACATTATTGATCCCTGAGGGAACGTTGGTTTCCAGCCAGGAAAACTGAATTGACTGAATAAACTTTATTTTGAACATTTTTTTTTTCAAGATAAGTAAACTTACAAATCAGAAATAAGCAATATAATGACAACACAGAATAATGACTAAGCAAAATAACAAAATAACCAAGTTAGCAGTGAAGAAAAACAAAATGAATGAAAAACCGAAAATAAAAAAAAAACAAAATGCACACACCACACACACACACGCATGCACACACACGTATTATTATCAATTATTAACAATATGTGGGGATGGAACTGAGAAGAAAAGGATTCAGACATTGAATTTTAGTGAAATAAAGATCATCAGAATAGAATCACTGAATAGTATTCAGTCAACTTTATTTAACTCTTCATTTCTCTCCTCGTCTCCCGAATCTAAACAAAAAACTAACTATGTATTCCTTGAAAATATAATTTATTTTTTGTCTATGTCTCTTTTAGAGCTACTTTTATATAGTTTGTGTATAATGTTTTATGTTCATGTTAATATTTAAATATTTGTTTCTATATTATCTGAGTGTTTAGTGCGGAGAGACTATAACAGTATTCATGCAGTCCTGTATTAAAGGCTGTCATGTCAGAATAGAAACCTCAAATCTTGATGTTGGACATTTCCGAGGGGACATGAATGCAGCATCATCACGGTTCTCGTCACAGACACTGAGCATGCGCAGAGGAATCTGCTCTGAGTTCTCCAGTCAGTTCAATCAGCAAAAAGTAAAGAATAATTAATTAATAATTTAATAAAGTTCATGATTTCATAATAAAAATGTTTGACAGAGCAGGTTTAAATTTCTGACTGCAAACTGTGTGAACATGATGGAAATGTGATCAATTAAAGAATATAAATATTCAGAAAAAGAAGGAAGAAAGAAACACAGGGTGCATCTTTTATCTTTAAATTACATGTATTATTATATAATATATGTTCTCTTTTCTCTTTATTATTGTTCTGTGTGCGTATCAGTAATAAATGAGGAGTCGTTTTATCATTTCAATTTTCTATTCTGTTTTTCAGGGAGACTTTTATCGTCTGTCCAGGAGCTACAGATGATAAACAGCTTCTTAGCAAACATTTATATTAATGATGATTAATGCACACTGCCTTATAAATAACTAAATAAATAAATCATTATTGATTTCAGAACCAAAAATAACATCATCACATGAAAATAAAGTTGATTGAGACTTTTCTGCTCAGTCGTGTTGATCGTCCCAGAATGCTTCAGGGCACAGAGGAAAAGTGAAATCAATACAAAGAATTGAACTGCAGCTTCAGATGATTTACTAATAAATAAAAGTCCTGCATTTAAAAAAGTAAAAGTATGAGAGTGTAATCAGTTACATGTGGTTAAAGTATCCAGACTGTTCTTTTCTATCTGACCTCATTAATGTAAAAACAGTTTCAACTATTAACTAATGATTATTTTCATCATGGATCGATCAGCTGATCAGGTCTGGACGATGAAGCTGAAGAACCCTGTCACCATAGTGAAGTTTCAGTATCAATACTTATTGATCATTCAAGTCGTGACTGATGACATTAAACAGAGCTGCAACAATTCATCAAATAATTTCTTATTAAATTAATCAGCATCTACTTTGATCATTGATTCATTGATTTGAATCATTTTTAAAGAAAAAAACAGAATTCTCTGATTTTAGTTCCTTATTTTCTGGTTTCTGAGGACGACATCAGCAGCATTTTATGGACAAACAACTAATGGATTAATTAGGCCTGGGTGAGATCATGAAGTTTTATCTCAGTCGATATCAATAATTATTGATCATGTTGGTTGTGACTGACAGACTGACTATTAGTGTTTTCATAAAATATTAACTGAATGAGATTTTTGATCAATAATCATCAGTAATAAGTGGGTAAAGATTAATCACAGCTGGAACAGTTCAGGAAATGACATCACTTTAACACTGATGACATCACGATGTAACGATATCCAAAATCTATCACGATATAGAATATTGATTGATTATTTTTCTCCATTAACTGATTGATTGATTGGTCACAAGGAGCCAAACTGACACTTTCACATTGTTTGTTTTGTCCAGACTTCAGTATTATAATAAAAACATCACAGTTTTTTACAAACATTCAGAGAAAAAGCATCGAATGTTTTCACGAGTTCAGGTCCTCGGTGACGACGGTTCAGACCTGGTGGAGACGTGGACACGTTCACTGGAGCAGCAGCTTCAGAAAAACTGCGTGGAGTTAAATTCTGAGAACGTGCACACACATCACCTGCACGGGACACCAGAGGCAGCCGCCATGCAAACTTACCCTCAGACAGTCCAGAAGATAAAAACACTGCCACACTGCAGCGTCTTCAGATTTCTCTCAGTGTTTCTGTGCACGCGGCCCTGCAGTCTCATGCCCTTATATGGAGGACGATGACGTTCATCCGTCCCTCCAGGATTTTACAGGCTGTTTTTGGGATTCCAGTGGCCTAAAACGTCTGATTTCACAGCATGTTGTGATGTTTTTATTCATTTTTTCTATGAAATTACAGGAGCAGAAGTGAAAGTTACACAAAAAAGTTGTGATTTATTTTGTTAAATTCATTAAAATCAATGTTGGAAGGAGAACAGAACAGAACAGAACTGCACTCTGTCCCACGTGTTCTAAATAACCTCACCAAGAAGGTTCAGAATGACAAAAATATATATTTTATTTGTAGATGAAGGTCACCTGGAGGTTTTACACAAAGAAGCAGAATCTTTTCTGAGGTCAAACTGAGTCTGAACAGCAGAAAATGATCAAATAAAAGTGCACAGAAGGAAGATGAATCTCAACAATGATGACAAATGTTGTGTTCTTCTCTGTACTCATGACAAAATAAAAAATATAATGTAAAAAATAGTGAATAATGAAACAAACACTGAGTGGGTTCACTGAGATGAACATGTGTGATGTTTGTGCAGGAGGACTGCTGTGATTGGTGGAACTCACGAGGAGAAGTGATGATTGGTCAGATTTGCAGAAGAGGTTTGAAGAGAATTCACAGGGACAACATGACGACTTCCTGTAGGGACGAATTCTTCACAGACACAAACACGTTTATGGTTTAAGATCATTTTCATCAGTCAGACGAAGAATTTTATTAGAAACAAATTTAAGGAAAAAAATGACAAAGATACACACACACACACACACACAACACACACAGAGTCCAGAGTGTGTGTGAGTTTTCTGTTGTGGTGTGTTTAACGTCTCTGGGCCTTCGGAGGACAGAGGACGATGTCAACATGTCCAACTGTACGCTCACCAACTGTCTCTCTCTGTGTGTGGTGTGTGTGTGTGTGTGTGTGTGTGTGTGTGTGTGTGTTGTGGTTGCTAATCTGCCCGTGTCACCCATCAGCCGCTGGGCGCCACCAGCGCCCGGACGCCTCAGAGAGGTGCCTCCTCTGGTCGGCCTCAGACCACCAACCGTCACCTCCTCCTCCTCTTCCTCCTCCTCCTCCTCCTCCTCCTCTCCATCTGTTCTTCATCTGCTTCGTCTCCCTTTTCCTCTCTCTCACACTTTTTTTTCTGACTCCGGAAAACCAGAAGCCTCCTGCGTTGCACAACCTCGGCCTCCAGCAGGCAGCCTGGTGAGGGGGGGGGTGATGCCCTCCTGCAGCCTGAGTCCTCAGAGACAGCTGCTCTCCCATCCACCAACACTGAGGATGTCTCAGTGTCTCTGGTGTCTCAGTGTCTCTGGTGTCTCAGTGTCTCTGATGTCTCAGTGTCTCTGATGGACGAGACTTTCAGCCTCTTTTAGCTGCTGGTTTTGGTTTTGTGGCACATTTCCTGTCTGCTTCAGTCCTGATGTTTCCAGTCTGGATGGAGAACTGAACAGGTCCAATATTAGTTTTTACTGATTTGTTTTCCTTCATCCTTCACAATCTACACAACAAGCATTTCATTACAACACAGATATTAGTGACAAAGACACAAAACAACCACTAAATACAACAATTCAAACCAAAAAGTTGGGACATTGTGTTTAAAATGTAATATTCATCTGAATCCAGCACAGAGATCAGATATTTAAAGTTCAAACTGATAAAGTTTATATTTTTCAGTAAATCTGCAGTCATTGTGTTGTGACAGCAGCATGTTTCTCACTGTGAGACATCAGCTGTTCTTTTAACACTCAGTCAGTGTTTGTTGAAGTTTTAAAGTGAAATTCTTTCTCATTCTTACTTGATATACGACTTCAGCTGCTCAACAGTCCTGTTTGGTCTCTGTTGTCGTATTTTGTGCTTCATAATGCACCACACATTTTCAATGGGAGACAGGTCTGGACTGCAGGCAGGTCAGTCTAGTACCTGAACTCTTTTACTACAAGACACACTGTTGGAACACGTCCACCAATGACGTCCATGATTTGTGAAAACAATCTGAAATGTGGACTCGTCAGACCACAGCACACTTTTCCACTTTGCATCAGTCCATCTCAGATGAGCTCGGGCCCAGAGAAGTCTGCAGTGTTTCTGGATGTTGTTGATATATGTCTTTCTCTTTGGGTTTTCCAAAGTGTTCCTGAGCCCATGTAGTATCCTTTATACAATGATGTGGGTTTTTCAATGTAGTTTTTAATGCAGTGCTGCCTGAGGGGTCAAAGGTCACAGACACTCAGTGTTGGTTTTCAGCCTTGCTCCTTACGTGCAGAGATTTCTCTGGATTCTCTGAATCTTTTCATGATATTATAGATTGTAGATGGTGAAATCTATAAATTCCTGCAGTTTTGTGTTGACAAACGTTCTTAAACGTGTATGGCAGCTTTTCACAAAGTGGTGAACTCACCCCATCATGCTGGTGAACCACTGAGTCTTTCCAGGACGCCCCTTTAATACCCAATCATGATCCTGTCACCTGTTACCGACTCACCTGTTTACCTGTGGAACATTACAAACAGCTGTTTTTGGAGCGTTCAGCATCTTTCACATTTTTTTGCTGCTCTTGTCCAAACTTTATTGAAACATGTTGCAGACATCAAATTCAGACTGAGTGAATATTTACAAAAAACAAAGTTTATCAGTTTGAACATGAATATCTTGTCTTTGTTCTTTATTCTTTATTCTATTGAATATGGATTAAAAAGTTTTTACAGATCAACAAACTTTATCAGGAATCAAGGTTGTACAAAATATTACTACAAAGAGACGCGTTGTTTGTTATTTTGTGTCTCTCAGTGTGTGTGTGTGTGTTAAACATGTCTGTATGAGAAACACCAGACTTGTTTATTAATCAATATTCCAATATTTTCTGTCATTTTACAGATACTAGTACTGATCATTTCTTAAATTGTTGTTTAATCTTTGTTGTATAAATAGAAAATGTTTGTGTTTTTGTCTATTTTATGGAAATACAGAAATTATAATAAAAAAATAAACACTTTATTATCTATTAGTTTGTGAGAATTGATCCACCCATCCCTTCATGGTTTCCAGAAGCAGCAGGTAGCTGTTCAGCCTTCATATATTTCAGGTTGTTTTCAGTGGTCAGAAAGGTCAATTAAATGCAACTTTAATCATTTATTTATGAATTATTAAACTTACCGATCAAATACTTCCACTGTGAGGTGCAAACACCACAAGTTAAATACACCAACATCAAAGATGTTAATTAAAGAGCAAACAGACAGCAGCTGCTGACAGATGATAAAATATCAAAATTTAACAAAACAACAAAAGAATCAGTTTACAGGTCGGACGATTCAACATGTTTATTCAAAAGTATTTTAAAAAGCAAAGTCAGCAAAAATATAAACGTTGCATTGTTTTTACTGCAGAAATAAACTGTTTTAGATGTTGAGCAGAGAGGAGGAGGAGGAGGAGGAAGAGGAGGTGTGGAGGTTACAGGGCAGCTGAGTGAAGGAGTCAAACATGATGTCTTCAGTGGGCGGGGCCAGCCTGGACAGCTTAGTCTCTGATTGGTTGGACTTCCTGCTCCTCCTGCTCTTATTGGTCACTTTACGGTTTCTGGTTTGGATTCCGTTTTTTTTCATCTCCAACGGACGGTTGACCTGAAACACACAAAGATCACTGCTAAAAGTACACAGAGTACAGAAGTACAGCTGCAGTACCTGGTGTAGTTTGTACCTGGTGTAGTTTTGTACCTGGTGTAGTTTTGTACCTGGTGTAGTTTGTAGTACCTGGTGTAGTTTGTACCTGGTGTAGTTTGTTACCTGGTGTAGTTTGTACCTGGTGTAGTTTGTAGTACATGGTGTAGTTTGTACTTGGTGTAGTTTGTTACCTGGTGTAGTTTGTACCTGGTGTAGTTTGTACCTGGTGTAGTTTGTAGTACATGGTGTAGTTTGTACTTGGTGTAGTTTGTAGTACCTGGTGTAGTTTGTACCTGGTGTAGTTTGCACCTGGTGTAGTGTAGTACCTGGTGTAGTTTAGTACTGGTGTAGTTTGTACCTGGTGTAGTGTGTACCCGGTGTAGTTTGTAGTACATGGTGTAGTTTGTAGTACCTGGTGTAGTTTGTACCTGGTGTAGTTTGTACCTGGTGTAGTTTGTAGTACATGGTGTAGTTTGTACTTGGTGTAGTTTGTACCTGGTGTAGTTTGTACTGGTGTAGTTTGTACCGGTGTAGTTTGTACCGGTGTAGTTTGTACCTGGTGTAGTTTGTAGTACTGGTGTAGTTTGTACCTGGTGTAGTTTGCACCTGGTGTAGTGTGTACCTGGTGTAGTTTGTGTACCCTGGTGTAGTTTGTACCTGGTGTAGTTGTACCTGGTGTAGTCTTGTAGTACCTGGTGTAGTTTGTAGTACCTGGTGTAGTTTGTAGTACCTGGTGTAGTTTGTACCTGGTGTAGTTTGTAGTACCTGGTGTAGTTGTAGTACCTGGTGTAGTTTGTACCTGGTGTAGTTTGTAGTACCTGGTGTAGTTTGTAGTACATGGTGCAGTTGGCACCTGGTGTAGTTTGTACCTGGTGTAGTTTGTAGTACCTGGTGTAGTTTGTACTGGTGTAGTTTGTACTTGGTGTAGTTTGTACCTGGTGTAGTTTGTAGTACCTGGTGTAGTTTGTAGCTGGTGTAGTTTGTAGTACCTGGTGTAGTTTGTAACTGGTATAGTTTGTACCTGGTGTAGTTTGTAGTACCTGGTGTAGTTTGTACCTGGTGTAGTTTGTAACTGGTTAGTTTGTACCTGGTGTAGTTTGTAGTACCTGGTGTAGTTTTGTACCTGGTGTAGTTTGTAGTACCTGGTGTAGTTTGTACCTGGTGTAGTTTGTATACCTGGTGTAGTTTGAAGTACCTGGTGTAGTTTGTACCTGGTGTAGTTTGTAGTACTGGTGTAGTTTGTACCTGGTGTAGTTTGTACTGGTGTAGTTTTGTACCTGGTGTAGTTTTGTAGACCTGGTGTAGTTTGTAGCTGGTGTAGTTTGTAGTACCTGGTGTAGTTTGTAGCTGGTTGTAGTTTGTAGTACCTGGTGTAGTTTGTACCTGGTGTAGTTTGTAGTACCTGGTGTAGTTTGTACCTGGTGTAGTTTGTAGCTGGTGTAGTTCTTGTAGTACCTGGTGTAGTTTGTACCTGGTGTAGTTTGTATCCTGGTGTAGTTTGTACTGGTGTAGTTTGTAAGTACCTGGTGTAGTTTGTCCTGTGTAGTACCTGGTAAGTTTGTACCTGGTGTAGTTTGTACCTGGTGTAGTTTGTAGCTGGTGTAGTTTGAAGTACCTGGTGTAATTTGTACCTGGTGTAGTTTGTAGTACCTGGTGTAGTTTGTACCTGGTGTAGTTGTAGACCTGGTGTAATTTGTACCTGGTGTAGTTTGTAGTACCATGGCTTAGTTGTACTGGTGTGTCTGTGTAGTTGTACCTGGTGTAGTGTAGTCAAAGTCCACAGCTTGCAGACGGGTTCACCAGCTGAGTTCCTCTTCCTCACACGTGTCGTCACAGTTGAACAGTTTCACAAACTGGTATCCTTTTTCTCTGAGTCACAACCTGAAAACACAACTAAATCACGTTTATTTGGTTGTGGTTTATTGAACAGGGTCAGTGCAGAAAACCTCTGGATTAGCATAAAGACTGGAAACTAGCCTACAACAGCTTAGCACAAAGACTGGAGGCAGGGGGGAACTGCTAGCCTAGCTTAGCATAGCACAAAAATTGGAGGAAGTGTCTCACAGCTCTCCTCTTGGCTCTCAGCAGCGGTCTCTTTGTTGTTGTTTGTTGTTGTATTTCTGTTGGATGCTGCAGTTGTTACACAGGTGACCTCCTGCAGCGTCTCTCCTCCACAGGGGGGCGCTGCTTGTCCCGCAGCTCACACACTCACGCTGCTCTGAACACACACACACACAGAAACATGAAACACACTGTGACACACAGCAGACAGGTGCAGCTCACACAGACAAGTAGACACCTCACCTGGTTCATGGCCCCGCCCCCATGACTGACTGCCAGGTAACACCCAATCAGAAGAGGAGGAGTAGGGGGAGTGAACATTGCCATAGTAACTATTCCATCCAAGTGTTGAGGAGAGGACAAAGGTGGGGGGCGGAGTCAGAGCAGGGTCACCATATAAAGAGGAGGAAGGAGGAGGCGGGACATACTCAGAGCTCAGTGACTGACAGACAGAGTTGTCCAACCAGTGAGAGGAACTGATGAACTGGTGACCGACAGCAGTCAGCCACTCGGACTCATGGGACATGTAGGCGTGTGAAGGAGCGGGGCTAACCTGCAAGAAACAGAAAATGTATTCACATTTATTAATGGGAAAACTGCTAGCTTACAATAGCTTAGCACAAAGAATTGTGGCAGGGGGAAACTGCTAGCCTAGCTTAGCAGAAAAACAGGAAACAGAAATAGTACTAGTCTAGCTTAGTAAAAAGACTGGAGATGGGGTAAACTGTTAGCCTAGCTTAGCACAAAGACTGGAGGCAGAGAGAAACTGTTAGCCTAGCTTAGCACAAAGACTGGAGGCAGGGAGAAACTGTTAGCCTAGCTTAGCACAAAGACTGGAGGCAGGGAGAAACTGCTAAACAAACATCATTTCATTCACGCACAAAAACTACAAGCTGGTCGACAAAAAAGCAAAACGTGCCTGTTAAAAATTACAGAAGGAGACGAGTCGAGTGATTCTGACCTTTGAGTTGAATCTTGATGTTTCAGGTCGAGTTGTCATGACAGCAGAGGACCAATCAGCTGGCTGCAAATAATGTGACATCATCACTGTGTCTGAGAGGAGAAGAAAAAAAGAAACGAGAGAAAACTGATCACTCAGATATTTTTCTTTAATAAAAATACTCATAATGAAAAAATACTGTCTACTCTTACTTTGTAAATACCCAAGTACTCATAAGTAAAAGTACTCTTACTTTACCGTTACTGTTCTTAATGCAGAATGGTTCCATATTTATCTGTACAGTTGAGCCTCAGATCTCATTGGACACTTTATCTTCTCCATCAGCAGCTGTTCTACCCGTCAGCTTCATCACTGATTTATTCATAAGTTTCTGTCTTTAAGCACCTACAGTCAGAAACTTTAATTTGGCATCAAATGATCTGATTCAGACACTGAGACTTTAGTAATATTGTTTATATTTGATACATTTTCAGGTGCATTTTATAATAAAGTTCCAAATGACAGTTATAAATGTTCAGTAACTCATCAATCAGATTGATTAGCAGTAAACAGATCCTGCCAAATAATGATGAATGAAAACTGTTACAACTTGTTTATAGTTGTTTATCAATGAACAATAAAATGTTTACAACCTAATTAATGACCTCATTATAAAGCATCTGTCAATCATTAATAAGCTCAGTCTTTATTGTTTTATTATCTGATCACGTTTGACGTAGGAAATCTGAAAAATAACTAAACTGTCACAGAAATGTAGTAAAAAGTTTGGAGCAGTAGAAGTATAAGTTACATAAAATGGAAATAAGTACAAGTACCTCAAATTTGTACTTGAGTAAATGTACTTAGTTACACTCAGTGATTATCACACAGGATCTTCAGTCCATCAGCACAAAAATATATGAATCAAATAATGAATCAAAGGAAGAAAAGATAAAAGGAGCTCACTGCTGTTTGAAGAAGGAACCTGCAGGAGGAACTCGGAGAACCACACAGGTTGTTCTAAAGGTGATGCTGATCCTCCCAGAGCTGCTCACAGTCTGTCTGATCTGAGGTGAGACAGACGGACACAGACAGGAGCAGAAACAGGAAGTGGGAGGAGACAGTTTGAGTTGTCTTCCTTTATTTATGAAATATTAACTGAACTGATTTGCTTTTTAAAATTTTATTATTTAATAAAACGAAGTTTGATTTAATTTTTAATGACTGTGTCCCAGAGGTGGAAAGTAACTAAGTACATTTAATTGATGACTTTTCTGCTACTTTATCCTACTGTCTCATACGTTTTTTTTTTTACAAACAACATTAATGGATGATTCTAAAAAATATGATTCATTATTATAAATACAGTTTTTCCTTCCTGATTCTGACACCTGAACTTTATTGATCCGACACCAGTGAGCTGATGTCGTTCTAATCATGTGGACGAGGAGCTGAAGGCACAGGTTTATCTTCCAGGTAACTTTAATTTAAAAAAAATACAAAGAGACAGAAGATCAACTCCTCATGTTATATTATATTATTATTTATTATTGTTTGTTGTATGTTTTCAAGATTATTTAAGCAAAGTGCAACAGAAAAAAGAGGACAGAAGTGAACTTCAGGGCTGCAAATAATGTTTATTTTCACTGTCAATCAATTTTCAACTAATAAATTGATTATTGTTTTATAAAATGTCCGAAAACGTTAAAAAATGTCCAAGATGACGTCCTCAAATGTCTTGTTTTGTCCACAACTCAAAGATATTCAGTTTACTGTCAGAGAGGAGTAAAGAAACCAGAAAATATTCACATTTAAGAAGCTGAATGACTCAAAACAATTAATCGATTAATTAATTGATCCTGTCACAATCTTGTCAAGTGAAAAATAGGTCCAAATATGTGAAAGTAATTGATTAGTTGTTGCAAGTCTAAACTTTATGAGAGATGACTGGTTGGTCTGTCAGAGGCAGGAGGCGTGTCCCTGCAGCAGCGCGGGGTCTACCACGCTTCTGTGCAGGGGAAGGTCCAATGAGAAGTCGGTGGGCGAGCCTGCAGGCGCTGGCGGGGGGGTCGGCCCCCCCTCTGAGGGATGGGCAGCTCGGAGTGGTGAGCAGGAAGAGGAGAGGAGAAGAAGTACGGGTGGAGGAGAGCCTGCAGATCAATACATCAATCAATCAATCATTTAAAGATATACGATGTAACATTTCTGCATAAAAACACTAAACCTGTGTTAAATATGTTGTTGAGTTGTGTCCCCACATTATCACAAATGTTTCTGCGTGTGATCATGACAGATTTGGTGCCATTTGGCCAACAGGTGGTGCTGCAGCAGCATCATCTGACTACGAAGGACGGAGTTTCTGTCTGTTTGTGTGTACGACTGTCCTTCACATATCTCGAGAACCGTCCATCCGATGGACTTCACACTTGATGGGTTTATTGTTGAGAACCAAGAGGAGCGCCCTGTTGAGAGTGAAGTCGATCGGACGATTGGCTCTCGAAAATGTTGCAAGCAGGACTTCTGGAGGCGGACCAATCTGCTCGCTTTGAACAACCAGAATCGACCAGAACAGGCATCGCAGAAGTCTGTCAAATGTCAGAAAATATGCTGTCTTCAGATGTCTGTCCAAAACCCAACCAGAGTCAGTTCACTGTGATATAAAACAGAAAAAACTGGCAGCAGAGAACGGATGGAGTTTTGATTGATAAATGTCAAATAATCTTCTGTTGATCTCCTGATCAATTAAAGAGTCACTCCAGTGCTTCAGCGAGTCTTTTACATAAAGCTGAAAGACACATTAAAAAACAAAACAGACCAAATCTGAGCAGCAGAAGTAGAAATATGCTAGATCCTAAATTTCCCATGATGCAATTCATCCCAAAGTGCAACACCTCCCGTGACACCAGCAGAGACCACTGGGGGGTCATAAACAGTGAGCGAGATGAATAAACTTCTTTTGTTTCTGGACTTTAAAGTCAATAAAATCTCTCAAACTGTAAACCGAGGGGACCTCAGATGGAGCCCTGAGGAACTCCACCCTCTGACTCGTACACACCTAAAGTCCACTTCCTGTTTCTTACCTGTCTGGCGGAGCAGCGTTGTTTAGATGGATAAACGAGGAACTTGTAGAGCAGGTCGACGGCCTGAGGGGACGTGTCAGGGACGATCTCCTCCAGTGGGATCGCAGGATTCTCCTTAAAGGTGATTTTATTGTAATCTGGTAACTCAACGATTTCCTGGAGACAAAGAGAACATCGACGCACTGTGATGATGTCACAGATCGACTTACATTACAGATGTATTTAACATCAGCACAGACTCGACCAATAACAACTCAGATCAGAGGGTTTCAACAGTGAAGATATCAGCAGCCAATCAGGGAACAGAACTGAACTAGCTCAGTCTCTGCAAACATTTGATCTACATTTGATCTACATTAATCTACATTTAAACTCCCACATGTGCCTCATGTTCATGCAGTGATTTTATTTCCTGTCTCGATCACAGTGAGGCGACACCGACACACCGGCAGCTTTAGCACTGAAGAACTGATTTAAAAAACTGTGAACTTTTAAAGCAGATATGATCTGGAGCCTGATGGTTACATTACTGAACTTAAACATTCAGAAAACCTTCAGAACACCTTCAGATAACGTGAGATCGTCCAGCAGTCCTCAGTCTGGTTTTAAATCAGATCCTGCAGCTTCAGTTGTTCATATAAAAATATCTGATGAGGTAAAAACTGGATTTTTGAGTCTGGTACTGATATAAAAAATAGAAAATTATATTTTTTACATGAACACAAACAAAAACTAAATCAATCTTGAAACAGATTCTTCACATTTGTTTTAGTTTGACTCAGAAACATACTGAACAGCACCCTCTAATGGACAAACTGAGACACAAACTACATGAGCTCAAACATGTTCAGTGTTTCTGTTCTGTTCTGATATTTATTATGTAATATATAAGATACTTCACTAAACTAATACTACACTATATTATATTTATATTGTATGATATACTGCTGTACAATACTGGATATTATGTTAATATATTGTAGTGTTTCATTACATTCTATATTATTTCTATATTTGTCTTATCTGTGTGTGTGTGTGTGTGTGTGTGTGTGTGTGTGTCCTACAGGCCAGCTGTCCTGTGTTGGTGTTCCCAGCACTCTGAGGACGCAGCACAGCTGTTCTATGTCGTTCTCTCCAGGAAACAGAGGCGACGAATTCAACAGCTCCCCGAAAATACAGCCCACTGCCCTGTAACACACACAACACACACACACACACACACACACACACACAGACACACACACAGACACACACAGACACACACACACACAGAGTCCAGAGTGCTGCTCATTATTTCTTCACATTTTCAACTCTTCACTGCCGACTGTCAGACTAGAGTTGGATGATATGTTAAAAATTTTCCAAACGATCATCGTCAGCCTGTCCACTGTTGATTGACGATGTCTTCGTCCCCCCTCCCACCTCCTCCTGTCCTCTCAGGTCTCAGCTGGGAGATGTGCACAAGTGGCAAATTCATTATGTTACACATGCTGCGTACGTTCACTACGTCCAGTAGACAAAATAAACTCACAAAGTGTCTAGAAATCACATGTCCTCACACTTATTTTCTATTTTAAACAGAAAAATACGACCGCACACCTTCTGAATTCAAGTTTCTCTCTTTTACTGAACTAAGACGACCTTAATTGGCTTGTTAACTCCTCAGAAACACACTTAATTCAAACTCGACAAAAAAACATGTGAAACTGACCGAAGCCGTCTTTGTTAGTCGGTCCATTCTTCTAACAATCACCAACTTTGGTTTGGTCAAAATAAATCCTCACTTTACTGTGTGAAAACAGTGTAAAGAGTCAGACTCTGCAGGCTGTTTTCCTCTCACTCCTCACCCAGCTCAGCGTGCTGGTGGTCTGCTGAGGGGGTGTGAACTGCACCACTGGATGAGAGCGCGGTGCAGAGCAGAGGCTGTCACTCTGCACACTATTGCTAATGTAACAGTCTGTAAAAGCCCTAAAAAAAAACCAAGAAAAGCAATCGGTGATGGATTCAGTCCATCGTTGATAGGCAATATATTCATCCAGTCGTCCAAACCTTTGTCAGACAACTGAAGAGTTCTTGTCATAGAAGCCCCTGAGTCATAATAATAACAGATTCAGCTCTAAAACTATTAATCAATTATTAATTGACTATTAAATTAATCAACACTGGAAACACTGATCAACATTTTCTGACATTTTATTGATGAAACAACTAACTGAGTGATGGAGAAAATGACTGACTGATTGATAAACAAAGTAACTGGTGCAGGAAAGATTTGAAAAATTGGTCCAAAAATAAAAATCCATCTCTCGATCTATCTGTGTATTAGTAGCAGTTGTAGTTTTAGCAGTTGTAGTTTTAGCAGGAGTAGTTTTAGGAGTTGTAGTTTTAGCAGGAGTAGTTTTAGCAGGGGTAGTTTTAGCAGTTGTAGTTTTAGCAGGAGTAGTTTTAGGAGTTGTAGTTTTAGCAGGAGTAGTTTTAGCAGGAGTAGTTTTAGCAGTTGTAGTTTTAGCAGGAGTAGTTTTAGCAGTTGTAGTTTAGCAGGAGTAGTTTTAGCAGTTGTAGTTTTAGCAGAGTAGTTTTAGCGTTGTAGTTTTAGCAGTTGTAGTTTTAGCAGGAGTAGTTTTTAGCAGGAGTACTCTGAGTACTTTCAGTATTAGATGAGTCGTTGTATTCTCACCACAGGTCGACTCCTTCGTCGTACTTTCTGGCTCCGTACAGCAGCTCAGGAGCTCTGTACCACCTGAAAACACACACACACACACACACACACACACACACACACACCGATGAATCAGTTTCTTCATATTGTTTATTTGTATGGACATAATTAAGTTGAGTGCTGTTAAAAGCAGGTTAAGCGTACAAACTGGCCCTGCTGATGTCAGACTGTAGTTTAACTACAACATAAAAACAAATCATAGCAACCATCACAAGAATCAAAAGACACAATGAGATATTGTGGAGTAATTTTAACAGAACTGATGAGAGCAACAGGAGATAAAACAGGTTAAATGAAGAAACCATGACGGAGTTAAAGATTTGATTCTGTTTCCTCAGAAACTGACACATCAATAAATATTGATATTGAGGTATTTGGTCAAACATGTTGTGATATTAAATTTTGTCCTCGTGGTCCAGCCCTACTCTGATGTTGCTGCTGTGACGTCTCATCTGTCTCCAACGAAATCGTGTTTGTTTTGGTCTCAGAGTGTTTTACATCTCAGAGAGTTTTTAGTTTTATTTTCATCAAACGTGTCTGTTTACAGGCTGCAGTGTCGCAGGCAGAGCTGCTCTGATCAGTCTGTTTGTCTCTCTGACACTCAGTTACATCTGTTCAGGGCTGAGAATAATAATAATAATGATAATGAATAATAATAATAATAATAATAATAATAATAACAAGAAGAAGAAGAAGAAGAAGAAGAAGATAACCATGTGAGTGTGAGTTACCTGGTTGCCACCTGGTGGCTGTACAGTCTCTCTCCGTGTTCACTGAACAGTCGAGCGAGACCAAAGTCTGCGATCTTCAGGTGACCTGAGGAGCTGATGAGGAGGTTCGCTGGCTTCAGGTCCTTCAACAGACAGACACACACACACACACACACACACACACACACACAGAGTGTAACAGCAGCTGTTTGTGCTGAACCGTTTTTGGATGTTTTTGATTGGACACTTTCTCTACTTTGTCTGTCAAAGTGATGATTGTTAGAGTTTAGGACTCAAAGTATCCCACAATGCACTGTGTCACATTTAAAAATCAGAGTGTGAGGAACACTGTGAGTGTGTGTTTCAGACTCACCCGGTGCATGATGTTGTTATGATGCAGGAAGGCCACGCCCTTCAGCAGCATCATCATGTAACCTTTGACCTGAGCCGCCGTCAGAGGACGCTCAGAGTTCCTGATGACCTCCGAGAGGTCAGACAGCATGAAGTCAAAGACGAGGACGAAGCCTGTCCCGTGAGGGAAGACGTCCTTCAGCTTCACCACCTGAGGAAGATGAGGAGGAGGAGGAGTGTGAGGATGACCTCTGACCTCTCACCCTGACACGATGGCGTCCGTCCTCTGACACTCACATGCTGGTTGTCCTCGATCTCCTGCAGGGCCTTGATCTCCCTCAGAGCCTGGTTGGGGATCCCGTCCTCCAGACGCCTCAGAGCCACTTTCTTCAGAGCCACCGTCTCTCCTGTCTGACAGCCAATAATCAACAATCAATAATCAATACATTCATCACTGGCAAACAGATGCACTCAGAGATGTTATACACAGATTAATGAACTGTAAAAGGAAAATTACATGAACCAGAAAATATTCTGGTTCAGATCAACAGGACATTTGATGACATCATCTTGGACTTTGATCATTTTATTGGTTCGTTTTTTGAACCAAACAACTAATTGATTAGTGGAAAAACGACTGACAGAATGATCACTGACCAGACTGTAACAGGATTATTTTTTCAACATTTTCTGATATTTTATGAACCAAACAACTAATTGCTTAATCATGAAAATGATCAACAGATTAACTGATATTGAAAATTATCATTACTGCAGTCTAGTGAAATGACTGGCCGATTATTAAAGTAGTCATCAATTATTTTTCTGTCAGTGATCATATTGATTAACTGACTGATCCTTTCAGCTGTAAACAGAGATAACAGTTCAGTTCAGTTAGTCAGTGTTGTTGACAGCAGGTTACCTCGATGTGTTTGGCCTTGAAGACGATGCCGTGAGCTCCTTCTCCGATCCGACCCAGAATGCTGTACTGCTCCATGTCGTCACAACCACCACTGATCACACTGCAGGTCTGAACCAGCCTGATTTAACTGAGTCTGAGTCCAGTTCTGAGAGTTTCAGGTCTCTAGTTTTGTTCAAATCAAATACAGTTTCAGCAGGTTTAAACAAGTTAAGTTTAAGACCTTTTTAAGACCTTTGTAGTGAAATTTCAGGTCTATTCCATGTCCAAACTCATAAAAGCAAAGCTCAAGATAAATCTAACTTTATAACAGTCAAATTCATTTTTAAGATGCATCAAAGTATTTAAGACATTTCAAGGCCTAAAATTCAGATTATTGGATTTTAGAAAATGTATGAGCCTGCAGAAACCTTGAAATGTGTTTGTTTTGAACTGTACTGAATTTATACACACTGAGAGACTGTTTGCTTCCACTGTGTCTCCGTGTTCTTCGCCTGGAGTCTTCTTTGAATTATTCTTTGATGAAATTAGGACAAAAGATGTTTGTCAGATGATGTTCTGCAGCAGAGGTTCTATTAACTCTGTATTGTAAAGTCCTGCACATCAGAGACTGTGTGAGTAATAAATCATTAGGACATAAACCAGCTGTGAGTCTCTGCTGCAGCCTCCAGTTGACCAACAGAAGCAGAAAATCAAAAAACGATCTCCGTTAATAAATCTAACAGTTTAGTGATGTTTCACTTCTCTGCTCAATAAAATATAAAGTTACTGAACAAAACTTATGATTCTTGAAAAATTATAACAATGTTCTGTGATTCGGCGCGTAAGAAACAACAAACAAACATCAAGTTTCAGCGAAGCGAAGAAACGAGCTAACACACGCTCACCGTCGCCTTGGTAACCTGCCAGCTAAGCTAACTGAGCTAACACTTAGCTCACCGTTGCCTTGGTAAACCTAACCAGCTAAGCTAACTGGAGCTAACACAACACGTCAAATTCAGAACGTCACGTGCGCTGCAAACACACAACACGTGTTTGACACAAACAGAGACAGTAGAGACACATCCTTCATCAAACGCACGACCGTTTTCCGTTAAACGGGTTAGCGGCAGCCATGTTTGTTTACAGTGACGTAACGAGCCTACAAGCCGGAAACACGTGATCTATCGGTGAATTTAGACCGTTTTTAACACCACATTTGAGTGCAGATTAAACATTTTACTCACCAAATACACAATTTTAAAAAATACAGTCTGTGTTTCAAAGTAATGACGTGTTCTTCACTGAGGTCACATGATGTGGAGGCGTGGAGGCGGAAAAAAAAAACGTACTTATATTAAATGTACGTATGTTCTGTTGTGTTCCTTGGAAACCACAGACAATCCCGATATTATCAGAGCCGATACAGAAACAACAGTGACACATTCTAATAAAGTTTTTCTTTTACAGATTTTAATCAGCTGTTATTACGTCATTCTTAAACCAGGTTAGTGACGGTTTCTGTTTTTTCCATTTACATGAATGAATGTGATATTTTAGTGGTCATTCTGAATTTTATCATATCAGATATTTCTTGAGAGAGGTCATGTTATAAATGATTGCGCTGCGTGCGTTTACTTCCAATAAATATATCCACACTAAAATATGCTTTTATTTTGAAATCAGGAAGTACATGTTCTCAGGGAATCCACATCCGGTGCAGAGCTGAGCGGTGTTTACATGAGGTTGAAGCATGCTAAGCTAACAGTTAGCGAGCAGTCTGTGGCTGAATGATAATGATACAGTCACGTTAAAGTTACCGTCAGTGAGATACGACGTTTGTCCTCATTTGTGGACATAAAGACAGACAGTGAAGATGTCTAAAAGCATAAGCGAATAATGCTAATGCTAATGCTAAACGCTAACTACGTGGATCAGAAGGTTCTTCAGTATGAAAACTTCATCAACGACGTCCTGAAGACAGATTTACAGTAAGAGACACAAACTGCATCAGTGCTGAAGTTCTTCACGTCATTCAGGTCAAACTGAGCTGCAGCTGAAAGTAACTGAGTACTTTTACTCCACTACTGTACTGCACTATCCTCTGCAGACTCACAGTTTGAAAAGTCTCGTTTAAATCTCAGAGACAAACTGTCCACTTACAAAAATGAATCCACATTTATTGACATGCAGCGTTTGAAAGTGAAGATAATCAAACACTTCTGATTATTATAAATTCTAAATGTTGTAGAGTTTGGTACTGGATCCCTTTAAGGCAGTGGTTCTCATTTAAGGGTCTAGGTTCTCTACCAGGAGTCCTAAGATTCATTCATTTAAAGTTAGAGTCAGGAGGATTTTTCCGAGCTGTTCCTAAACGCACCAGGATGTCAAAAAAACAGCGTTTTGGTTCATAAGTGACGATTGAAGGAGTTCATGTTTCTGAGTCTGGACATTGTTGTTGTTTTTAGGAAAATGTCACAGATTCATTCATTAAAATGATCATGATATAAAAATGCATTCAATTATATAATTGTTTATTATTTTAATAAACATTTCTTTATTTACAAAATGCTTCTTTACAGTCTGCAGTTATTTTATTATTAGACTTTTAGCAAAAAAAAATATGTCATAGGACTATTTGTACCACTGTTTTATCATTGTTTGCTGTGTAAATAAAGTTTATTTAACATGATGATTTGAATGCAGAATGTGTGTCTGTGTGTGTTTCTCAGGAAGGTGTTGGAGCAGAGAGACTCAGTTTATGAGAAGATCTCTCAGTACCTGCAGCTGAAGAACACCATCCAGAGTCTGCAGGTACACACACACACACACACACACACACACAACACCAACACCACACACACAACTGATAGAGTCTGACAAGTTTGAACGGAGGAAGAAGAAATGATTTCCACTAACTTATTTACCTCATCGATGATAAATGTCATTTCTGGCTGAAAGGAAACAATCAGACTAATTTTTCTTAAAATCAAACAAAAATGTCATGACTGTTTGAATCTCTTTCATTTCATTCTTTTTTCACCTTTATTAAGATAAGATAGTCTGTCAGAACAATACAGTCACAATGTAAAAGAAGAATAAACATTTGAATTTAAAATATACTAGAAATACACATTTCACTTAAAGTGACATGTGGATGTTTGTGGTAAATTTCACTAAGAGCTGTAAAACACACACGGTGTGTCTCGTTCTACTGAGAGGAAAAATCTAAATAATTGTCCTGTAAAAAGGATCAGATGGCACAGAGGTACAGAGATTATTGGAGCAGGATCATTCACAGGATTATTGAACCATTTCAGGTCAGACAATCAACAAAATCAATATTCAGTTTTAATATCAAAATCAATTTTAACAAAAAATCATCCATATTGAAATAAATAAAGGACAACAAAAGAACACAGACAAAACAGAGAAAGGCAACAAAAAAGGTCATGTGTCAGAGTGATGTCACTTCCTTTAAATTTGTGTGTGTGTTGTGTGTGTGTTCCTGCAGGAGGCGGGCTCTCAGCAGCTGAAGACAGATGTTGACCTCGGCTGTAACTTCTACGTCCAGGCTGAAATGTAAATGCTGCTGCTGCTGATATGATCAATAACTGATAGACACAATTAATACTGATCAATTACAAACCACGTCAGTGACTGTGACCTCTGATGAAACCCTGAATGAAAACGTTTCCTGTTTTTGCTGCTTTATAATAAAAACATTCACATAATGAAACATTAGGGGACTTTTATTGTGAAGAAATAAAGGAAACAGGATGTTTGTCCCAGAGACGTTTATGAACAGTTTATCCACGCTTCACAGACGCTCGACATAAGTTTTAGAGTTGATACCATTTATTACTCTGATTTCTTCTTCTTCTCCTTCTCTTCCTGTCTGTCAGCGAGGACTCGTCCAGGATCTTGTGGCGGTCGGTTACGGTTTCTTCGTGGAGATGACCCACGACGAAGCTCTGAGATTCATCGACAAGAAGACGAGTCAGCTCACAGCGTCAGTTTCACCACCACAGCAGACTGAAACCTTCTTCTTCTGTGGTTTTCTCTCTGCAGTCACTGAAACACAGCAGCAGCTCTGACTTCAGTCCTGCTGCTTGATGATATGTGATTTATTTTGTCAGGAGAGACGGAGATAAAGTCACAGTAAACTGAAAAACGTCCTCAGAGCTTCAGATGTGTTAGCTCAGCGCTAGCTGTGTCCATTATTCTGAGTGAGAGATGCTAACTGTGCTAACATTGTGTGTTTCAGCTTCACAGAGCAGCTCAGCAAACACTCAGCCAAGATTAAAGCCAACATCCGCATGGTGCTGGAGGTCAGAACCACACACACACACACACACACACACACACACACAAAACACAGACACACACACACAGACACACTTGGTGATGACTGAGCTCTGCAGCCAACAACAAAAAATAAGTTTGATTCAAACAGAACTTCAGTCCAAAAAACTTTTAGTCTCATTTTATGATCAGAACCAAACTTTCTTCTTTTCAGATTTTACTTGGTGTTGTTTTTTTGTTTGTTTTTTACCTGATATTTTGCTAATATGTTGTGGACAATTTCCTGTTTGTTTGTTTTTTTTTCAGATATTTTACTTTTTTTTTTTTTAATATTTCAGTTTCATTTTCAGATAATTGACTGATATTTTTTGGAGATTCTCCTGAATTTTCATGTTTTTTTCCCCACTTATCTTACTGATATTTTGGGGATAATTCATTAATATAGTTCAGATATTTTCCTGACTTTTCTTTAGATATTGTCCATAGTTTTTTAAAATTCAAATATCTTACTTTTGTCAGATATTTTACTCATATTTTTGGGATATTTAACTTTTATTTTCTGATATTTTACTGCAGGTTTTACTCTCTGCTCTGTTTATTTCTAATATTTATCCAGAGCAGTTGTGTTGGTTGAGTTTTTGTTTCAGAACGTGTTTGACTCCACGTTAAGAATCTCAGGTTCCTGCAGGTATTTTATTGTGAAAGGGTCCAGATGTTGGAGACTTGGGTAGAGCACTATTCTGACAGGACACAGACGACTTCCTGAGGACACGATTTAAATCTCTGAGCCTCCACATTGATTATTTAGTCAATATTAACTTAATATTGATGATCAATAATGAACCAATCAAAGAAACATAAACATGAATCAGTTGGAGTCTGTGTCTTGTCTTCAGTCAGACTGAAGCAGAGGAGAAATCTGATTGGCTGCTGTCTTCGTCTTCTTCTCCTCCTCAGGGTCTGCGGGAGCTGCAGGGACTGACGGACCTGCCAGAGAGCAGAAGAAGAGAAGTTTTCTAGACTTTTCCTCGTGTTGGACGACCAGAGGACACTAAAGTTCAGTTCAGGAGGACGTTTACACACAGGACGTCTTCACAACACCGAGGGACAACATGGACGTTTAATAAAACAGCTGCTGATGTTCTGAAGGGACAAGATGAACCTCGGAGGAGGAGGAGCAGGAGACCTTCACTGAGCTCCTCTGTAATCTGGTCTCTAACAGACATGGACATTCAGCAGGACAAAAAAATGGAGACAGTTGACTTTAAATGTGAATAAATACAGACTGAAATCACAGGTGTGTAAAGAGATCTGACATGAGAGCAGCACGTCTGATGGTTTCAACTGTTTCTGTCGTCTCATTGGTCCAGAAACAGCCTGTGTGTTGCTGTTAGCATGTTAGCATGTTAGCATGTAAAGTCTGTTTGCTGCAGAGTTTGAAGATTGTTTTACTCTGAATTCCTTTTTGTTTGTTTGGATGTTTTTTCAGACTTAAAAATGAAAAAGACAGAAAACGTCATAAAGTTTCAAATGAAGCGACGTCTGTGATATTTGTTGAAGGTTGTATGAATCATCTTTAATTCACTGTGTTGATTCTGTGATGATTGTTGAAGCAGGACCGGGTGGAGAAGTGACCGACGCCACCTGCTGGACACTCACTGTTCTGATTTATCATTTCTCTCTTCTGCAGATTAAAGGAACCGTTCTGTGTTTGATTCGTCATCCTGAACTTCACATTCACATTAAATATGAATAAAAGTTGAATTTCTTTTAATGGGTGCTGAAGACGTCATGTTTGAACATGCAGGACAAAAGATCATCTGAAAAATGTCTCATCACAAATCACAACTGTTCTGACGCTGTTAGAGCAGCACGTTAATGTGGAGAGACATTTGATTCTATATTAGATCAAAAATCAAAAATATATGCATACATGAATAAATATGACCATGAAATAAATACATAAACAATTTAGTGTTTTTCAGGGACTTTTATTTCATAATTCCAGCACAGTACAGATGTATATCTTGTATTTCTTAATAAAAATGTTTATCTAAAATATATTTATACATTTAATGAGCAGAAAGTTTTAAATATAAGTTTCCATCATGTTAGCTGGGTACAGATTTGTATCTTGTGTTTCTTGCAGTCGTCCAGCAGATGGTGATATTTGAGAAGATCTGGATTATTTCAAGCACACTGAATAATATTTGAGTCTAATCAAATAGTTCTGGTTGTTATCTGGGAGGAAACCCAGCCCCCTTCATTTGCATATTAGGATAAGAAATTTAAAAAGGGCGGGGACAAAAAATGTGGTATCCTTGTTGGCCTTGTTTCTTTATGTGTATGTATTTATTTAATATTTACTAAAATGTCTGAGTGTGTAGACCTGTGGTTGTATAAAGTTCTTCTCCTCCGTCAGTCTGCTGCTGCCTCCACCCGTTAGTGTGTTTGTGTTGTGTGACTTCAATGAATCTGAATGAACCCTTTAAAACACTGAAGCAAAATAAAGTGGTGAAAATATTCTAAATATAAGCTGCACTTAAACTGATCTTTAAAGAAAATACTCTTTCAAAAAGTTGTAATGTTTCAAGAAAAAAGTCAAAAAAAAAGTTGTCATGTTTATAGAAAAGAAGAGAACAGAATTATCAAACAGGGCATTTTTTAGAAACACGTTTCAAGAAATGTTTCTCGAAAAGTTGTTTTGAAGAATTGTTAAACATGTTTTCATCGTGTTTAAAGAAAGAAGCTGTTAAAAGAGAAGAAAGGTGTGAGAAAAGACGTCATGTTTAGAGAGAAAATATGTCATTTAGTGAAAAAAGTTGATTTAAAAAAGTTGGTATATTTAGAAGAAATGTCAAAAAAGATTTCAGGTTCAGAGAAAAAACAAGTTGTTTAAAAAGTTGTCATGTTTAGAGGAAAAAGTTGTATTTGGAGAATAAAACTGTCAAAAAGTCGATATGTTTGGAGAAAAAAGTTGTTCAGATCCACTGAAGTGTCACAACAACACAAACACACAGATGGAGGCAGCAGCAGTTCTCTGAGATAAAATCACTGGTTTTGTGAGTGGAGTTTGGTTGGTTTGTTTGAGTGATATTTGTCTGATATAACAGTGGTTTCCTGTCATAAAGGTAAAGAGGAGAACATATTCTAAACACGTGTTGCTGCTGCATCTGTCCACAGCAGGACATTGTTCAGCTTCCTGCACCGGTTCTCCTGCTGCTTCTCCAAACTGGAGGCATGTCGACCTCCATCTACTGCAGGTGACACACTGACTGTGGACGACCAGACTTCAAATAGTCTGAACTATCCCTTTAATAAACGTGTCATACTCACAGCTGCATTATCCCACATGTTCAGCTGTTCATGTGTTTTCACACATGTGATGATGAGTTTGGTGTTTCTCTTTAAACAGCTGTTGAACAGATGTGATGATGTGATAAATATCATACAGACAGCAGCATCCAGAGCTGCTCGGTCAACAACGCTGAGCCTGTTGCCATGGAAACTGGATGCTAAATAGAGGCAGTGGCATAAAGAAGCTGAGAGATGACTCTTGAAATAAACTCCCACACAGAGGAGCAGCTCCTGTGTTCAGTTTGAGTCTCAGATGAAGACAAACGTGTCCACCTGGACAGGTAAGAGGCCGCTCGATGTTCTGCTCAGCGGCTCCTCAGCAGCAGCTTCTCTTCTCTCCACCTTGATGAACAGACAGAAACTAAAAACTGCTGAATAAACACAACATATCTGTAAAGTCCACCATGTTGGTAAAAAGGTTTGAAAAAAAACTTTGTGAGCTTCTGATCGTGTCATGGTTTAAAATACTGAAACTTCTTTTGTTTTTTAAATACTTTTATTGCAATTAACTTGTGTTACACTACAACTGCAATGAAAATATTAGTATTGGAGGTTAAGACCTGTGATTTTCATCAATAAATGAGTGTGTGACACTGTTCAAATGTTCATAATTACAAACAGTAAAATGAAAGAAAGAACAAAAGAAGGGAGACAAGTTTCATCTTGATAAGACTTAATACGATTATTGAGTCATGTCTACATTATTATGTATTCATGAAAATATGATTTATGAACTTGAATGTTGTACTTGATGAATGCTAATAAAATAAAATAAAAAAGAATAAATCTGTATGAGAAACAAAAAATAAAAAGACAAACTATGAAAGAATAATTGTAAACATTTTCATTAATTTTCACGTGTTTGTATTCCTAATTTAGTTTTATATATATATATATTTTAAATGTATTTATTTATTTTTGCATTCAAAGCACAATATTTTCTGTATCTTCTATATTTCTATAATTGAATGAATAAATGCACAAATAAATTGAAACATTTATTTATTATTTGTCCTCATAAATCCACATGTATTTATATTTTTATTTATTTCTCTTTATATTTCCACATTTATTTTCTTATTCTTTTACTGAATTATTTTTTATGACCCTCCTGTGACTCCCTGATACCTTGTGATCTGAGCAGTGACACGAACTTAATCACACGAGCTTTATTTTGAAGGTTTTTGGCCGGATGTCCTGCTCAGCGGCTCCTCGGCGGTGGTTGTTGGTTCTGTGATGAACAGACAGAAGGAGCGGAGCGTATGACGTCACAAGCCTGTTACTGCAGAAACATTACAGCACGCGCTACCGTCAAGTTTCACACAATTGGACTGCAAAAATACCGGAAGTCAAGCGGTTTTCTTCAAAATAAAAACACCAACTATATATACAGTGCTTAACAAATTTATTAGACCAAAACCCAGTGTAAGGTTTATGCCACAGCTGCCCTAAATTAACAGCACTGATAATAACCAAAATCATTTTTTATGTTTCTGTAATGGTTAATACACCAGTATATAGAAGCTCTTTAACTAAAATGATATTTTTAATGCTAAAATATAATTATTATTGTTATTCATGAATTTTCAAATGTACTGTTTTACAAAAAACAGAAAAAATATTAAAGCACATTATTATTAGTTCTTGAATACGATGTCAAATTATAGTTATTTACTTTTCCTGAACAGAAAAATGAGTTTTAGTGGTTGAATGTTATGCTTGATTCATTTCTGACTTCTCCGGCGCAGTCCACATTAAAGCACTTCATGATGCTGATGGTCTCTGAGACAAACGGGGAAAGACATAAAGTGTCCTCACAGTGTGGTCAAGTATGATTTGGAGTCAACTGCTGAGACTGGTTCTTACAAAATGCACCAAGGAAGAGGCAGAAACGAAAGTTCACTGAAGCAGATGTCAGACACCTCAAGATTTTAAGTACTAGAGACCGAAGGAAGACCACTGCTGATCTTCAGGCAGAGATAAATGCTTCTAGATCAGAGTCTGAGAAAGTCTCCAGAATGACCAGAAGCAGACTGACAGAACAAGGCTTAAAGGGAAGACTAGCTGCTAAGAAGCCATTATTGAGGCCTGCAAACATCCAGAAACGCCTCAGATTAACCAGGGAGCACAAACACTGGACTGTTGATGAATGGAAGAAGGTACTCTGGATGGACGAGTCCAAGTTTGAACTCTTCTGTCAGCATCCTTGTGTTTATGTCCACAGAAAAGCTGGAGAATGTTTTGATGCCAGATGCTCTGCACCCACAGTGAAACACGGTGGAGATTCCATTATGGTATGGGGTTCCATTTGTGGAAACGGCGTGGGCTAATTAGTGAAAATCAACGGTATCATGAACAAGAACATCTACCACAACATCTTAGTGCATCATGGAATCCCTTCTGGACTGAATCTGATTGGTTGTGGGTTCATACACCAACAAGACAATGATCCCAAGCATACTTCAAAGCTGTGCAGAGACTATTTGACCAAGAAAAAAGAATCTGGAGAACTGGAACTGATGGACTGGACAAGTCAAAGTCCGGATTTGAATCCTATTGAACAAATTTGGGATTTAGTAGGTTCAAAGATTGATGAAAGTTTAATCTAAAGTGAGTCTGTGGGAACAGCTAGAAACTATTTGGAACTCAATAACAAAAGAGACTGTTGAAAAGTACATAAAAACAATGTCAGCAAGAATACAAGCTGTTATCAAGGCCGAACATACAAAATATCAAGTTTTTTGGTTATTATGTGTGAAAAAGGACTATTTATTTGTTTCAGTTTGTTATTTGCCAAATAAATAACAATTTTTAGTTTTAAACAAGTTTTTGAAAGATTCTAAAATATTGATGTTTTCTTGTTTTTATGACAGGTGGTCTAATAAATTTGTGAAGCACTGTATATATTCATTCTTTTATTTTTCCTCTTTATATTTCCTCATTCCTTTCCAGATTTATTCTGTTTTATGGCACTCCCATGACTCCGCAATAGTTACTCTACAGCCCACTCAGATTACTGGAACCTTCGGCTTTCAGTCGCATCTGGTGGGCTTCATTCTGCGGACGGAGTCAGAAAGGGACCGTCAAACACAACGTTTTATTTTGAAATCCAACAGCGGAAGTGTGACTGTGTGGATTGGCGGTGACATGACTGTGGTGAAAAGTGTCGTATCGTGAAGGGAACCCCAGACCAGCGAAAGATCTCGCGAGAGCAAACCCAAACCACGATCTTTGTTAGAATCTAACCAAGTGTTTTCTGTCTCTAAACCTGCAAAAATATAGAACAAAACAACAATCAGGTTCTACTTCATAAATACTTTGTACAGCCGCTACACGTAAAAATCAACTCGCACAAATCTCGCGAGAACTTCGCAAATCAACGGTTCGCAGACGAGACACGATCAGCGGAAAGTAGTGAGGAGGCGTTCGTCCGTCCAGGAAGAAAGTGGAGCGCAGACAGAAGTGCTGAATGTTTACAGACGTCAGTCCGCTCACTGACGATCAAAACCACCGGGAGGATTTTTACAAACACTTCTCCTCCGCCTCCGACGGCTCTGGACGGTTTACGGTGAACTCCGTGGATCCGGTCCGCGGGCAGCAGCGCTGTTTGGGGGCTGACGCACCAGCAGGAGAGGAGGGAGGGAGGGGGGCTGTCACAACAGCAGGCTAGGCTAGTAGGCTAGGCTAGGCTAGGCTAGGCTAGGCTAGGCTAACACCTTCACTCACCATGAAACCCTGAAGCTGGAGGAACTTTGTGAAAACATGACTTCAAACGGCTGCTCCGAGACCCTCCAAGAACATGAGAGAACGTTTTTACCGCCAAAAGAGGCTAGCTGCCTTATGCTAGCTGCCAGCGTTAGCATGGCTAGCTGCATTAGCTTAGCTCCAGCGTAGCATGGCTAGTTAGTTAGCTCCCATCACGTCTGTCACACATCCTCACCTGACAGCATCAACACACCTGAACTCACGTTTCTGATGCACATTCATCAACATCTGATTATTAATGAGCAGGAAGTGAAGCTGTGTTCGGATCAGGACTGCTGATGGTCTGAGACACATTCTGCTCGGCGTGTCTTCTGTGGACGGAGCTAACTGTTAGCTGTTAGCATGGAGGGACGGCAGCCCGGCGGCAGCAGCAGCAGCTCGGAGCGGTTACATAACGCCAGCAGGGTTAGGGAGAAGCTGCTGAACGTCGCCTCCTCAGCCCGGCTCTGACAGACAGGCAGGCAGACAGACAGATTAAAACAGACAAAGACAGAAGCACAACAACACAGCAGCATGGAGGAGGTGTGAACCTGCAGGGACAGACAGACAGACAGACAGACAGCAGAGAAACAAGACGGAACACTGAGCTGAAGATGGATTCCAACCCGCTGATAAACGGTGAGAGAGTGCTGCTGATGGAGCCTCTTCATGCTGTGTTAACATGCTGCTGATGGAGCCTCTTCATGCGTGTTAACATGATGTCTGCTGTAAAAGGGAGGAGGATCAGCTGTGTCTGTGTGTGCTGTGTGGGGTGGGTGTCTGTGTGTGTGTTGTGTGTGATGCAGCCCTGCGTGTGTTTCCACGCAGTTTGGAGGGAAGCAGCAGCAGTGTTGCAACAGGTGTGTGGAAGCTGCTGAGGCCTGCAGCAGCCTGCAGCTCTGTGTGTGTGTTGAGGTGTGATGTTAAAACAGGTATTATCATGATACTGAATGCTGGCTTGGATCTGATTTGCTTTCATGCTGCTGCTTCCTGCAGCGTGTAGAAACCTGCAGCCTGACAACACGTCTGCACTAAATCCAGGTGAATTTGAGACTGCGTCTGCAGGTGTGTTATCAGGCTGTTCTGTTCTACTCTGTTCTACTGAACCACTTCAACCACGGCTGAAGCTGAGATTGTAAAGATAGTGAGGTCAAAGTAATTTCACTAAAACAAGGCCCAAGCCTGTGGGCCTCTTGTCAGATAAAGTTTTGTAGCAGCCCCCCCCCCCCATGTCTATGTGATCATGAGCCAAGATGGCTGAATATTGCTGTTTGACATAACTTAAAAATACACCAAATACACAAGTTCTGTCTAAAGACATTTATTAGTTTCTGACAGGGTTGCAAATTTTAAGTACTTTCCTTAATCGATCATTGGTAACATTAACATTCAATTAAACATCATTAGAATGTCTTGTATGTTCTCTGACAGCATTACATAGACTATGAAACATAGAAATTACTTGATTTTTGTGGCCAATACCGATAGAAGGGATAGGTCTGGGACAGTGATGAAATGGCACCGATGACATTAGAAAATCGGATCACACCAGTAACATCAAGAAATCATTTCTCAGTAATGTGGGAGATGACCAGATTAGCTATATTCTGTACAGGAACACATTTAGTCAGAGATCCCGAGAGAAAGAGAGAGAGAGCAGCTCAAACAAACTATTTACATGTTTACAGGCTGTAGGAATGACAGCTGGGTTATAAAAAAAATCACTTAATTGATTTAAATTGATTTTCCTTTGCCTGGTGTGATATCGATTCATAAAGTCCCCAAGTCGATCTTTTAATATATGTCTTTTCCCTGGCAGATATGTGGTACAGCCTGCAGTTTTATAGTTTTAGTTAGTCCAGCCTTATCAGCCTTTGGCCTGAGATCTTCTAGCACGAGATCTTGTGGGTCAAGATTTCGCTAATGTCAGTGTGTTGGTCAGGTCATGTTTAATAAAAAGTACTAAAACTTTTGATAATGCACCAGGTTTAGAGGGTTCCTTGTAAAATATAGAACATTAGTCATATGAGAATATTTTTCATGTCCAAGCAAAATCAGTATTGTAACTGAAATATCCCCAACCAAATAGATATCGAATTGAATCCAATTGTGAATCAAATCTAAATCTGAATTACTCAGTCCTCGTAGGAACATTTCCTGTAGCGTCATCCTGGATCAGGTCTAGAAGTGAACCCTTGATATGTAAAACCCTCTCGGCGTCTCAAGGTCTCGTGGTTTAGGACGGTGTAGTAACTGTTGTGAGATTTGTCGCAGGTCTGGGGTTCCCTTCTAGAAACCTCCATTCCTGCCTGCTAACATGACTCAGAAGAGAGAGAGGAAGAGAGAGACCCCTTCACTGTTTGTAGAATAAGTCACTTAATTGGTTGCTACTCGCTTTTGGAAGTGAAGTTGCTGAAAAAGTCTGAAAAGTTGCTCAATCTCTTCTTTCTGCCCCCAAGTTGACATCTCTGTGATGATGTTGTACAGGAACCCATTTATATTGTGATACATGCAAAGATTCGGGGCAGTGGGTCATTTTGTGCTGTGTTTAAAGCCCCCCGCTAGACAGCAGTGTTGTTTTCTGACTTCACTGTTCAGACAGGATTAAAGAAGTAAACTTTTTAAACTCAGGTGTTTTCTTTATACTCTGACACTTTTCCTAAAATTAGATTAAAAAATAGAAATACATCACGTTGCTCACAGTATCACAATATATTGAATCATGACCCCTGTGGGTGATAACGTATTGTCAGATTATTGCCAAGACACAATTCCACTGCCTGACCTTTGACCTTTTGGATATAAAATGTCATCACCTGGCTGAGCCTGAGCAGCTGCTGGTGGATAAAATCTGACAGCACCCGAAGCTTAAAAGCTTCATCAACAGGCATCGATAATTGTTTTATAATCACATCATAGTGCTCTGAATCCGAATCTGAATGGAATCGAAACATGAGGAGCCAAGAGATTCTCTCCCCTAGTAGAGTGACAGTAGAGTACAGTAAAAAGAAACACGGTAGAGTACAGTAAAAAGAAACACAGTTGAGTAAATAGAAACACAGTGGAGTACAGTAGAGAGAGAAACAGTAGAGTTCAGTAAAAAGAAACAGTAGAGTACAGTAGAGAGAAACAGTAGAGTTCAGTAGAGAGAGAAACAGTAGAGTTCAGTAGAGAGAGAAACAGTAGAGTTCAGTAGAGAGAGAAACAGTAGAGTTCAGTAGAGAGAGAAACAGAGTTCAGTAGAGAGAGAAACAGTAGAGTTCAGTAGAGGGAGAAACAGTAGAGTTCAGTAGATAGAGAAACAGTAGAGTTCAGTAAGAGAGAGAAACAGAGTTCAGTAGAGAGAGAAACAGTAGAGTTCAGTAGAGAGAGAAACAGTAGAGTTCAGTAGAGGGAGAAAACAGTAGAGTTCAGTAAAAAGAACACAAGTAGAGTTCAGTAAGAGAGAAACAGTAGAAGTTCAGTAGAGTTCAGTAGAAGAGAAACCGTAGAGTTCAGTAGAGAGAACAGTAGAGAAGAGAAACAGTAGAGTTCAGTAAGAGAGAAACATAGAGTTCAGTAGAGAGAGAAAACAGTAGAGTCAGTAGAGAGAGAAACAGTAGAGTTCAGTAGAGAGAGAAACAGTAGAGTTCAGTAGAGAGAAACAGTAGAGTTCAGTAGAGAGAAACAGTAGAGAGAGAGAAACAGTAGAGTACAGTAGAGAGAGAAACAGTAGAGTACAGTAGAGAAGAAACAGTAGAGTTCAGTAAGAGAGAAACAGTAGAGTTCAGTAGAGAGAAACAGTAGAGAGAGAAACAGTAGAGTTCAGTAGAGAGAAACAGTAGAGTAGAGAGAAACAGTACAGTAGAGAAGAAACAGTACAGTAAGAGAGAAACAGTAGAGTTCAGTAGAGAGAAACAGTAGAGTTCAGTAGAGAGAGAAACAGTAGAGTCAGTAGAGAGAGAAACAGTAGAGTCAGTAGAGAGAAAACAGTAGAGTTCAGTAGAGAGAGAAACAGTAGAGTTCAGTAGAGAGAAACAGTAGAGTTCAGTAGAGAGAAACAGTAGAGTTCAGTAGAGAGAAACAGTAGAGTTCAGTAGAGAGAGAAACAGTAGGGTTCAGTAGAGAGAAACAGTAGAGTTCAGTAGAGAGAAACAGTAGAGTACAGTAGAGAGAGAAACAGTAGAGTACAATAGAGAGAGAAACAGTAGAGTACAATAGAGTAAGGAATCAAATAAAGATAGTTTGTGTGTGCAGGTGACAGCAGTGTTCAGCCTCATCACAGACGTGATGTTGACTGTTTTCATGGAGACAGATTGAAATCAGTGATGTAATATTCATATTGTTGTCATGGCAACACTGACGCAGGCTGATGTGAGTGTTAGATGGTGTTTGTGAGATATGACATGTTTCTGATCGGACGTGTGCTGATGATCTGAGTCAGAAGACAGTAAGGAGCGATGATGATGATGATGATGAAGAGGAGTCAGTGACAGTACTATCAGCAGTATCATCAGTACCATCAGAAGCACTGTGAGCAGTATCAGTGGTATTACTGGCAGGATGTGTGCAGGTCCTCTGTGTGTCTTCGTGTCTTCTGTCCATTGTTGAGATTTGTGTTGACTGACTGACAGACTGATGTCAGGAAGTAGAGAACCCACAGTGGAACAGGATGTGGTCAGGAAACCGCACTCTTCTTCTCTGGTGGAGAAAGTGGTTTGCTTTTTCGCCTCTCTTTTTCTTTCTCTTTCTGTTGGAGTTTCACCTTCTACCTCTGCTCTGTGTTCACTTCATCAACCATTTTAGAGGACATGGCTTATTGTTCACCTTGAGAAACATGGTGGAATCAGAGCTACACAATTATTTTATCAAAATCACAGTATGGCTTTCGCAGGAGGTTCAGTATTTCTTAAAGGCAAAATGCACCAACACATCAGAGTCTACAGACTTAAAAAACACATCATCATTTGGTGCAGATTCCTGCAAAAAAAAAAATTACTCCATAGAAATTTAACATGTTTTTCAATCAAAATAAGAATAATGATGTAAAAATGATCATTTCCTCTAATACTGCAAATCATATCACGATTGCAGTATCAGTCAGAATAAACACAATCAGATATTTTTTCTCTAGTTAGAATGCTGAAATGTTAGTGTGCAATTCAAAGTTTAAAGGATAATTCTGGTAAATTTTAACCTGCAGTTTTTACCATGAACATGCCTGTTGTGTTTGTGTGGGTCGTGCTAACTTTGCACTCTTCATTTCTGTTGAAGAGATTCAGTGAAACAAAGATAAAACAGTGTTTATTGTCTGTGCGAGCCTTCGACAACTTTCCAAATTAATTTTACTCAAATCATTTTAACGTCTTGTCTCTGACACAAAGTAAACACATTAAAGTAGCAGCAGACATGTTGGCTGACTGCAGACTGAGGGATCTAATGGTTTTAATGGTTAACTGTTAACATCTCTAATTGAAATCAAGTGGACTTTTCCTTGAACCCTCTGTCGTGCAGTTTTGACCTGGTGAATGAAAAGATTGAATAATTTACTAGACTGTAACTTGTGAAAATCTTTTTAAACTGGGACTGAAACTGATGATTAATCTGTCAGTTATTTTCTAAATGAATCATCATCATTATTTTTTTTGTTGATTTAGTAATAAATTTATTGATTAATGGTTACATTAATTAATCATTTCAGACACTTTAAAAAGGGGCCTTGTTTTTACCTTCAGTTTGTGGATCCAGTAGCTGTTGAACAACCAGGTGTAAATGTGAGTCGCCTCCAGCTGTTATCTATTTTTTTTATCTTCAGCAGATGTTCTTCACTTTCTAAACATAACAGACTGTTGTTGTTTCCTTTAACTCCTTTAACTCTGCGTCATGTTGGTTCTTTAGATGAGTCATAGATGAGTCATTGCCAATCACTGGGTCGGGACCCACGTGTGGGTCACAGGAGATTTTATTTTGGTCACCAAATACATAAAAGACTATAGAAGAAATTCATCAAATATAAAATTTTTAAATATTTATATTGTTTAATTAATGCTAAAAAAAAGAGAGCATGTTAATTCAGCCTAAATGTATTTATTTAGTCTCATTTATGAAGGAGGACAAAATGTCTGATGAGAGGAAATAAAATAAAAATCATAAGACGGTCTCTTAACTTCACCTAAATAAATTCATTTCTCATGAATAAAATATTTAAAGAGAGTAGAAGGTGATGCAGACATGGTCAGAAATGTTTATGTACAAATGAACTCTTCCCAAGATTTTCTGTTGGGGCCTAAACTGGGTCACGATGGTTTGTCATTTTTAAAACCTGCTCTAGATGTTTTATCAAAGCGCTCATGTTGAAGAGCTATTTTTTGTGAAGTGATATCAGGTGTGGTGATATCGGAGAAGTTTTGTGAGTACCTGAGCACAGTATTGCAGAGATTCTTGATGCTGGTATCGGTGTGTGTTTGTAATATAATTCCTGTAGTTTGTGTCTGTGGTTGTTGTGATGCTCACAGTGTGAAGTGAATCAGACGGGATGAAAAGCAGCGTGGAGCTCAGTCGACGTCTCTGTGGAAATAAAAACATAAACTGACTGGAGCTTTTGTTGTAGAGAGGCCGGGAGCACGGAGATAAGCTGCTGCATCCATTCACTGTTCACACATGTGTGTGTGTGTGTGTTTATCTGTCTCCATGTGTTGCTGTGTGACTCTTCTTGTGTTAAAGCCGTCGCTGATCAGAGTGAACGAGTCCGTTCTGGATTCATGTCGACAGTCGAACATCTAAATCTTCCTTCAGATCTTAAGACTAAAGAAAAATCGCACTGACGTTCTCACTCATTTTAGCTTCTTTCCTCCTGATAAACTCAGTCTCAGTGTTTTAGGGAGCTAACTGTGCTAATGCTAATGCTAGGTGAGCAGGGACAGAGAGCAGATTAGTGTTTATAATGAGGAGAGTCTGTCTGTTGTATCACTGCAGTCACATGGACCCTATCTGTGTGTGTGTGTTTCTGTTTGTATCAATAGTGATGAGAATAACACCTGTAACCATGGAAACTGTACACAACAAAGATGGCAGCAGCTGAAGCCTCTGAATGCTCAGAGCAAATAGAAATTAAAAACACAGGACAACAATCAGACACAAATGACTCAAACTTGATGAAATCAGCATCAGGTGTCAGAATGAACCCAGCTGCACTGAATATGATTTTTATTTTTAAATATCCTGACCCGTGTGTGTCCGTCCTGCTCCTCAGGACCCACTGTCCTGCATGTTTTTATGTGTTTCTCTGCTCCAACACACCTGATTCAAATGATCAGGTCGTAATCAGGCTTCTGCAGAGGCTTGATGACATCATCTGAATCAGGTGTGTTAAAAGGTGCAGTAAAAATAAAGTTATTAATATTATTAAAACATGAGGTAAAAAATAGACTTTGGCTGATTTTATCGGCAAATAGTCTGTATGAGAATGAAATGATAAATGAACGAGTGAAAATCAGAAAAGAGACGAAGCAGCTTCACACCGTGTGGACTCATGGACACGCCCACTCCCTCGCTCCGGACAATGACCTGTTCTGTTCATACTAGGGAACCGGGGCCCCGGGGCTGTCACAAGTTTAACGTGATAATTAACAGAGAAAAACATAGAATATCAGAATAGTTTAATAGTTAAATTTCTTTCTACCTCTGGCCCGACATGATATTTTACCAGCCTCAGGCGAGCGGGCAGTCTGCTGAGCCCTGATGTTATATGGTGATTATTAATCAATTATCAAATTAATCACCAAACATTTTGATAATTGGTTAATTGTTTTGAGTCTTTTTTTAAATTAAAAAAAGTCCAAATTCTCTGATTTCAGCTTCTTAAATGTGAATATTTTCTGGTTTCTTTACTCCTCTCTGACAGTAAACTGAAGATCTTTGAGTTGTGGACAAAACGAGACATTTGAGGACGTCATCTTGGACTCTGGGAAAGAGTGATCAGCATCTTTCTGTCATTTTACGGTCCAAACCACTAATCAATTAATATTGAGAAAGATAATCAACAGATTAATCAATGATTAGAATAATTGTTAGTTGCAGCCCTGAAGTTATTTTCTGAACTTACCAAAGTCTTCTAGCTGTTATTTGTCTTTACTCAGTCCAGAGCTCAGCGACCTTTACTATCAAAAGAGACATTTTTAGACAAAAAGGAAAAAAGAAAATCAGTCTGGAGCTGCAACTGTTAAATTCTCTATTTTCCACTGAGACTTTT
>JAWZSL010000055.1:412500-460000 GCA_034769285.1 Lutjanus argentimaculatus
ACTGTGGGGCCTCCGCAAGAACAAGCACAACATGAACTACGACAAACTGAGCCGAGCACTGCGGTACTACTACGACAAGGTACTACTGCAGAAAATGTCTAGTCATACCTCCGGGGTTAGTGATGGACTCTTTCTGTGAGCTAAAACCAGCACATGGATGCACCGAATGGAAGAAGAAGGAAGTTCACCAACAGTCTGCATCATATTATTCTAACATACATGTGTGAATCTGTTGTTCAGGTGACGGAGCAGACGCTCGTGTTACACAAAGAAACAAAATCTCTCTGGAGCTCAAACTGAGTGAAAGCAGCACAAAATGTCTAAATTAAAAGTGCACAGAGAGTGTTGATAAATGTGATGAACTGATATTGATATAGACCACAATAAAACCCAAAATGTTCTGTTTGTGTTTTATATCTGTGACGAGCTGATCAGCTCACGGCTCCTGAGCATCATGTGACTGTCTTCTGTCCTGCTCCTGGTTTTGTGTTTATCTTGTTGTTTTGTTTGTGTTGTTTTTTCAGAACATCATAAAGAAGGTGAGCGGTCAGAAGTTTGTCTACAAGTTTGTCAGTCAGCCCGACCCCTCCCTGCCTGACAGCGTCCGCAACGGAGAGGAGGGTCAGAGGAGGGACAGCGCTGACCCAAACAGCCAATCAAAAGGTCTCGGGGGCGTGGCCTCGACCTGTCTGTCAAAGGGCTTACCTCAGGTACACTCTGACTTCCTTTGTCTTTGTAGATTTCTGCAGGACTCAGAGTGATATTAATCATATTAATCTACTGATCGATTGATTTCTGCATTGATCCGCAGCGCTCGTCACCCAGCAGCTCTCAGAAAAGCTCCCGGAACGACTACATGAAATCCGGCCTCTACTCCACCTTCACCATCCAATCACTGCAGGCCTCACCTAATCCACGACCAATCAAAACAGAGCTGCTGCTGCAACAAGACCCCGCCCCCAAGGTCGATCGCATGCCCAGAGAGGTGAGAGAGAGAGTGAGAGAGAGTGTGTGTTAGTAAAGATGCACTTCAACATCACCCTTGTTAAAGTAAAGATCATAAAATTTTACTCTGTTAATACAAACTCAACACTTCCTGTATCCCTTTCAAAATAAAAGCTCTAGCATTTCAGCAGACAAAAAACCCTTCATTTCATTACAAGGCTTTTATTGTGAAAGATTTGCATGAATGTGTTGTGAGAATTCTGATTCATGGGCTCTTATTATTTTCCATGTGGGAGCAGCTGACTCACCTGCGACATCTGGAAGTAAAATCCAGTATTATCAGTTTAGTTTCATCTGATATTAAATTGACCTCCGAATACTGATAAAAGAGCAGCTATCATTAACAAAATAAGTGATAGGTATCTGCTGATATGGCTCAAAGATCATCAACAGTCAGTATCAGCGGCAGAGAAAAATGATTGATGATCGTGTGTGCGTGCATGCGTGCGTTACATGTCGACATGTTTACGTTGAAGAACTACTTTCTTTCTGCAGTAGAATCTACCAGAACAGGATCTTCTTTATAATTCCAATAGAAATAAAGTAGTTTCTGCATGAAACTACTAGGGCTGTAGCCGATATCCGAGTACTCGAGTACTCGAGTACTCGAACGGCTTGGGCGGCATCCGAGTGCCATTTCACCCCACCCCGCCCCCTCGCTCACAGCGCGGGCGCTGTCATTGCTCGGCTTCTGCGCGCATCCGATTGCCTTGTCACTGCGCGGATACTCGGATACCCCTCGTTTTTGGAATAATGCGCTGCTTTTGGGCTATAATTGCACTGCTGCTGACCACACACTCGTTCTGGGTTAAAAAATGTATAAGCCAATATTTTATTGTTTATTTAGGCCGAAATGTTAATGGTTCCTTTATTGAAGTGTGCGCTGCTGTTATAAGAAAAATGTTTAGCCTATTAACGGGACAATTTAATTCCGTGGCATTCCTTCTTTTTTTTTTTTTTTTTGCTCTTTTAATTGCGAGTGATTTGAGGAAGGATCTATGAGGAAAAATATCACACTGTATGGACAACTGTTTCAGCTGTTTTATTAAAATAAAAAGTGTGTTATTATGAAAAAAAGTGTGTTACTTTGCTGTCCGATTTACGTGGCAGGCAGTTTCCCCTCTTAATTATAAGTGATCTAACAGGACGGCTGTCTTCGGCTGCTCCGCTCTCCTCCCACATGCCGCTCTGCGCCACTCTCCTTCTACATGGCGCTGCGCTCTGCCCCCCCCCCCCCCCCCCCGGTAAACGAATACTCGAGTACTACTCGAATAGTGACCCCGAACATTCGGATAGTAGAATATGCCACTCGTTGCAGCCCTAGAAACTACTCACAACAAAGTCTGTGATCATGTGATTCTCCTGAGTCACCAGGTCATGATTATGTTATATTATATTTATTATATTTTGGGGCGAACTGTCCCTTTAAGAGTTGTAATTACAGCCTCATGTTCAGGATCAAATTTGGTACTTTGAGAGAAAAGGTGCAGCCTGTGGAGTCATATGGAGTGTGATTTGAATACTGATGTCTTTTTTCCCTTTTTTTCCTCCTCCTCCTCTTCCTCCTCCTCCTCCTCCTCTCCTCCTCCTCCACAGGTGTGTGTATTATCAGAGTCTAAATCCTCTCCGTCAGTAGGTGGCGCTGTTGACTCTGCTCTCCAGGTGATTGTCACTCAGCCGTCTCCGTGTCCAACTCCGGCTCTCAGCCCCCAGATACCAGCCAACGCTGCCAGCCAATCACAGGTCAGTATCAGGCCCCACCCCCTGCTGGGTCACTCTGCTGTTTCCAGCAGTGGAGCAGAAAGTTACAGTGACTCAACATTATATATTTATCTTTAATGTCTGTGTCTCTCTCTTTTTTCCCAGAATCCTCCTGCTCCTACTCTGAGTGACCCTCCCCAGATTTATCTCACCAGCGTCGGGGATCCGTCCTCCCTCACCCCCCTCATCCCCCTCGGCCCTGTCGGGGGGTCGGTGAGTCCGGTCCCTCCCTCCCACATACCGATGGGCCCCCAGGGGCCGCAGCAGGACGACTGCGGAGGAGTCACCAACCCGGCTGGTTTCCCCCCTCACTCCCACCCTGCTCCTCACCCGTCTCACCCCCGCCTGTCTTCGTCATCATCAACCCTCCTCCCCCCCAGCAGCAGCAGCAGCAGGCGGCTGCAGCCATGGCGGCTGCTCCTCCCACCGTCGCTCCTCCTCCTCCCTCCGTTCCTCCTCCCACCACCCGTCCTCCTCCTCCCCCCATCGTCATCAAGGAGGAGAACCTGCCGTCAGAGGAGGAGCTGCTGGAGATGGTGTCTCTGGAGGAGAAACAGGTGGAGGAGGTGAGAGGAGGCGAAAATCGAGACCTTTTAAACCTGCTGAAATGACATTAATTCATTTATTTCTTGTACAAATAAGTTTGTGATTCTTTTTATCTGATGAAACACGTTTTAAAGAAGCCTGGAAGTTATTAACGTTAAACGAGTCGTAGAAAGTAATACAGATTTAAATCCCTGTGTTGGTGAGTGCTCCTCATTTCTGCCGAGTCATGGTTCAGACTGATGACTCGTGACGTTTCTCCTTCCCAGGTTCCTCAGCTGATCTGCGGCCCGGTGGAACCGGAGTCCCCCTCACCATCGTGGAGACCTCGCCCCCTCCCTGCATGGAGCCCGGGGTCGGAGGTCAGCAGCCCACGGGGGAGGTGGGGCCGGAGGGGGAGAGCAAGGACACGCCCACAGGTAACAGGAAGTGACTTCAGGTGCTGGATGGATGTTAGATGTGCTCGCTGATGGAGGTTTTCTGCGGCTGGTGTTTACCATCGCTTGTTTCAGTTGCTACTAACTGAAGGAAATTATCATCAGATTGATCACATGTTGAAAAAAAGGTCCAAACGTGAAAACAGGTGGAGCACACGGACGTATGTCAATTGACAAGATTGTGACAGGATCAATAAATTAATCACTTAAACATTTTGAGCTGTTTCTTTAATTAAAACAAGTCAAGTGACAGTTAACGCTGATTGTTGTTGGTATAAATTTACATGTGAAATAATAATTTCGACGTGACGACAAAGGATTTGAGATTCATGCAGATATTTCTGGTTTAGTTTTGCAAAAAGCTGCATGAACCTGAAAGTGTCGGTGGAAAATGTGTCCTGTGAAACTGGTGTGAGTGTCACATCGGAGTCATTCGTCACATTCACGCGCTCTGATTTTCTCTCTGATGTGCAGTGAAACGCTGCGACACTGTCAGCAGGCGGAGGTGACGAAGAGTTTTGTTTCAGCCGGTGCTGATCTGTTAAAACACGTCTGATTCAGTCTCTGTGGTCCAACTCTGTGTCCGTCCAGATCCCTCCGTCCCCCCGGTGGTCTCCTCCTCAGCCGTGACCCCTCCGGTGACCTCGACGTCGGACAGCGTTCCTCCGAAGCCGAAGAAGCCGCGGGGCCTGGAGCTGCCCTCCTCCCCCTCCCTCCCCCCCGGCCTCTCCCTGGATAAGGTCTGCGGCCGCCACTGAACCCGACTCTGACTGTTATTAACCCGTGAATTAATTATTACAAAATTAATAAGTATCCAGGATCTGCTTTGATCTCTTCAGGAGGTTGTGATGTTGTGATCGCAAAAATTAGTATAACTTATACATACTTAATACTTAAACGCAGCCTTATAATTTTGTCCAAACTCTGCAGCTTCTCTGCAAATTTGACCAATCAGAGTCACTTCCTGTGAGTTCTACCAATCATAGCATCATACAGGTTCGTCTCAATTTTGTTTTATTATTCAGTGTTTTTTACATTTATATTTTCTTATTTTGTCACAGTTGCTGAAAAGAACACGTCTGTCGTTGTTATTGACTTTTATCAATTCTCTGTGCAATGTTATAATTTTTTTGCAGTTTTTTTTCTCAGTACAATTTTATTGATTTTGACAAAACAAAGAAAACAAAATCAATAAAAAAAGAGAAGAGAGGAAGAAAAAAAACAGGCAGAAAAGGCTGGGGAAGAAAAAGAAATGATTAAAAACATGACGTGACATTAATGACAGAGTAATCTCTCTGCTCTGTTTCTTAAATAGTTCAAATAAGAGATTATGAGCTGAGCCTCTTTTTTCTCCTGTTTTGACTCAGTTTGAGCTCCTGCCTGGTGTGATTCTCTCCAGGTGACCTTCTTCACCCACAAATAAAATATATTTTATTAAAATTTTTAGTAATGTTAATCAGAGAGTGTGATTTTGTTCTTTCTGGAGCACATTGACTTTGATTTTAATTAATTATACTTTTAAAAAAATGCAACTTTCTTTTGCAGGTTTGACTTAAAAAAAAAATCATTGCAACAAACACTGCAGTTTATTTAGAAAATCTGATGTGAAATCAGGTATCTTCTGTTGCAACAGTCCCAAAAACAGCCTGTAAAGTCCTGGAGGGACAGAGGTGTTCAAATGAAGCCTGTGACATCACATCCTGTTTCCTCTGCAGGTGAACGCAGCTGTTAACAGTTTATTGGCTCCTGGATCAGCGACAAACACGCTCACCCCGACTGTCATCACCTCCCACGCTCTGGTAAACTCTCACCTGTCTGTCTGTCTGTCTTTCTGTCTGCCTGTCTGCCTGCTTGTCTGCCTGTCTAACTCTCTGTCTCTCTCTCTGTCTGTCTGTCTCTCTCTGTCTGTCTCTCTCTGTCGCTCGCTCTCTCTCTCTCTCTCTCTCTCTCTCTCTCTCTCTCTCTCTCTCTTTCTGTCTCTCACCTGTCTCTCTCTCTGTCTGTCTCTCTGTCTGTCTGTCTGTTTCTCTCTGTCTCTGTGAGAACGTTGTTCTGTTCTCTCTGTTCTGATCGGTTCTTGTGTGTCTCCTGGTCCAGACTCCGGTCCTGTTGACTCCCAGTCCTCTTCCGTCCACCATCCACTTCTGGAGCACGCTCAGTCCCATCGCTCCTCGCTCACCGGCCAAACTCTCCTTCCAGGTAATAGACCGAGCCCTCAGAGTGTCACACTGATCACAACAGTCTCATCCAATCAGCAGCAGTTCAGTGTGTCACATGATAAACTCAGTTTACTGCACAGAACAGTTATTTGCATTGATTTTGTTTTTAGAACACAAATAGAACATAAAAAACCACGACCACGTTCATTTTCATACAGAAAAAGGAAGTTATTCTACTGCTGGAAGAACTTTAATGTGAAACATCTGCAGGAAGTGACGAGTGAAAGTGAAGGAAACAGTTTTAGTGCTGGAGAAAAGAAAGTGACTCTTCTTTATCAAGTTGAGTTTGTATTAAATCAGACAGTTTGTTACTGAAATACAAAGAAGAAATCAGTAGAAATCAAAGTTCTCTGAGCTGCAGAGTCAATTAAAAGTGAATTACTGGAGTTTATTGATCATTTATCAGTCTGTTATTAGAAATCATCTGAGCTCATCAGTTCCTTCTGTCGATATCAGCATGTTTTTCTCAGTTGTGGTTTATAAAACTCCTGCGTCTTCTGCTGGAAACTTGTAAGAATGAGTCATTTCTGAGAGGAAGAAACTGAGGTTTTTATCACGTCTTCAAGTCAGTGGAAACATGTTTTCTACCAGAGACTGAGACAGGAGTCACACAGTCCACACAACATTACACACATTTTAATATATAAAGAACAGACCTGCTCCTGCCTGTTCCTGTTGACTTTTGTCCTCGTCCCAGTCCCACGATTAGTCCCTGCAGATATATCAGCCTCTACTTTCCACACAACATGCAGGTTTAAAGTCCAGGAATGAGTCTCTACACATGAAGATGTGTGTGCACACATTAACACTGAAAGAAAAACAGAAATAAACAACAACAAAAACATCTCACACACTGCAGGTTATTTAATAAACCACAGTAGTGACATTTCTGAGCGACGCTGCTTCTCTCTGCACACGACAGGGTTCAACATGAAGGCTCATTTTCATTTGAAAATAACGTCCATCTCAGTTTTTCAAAGTCCAACGTGTCTTTAAATGTCTCGTTTTGTCCAAAAACCAAAGACGTTCAGTTTAATGTGATAACAGTCAAAGAAAAGCAGCAAATCTCTGATTTCAGAGGCTGAAAACAGATTTTTTTTTGCTATTTTGCATGAAAGATACCAGATTTATTTCCCTGACTAGAGCTGCAGTGATCAATCTCTTAACCGATATTAATCCATTCTTAAATTAATCACCAACTATTTTGTTGAAAAAAAAAACTGAATTCTCTGATTTCAGCTTCTTAAATGTGAATATTTTCTGGTTTCTTTTCTCTCTGGCAGTAAACTGGATATCTTTAGGTTGTGAGCTTCATCTTAGACTTTGAGAAACACTGATGGACATTTTTCACTGTTTTCTGACATTTTAAAACAAATAAAAACTATTCAACTTTTAAAACTATAAATCAGCTGCAGGTCAGTGGGAAAACTTTAATGTCGAGTTCTGCGCGAGAGCTGCTGCTTCCAAACCAAACAGCACATCTGTTAGTGAGGGTCCACATCCTGTTCTAATAACATGATCATAACTTTATGGTAACACAAACACCACACAGGAAGGCTGAGCAGATTCTTTACTTCAATTAAGAACATTTGAACCAAACTGTAGAATCATTTTGAGCAGAAACACTCGTGTGTGTTGTTGGAAACATCAGCTGCAGAGTTCCTCTTTAAATAGAAAGTGTTTGTGTGTAGTTTGTTCACACGTTTGCAGAGCTCAGAATGTGCTTTTATTCACAACCACACAACGTTTCACAAACCACACAGAGAACAGACGCAGGCTTCACCTTCACACGTGAGTTTATACAGTCGATCAACAGCCACAAGCTGTTTCTGTCCTGTACCGAGTCTGCAGAAACACTCGGAGCACACACAGTCACGTTCCTCACCGAGTCTGCAGAAACACTCGGAGCACACACGGTCACGTTCTTCACCGAGTCTGCAGAAACACTCGGAGCACACACGGTCACGTTCTTCACCGAGTCTGCAGAAACACTCGGAGCACACACGGTCACGTTCTTCACCGAGTCTGCAGAAACACTCGGAGCACACACGGTCACGTTCTTCACCGAGTCTGCAGAAACACTCGGAGCACACACGGTCACGTTCTTCACCGAGTCTGCAGAAACACTCAGAGCACACACGGTCACGTTCTTCACCGAGTCTGCAGAAACACTCGGAGCACACACGGTCACGTTCTTCACCGAGTCTGCAGAAACACTCGGAGCACACACGGTCACGTTCTTCACCGAGTCTGCAGAAACACTCGGAGCACACACGGTCACGTTCTTCACCGAGTCTGCAGAAACACTCGGAGCACACACGGTCACGTTCTTCACCGAGTCTGCAGAAACACTCGGAGCACACACGGTCACGTTCTTCACCGAGTCTGCAGAAACACTCGGAGCACACACGGTCACGTTCTTCACCGAGTCTGCAGAAACACTCAGAGCACACACGGTCACGTTCTTCACCGAGTCTGCAGAAACACTCGGAGCACGCACGGTCACGTTCTTCACCGAGTCTGCAGAAACACTCAGAGCACACACGGTCACGTTCTTCACCGAGTCTGCAGAAACACTCGGAGCACGCACGGTCACGTTCTTCACCGAGTCTGCAGAAACACTCGGAGCACACACAGTCATGTTCTTCACCTCAGAGGTTTGTTGGTCAGCTGCATCACTCCTCTAATGTTAGAGATAAATCACAATATACTCCACATTTGTCTCATGAAGGTTATTTAGACATCAAATGAAAGCGAGCTGCAGCAGCTGTAAACATGAATTAACTCCAACACGTGTCTCCAGGTTCTGCTCTCACACTTTAGCTCCTCCTTTTTCATTCTGCTGGCATCATGTTACAAAGTTAGACTTTTGAGTTTTTCACTTCCTCATCATGCGTATGAAGATTTTTCCCAGCTGTACTAAACGGTGAACCAACATGAAATAGACAATGTAGTGACAGAATATTGATCCATATTTGATCAGCACTGACCATTTTGACAGTTTAAGTCCTGCTGCTCTGACCCGTCAGTCAGCTGATACAAACTAAACTGCTGGTATCAGTATCAGTGAGTACACACAGTTTATCAGTGAACTGAACTAATATCACAGAATTTATTAACCCCGAAACAGCCTGAGGATGGTGAAGTCACCTTCTGTGGACATAAAACAATAACAGCAGTCACATTACATCCATACAGGGTTTGTAGAATGTAGCTGTTAAAAATAAATCAACACACTGGTTTCAGATCAGTTGTTATTGTCTGATATGTTTTAGTCTAAATGGATCATAATTTACTACATGAACCTCCTGACATGAAACTAGAGTCTGAGAACATAAACTCATAATGAAACCAAGCTCATAAATCAAATAGACTCTTTTTCTCTTCGGACTCCCGACAGTCAGCCCAGTAGAGTCGCCCCCTGCAGGACAGTAGAAAGACTGCAGGTTTAAAGTGCTTCAGAAGCTCCGTCACTGTTTAACAGACAGTTTATACAAACATTCAACAGGAGACTCGGTGTGTCTCTCAGCAGAGGACGTTTGATTTGTCCGTCGACTCGTCTCGTCACAGCAGCTTGAACAGTTAGAGGACGAGCAGAGCGAGGGGACACTGTCCTCTACTTAATCAACTGCAGGTGACGTCGCTCTCTTGGACAGATAAAAACAAAAAGTTTTATTCTGGGAACAAAATTAACGTTTTTAAATGAGAGAAGTTGAATCCATCCGACATGTTACCTGAACTATCAGAATAAACATTTACATGGTTCTTATTTTCCTTTTGATCAGATTATCAGAGGTTTACATCACCTCTCTCAGTCAGAGTGAAAATTCACCTGATCCACAGGGACTGAATCAGATCAGATCAGATGTGACTCTGGATTCAAGTGTTTACATGAGACACTTTTTATTCTGATTTTCTGTTGAATTAAAGACGAGTGCTGACGACTGCAGGGCGACATTAAGGGGATTTTAGGGTTAAACTGACTCTGGATTCAGCACATTTTAGTCTTATTAAAGTCTTCAGACACACACACACACACACACACACACACTGTGCTCTGCAGGTACCTGTACCTGATCCAGGTCTCTCACACACACACACACACACACAGAGCTGGTGTCTCTGCAGGTTTCTGGATCTGTTTTGTCTCCATCTGTTATCTGATAACAGATAATTATTAAAGGTTCAGTTCACTCAAATCATAAACATGTTGTCTGTCCTCTCTCTGCTGCTGTCCTCCGTCCTCTCACATGCTTTCATGTGTCTGAAACAAGACGTTTAAACCCTGTTATTCTGGATAAACTGAGCTGAGTTCAGTTAACGAGACATTCAGGAGCTGGTGTCAGTGTGGGACATTTCAACTCATCATTTAGTCTCAACATCACAGTCACCACTGTGCTTCTTCCTCCAGTTTGATGAGAAAACAAACAGCTTTAAGGAGACTTCCTGTAGTTTTGTGTAGAAGTGTGTGTGTGTGCGTGCGTGTGTGTGTGTTTGGTTTAGTGACACTCTGTCGCCTCCCTCTGGTACAGTTGAAGAATGCAGGATGAAACCACTGGGATATTTGTAAGAACTCTGTTAATGAACCACGAACCTTCTGAGGAACTGAGTTAAACCTCTGTGATAATTTTGATGATCATTTTTATTTAGTTTTAGTCTCTTAAAGAGTTAAAGTCACATTTTAGTCTTTTGTTTTTGTTCTGTTTTAGTTGATGAACTCAGTTTTAATTTTATTCTAATTCTAGTCTTCATGTTTTAGTTTGACTGAAGGAAGTTTCTCCCGTCTGTATGAGAAATAAACTGTTAACTGTTTGATCAGAGAATTTTACTGACACATTCTTTCATATCGTACAAAAATGAATCCTTAAATCATTATTGATGCATCATTGTTAGATTTTTACTGAAGTTTTCTTCTGCTAAACGAAGCATCGTGTTTCACTCAGTAAAACATTAAACTGGAAACTAACTGGATGATTAACAGGGACAGAACGGATAAGATGATTGATTATTGATATTATATATTATGATTATTGTTGTTATGCGTGAGGTTCTGTGAGGCTGAAACTTTACTGGTACAAAGTTTCTGTGTGATGAGATGTGTGATGTTGACTGACTGTTTGAGTTTTTATATTTAATGTTCATGTCGTCCTTCAGCCACTGTGTGGCGCTGTAGGATTCAGACTTGTGAGGTTCACGTGCTGCAGATACGACACTGAGACACAGCCCTCATTTGCAAATACCCATGATGCATTGCAGTTTGTGTTTATGCTCCAAAATACAAATGTTTAGTTGTGTTGGTGTGTTTAATGATCAGCTGTTACAGGGTTGCCGCGGGGTTGTAAAAGGTAGTAAAAGGTAGTAAATTAAATTATGCCAAATTAAGGCCAGTAAAAAGTAGTAAAAAGTAGTAAACGTCATCTGACGAGGTAGTAAATTTTCGAAGCCCCATCTAACTGGGTCTATATGTTTTTCAATTAGGGTAACTTATGTGTGCAGGCCTATTTCCTTACTAAACTTGCATGAATTTATTTTTATGTTGCAAGTAGGACCTGAGTGAATGGAATGACGTCATGCGACGTGTATGTTGGGCGCCGCGCGCGCCGGGCGGCTCAAGCTGGTACCTTAGCTTGCTGCCAAACCTCTGCTCCGTGCGAGTTTACCAAGTAAATATGGGCAAGTGCAAGTTTTCGGACCTCTGGCTGGAGGACGCTCGGTTTAAAGCAAGGGGGGAGTTGTAGGTTTCAGCAGTGAGGATCACTTCCACGTTCAAAAAGCTGCAGTTCCTCGGCTGCCGCTGGGGGCTGGCTCCAGAAGTGAGCAATTCTCCATTGACCCCCATGTTAAAATAGCCAACTTTACAACCTAAAAAACATATTTACAGCCTGGTACATTTTTTGTTTTTGGTCTCTATTGATAGTTTCCACCTCCGTGAACACTGTTGGGGGGGGGGGATTTTTTTGTACCACAACCGTTTTAGTCTTATTTAGGCTTAAAATTCTTACATAAATTAGGGTGGTTACGTTGAGTGACAGCTCCATAGACAGGCACTGGCAGTTAGCTCTTTGCTAAAGCATCGGCTGGGCTAGGCGGCTACATCCAGAGGCCTCCGGCTACCTCCAGCGGTTGACAGGGGCTGCAGTGTCCGTGTTTGTTTGCCAATGTTCGGATAGGTTTTGTGACAGTATGGATTGTTGTAGTGTAGACTGTACTAACCGACCGTCGAAGGAGTCTGTGTTGCACTTTTTCGGTAAGTAAATTTCTCACTATTTTACCTGGATGTTTGCACTAATTAGCATGTATTAGCATATTTTGCTGCTGGCTTATGACTTAATTGCCGATTTATGGTCGCTGCTGATACAGAAAGAGGACCGGAGCAGCTAATGTTAGGAACGCTGTTGCGGTGTGAGTCCGTTTATTGCAGGAATACTAGGCTACAATTTTATTTCGTCTCATTTTTCTGTTTAAAAAGTTCGACATTGCATGGACAGAGCAGCTCCGTCAGTAAGCGGCTGCTGTTGTTTGCGTGCTGCTGTAACTGTAAGTGGATAGTGGATGGAGGCAGCGGTGAAAGCCGGTAAATATTAAATATTAAACATTTTAATATATTATTATCATTATTTTTATTGTTATCATTAATAATAATGACAATAATAATAATGTTTTTTAACATTTTAATATATTTTATTAATATGAAATAATAATGATTGTTTCACAGTTAAATAATAGGGTACGAGCGCTCGCTGTGTGTCGCGGTCGCACGGGGTCGAGCTAGTCGGGTCGGACTCGGGGACTGTCGTGTGGTGGATGTAGCTGCGTGTAGCTGCCGCTTAGCTTGTTAGCCTAGCTGATTAGCTGATTAGCCTTAGGCTAGCTCGGTTGCTCCGAGCTAAGTGGGCGGGTTCTCGGCCGGCTGACCCGTAGAGTAACCGCCTCTCTGCCAAATATGGAAAGTACACTCCCACTAAAATCCAAGATGGCGCAGCTCAAATGCCCATGGTTTGGTCACAAAACCGACTCCCCGAAACCAATGGGTGACGTCACGGGTGCTACGTCCATGTTTTATACAGTCTATGGTTTAAAGACTGGCTTAGGCCAGTAGTTGGAAACAGCCGAGAAGCTTTTTGCAACGTCTGCAAGAAAACTATAAATATTACCTGGATGGGGGTGAAGGCGGTTAATTCCCACAGGGAGTCCACTAGCCACTAGCCACTCACTCACTTGCCCTAACACACATGCACACTCTCATACACCTACAGAACCTCTCCTGACTTTCTCTTTCTCGCTCTCTCTGGTTCTCTATCTCTCCCTCTCTCTCTATCTCTCTCCCTCCCAGTGTTGAAATTAAGTTATAATTACCTCATTAAATTGTGATAAAATATGTTATTAATTCATTTTGGAAAGATATTTCATTTCTTTACTTGTCACTTTACTTAACACTTTACACTGCTACAGTTGAAGTTTGAAGCCGTGCTGGTAGTAAAAATATTGTGATGGTAGTAAAAAGGTAGTAAATTCAATTTAAGAATCTCTGTATAAACCCTGTGTTACTTCTGTTAGTTTGTTCAGATGATGGTGTCTGTTGGTCGCTGTGAGTTTTTGTGCTGTTTAGAGACGTTTTATTCGACACTGTGAGTAAAAGTTGCTGCTGTTCTCAGGTAGAACTTTAAAAAAAACAATAAAGTCAGAGAGAACAGAGGAACTTTAATGTCACACAGTAAAAACATAAAAATAAAACAGATGAAACACTCAGAACAGATTAAACAGACTCCGATTCACTGATCCCTCTGTGTGTGGTGTGTGTGTGTGTGTGTGTGTGTGTGTGTGTGTGTGTGTGTGTGTGTGTGTGTGTGTGTGTGTGTGTGTGTGTGTGTGTGTGTGTGTGTGTGTGTGTGTGTGTGTGTGTGTGTGTGTGCATGTGTGTGTGTGTGTGTTAGTATAGAAGTGTAGGATTAGAGCTGCTTTAATGTTTATCTGATGTTTGTCTCTCAGAGAGATTTGACTTTAAAAACAGAATATATGATTCAGTGCAGATTTATTAAAGCTTCACAGATATAATGTGTGTTGGTCTGTGCATCACAATAACAGGACAGAAGAGATGAACAGGGAGATTTTTATCATATTTCTATGAGGGAATATAAATAAAAATCATAAATGTATTTAGCTGGTGCACTTATTGAAGCTAAACTTGATCAAATTTCCACATTAAAATGTCTAAAAACACAGATATATATTATATATGTTGTTGAGTTGTGTACCCAGATATTTCTAACAAACCAGAGAAATCTGTTGTTTATTCAAAGTAACAGTGAGTTTACTGCTGGTTGTTGCTTGTTAGCTGCTGGCTGTCGTATCTTCTGGGAAGAAAACAGGATACGTTTAATACGTTTGATATGTTTGATATTTATCAAAAATAAGTATCAAAATATCATAAAACTATTACACGTCACCTCATCCATCAACATGATTTCTGTCTGAGACACGTCAGATAGATCCTCAGTTACCATGGTGACCGTTTGATAAAGATGACAGGTGTCACCTACACATAAATCATTAATGATGGAAACTGTGACGTGATTCTCCACATTCACGATTAGATTAGATTTTCTTTATTAAAGTCATAATTTGATTTAAACAGTTTTTTAGGACTGATCAAGTCTTGATATGTGTTTTATGTTTATATTTTATATTTTTTATTTCTTTGATGTATATATTTTCTATAAGTGCTCTGTGGTCACTCACTCCCTCTTCTGTCTGTCTGTCTTCTTTGAGCTGCTGTAACGTGTGAATTAGAGGCTGACATTTGTTCGGGAATCCCACGGGTCACGGGATTCCCGCGGGATGGGAGTCAACTTTACTATTAATCACGTGATTGGGACGGTACGGGAGTAAAAAGTTAACGGGAGCAGACGGGAGCGGGAATCAACCAATAGGACACGCACACCGAAAAACATATGACAGGCCCACCGCAATTTTTGTAGTTTTTTTTCCATAAGCCTGCACGGCAACGCAAGTCAAAAGAACTACATGGCCCAGAAGCCAACAGTGCTTCTGGCCGCTGCTTGCCTGCTTCCTGCTGAAAATTAAAGAACAGCGATGGAAGGAGCAAGCAGCAGCAGCGCACAAGCCGAAAAAAAATGAACTACAACGTAGGGGTGGGTGGTATAAACGGTATAACGGTAGAAACCTAGATATGAATTTGGCCACCGGTAGAGATTTTGACTATACCGGCCTGCCGCGATATAAAGAAGTAATCAGGTTAGCAGGAAGAAATTGTAATGTTTGTTTTTTACCAGGGCTGTCAAAGTTAATGCAAATTCCTTTTAACGCTAATTTTTTAACGCACGTTAACGCACGTTCTGTTATATTGGCCTGATCAATAGTTTGAATCAGCAGCTGGAAATGAATCAGCTGACAGCTGCGAAGACGCGAGCTTCTGTCACCCGACAGTGTAAACGGGCTTGTCTGTGTAAGCGACTGGCTCAGCGCATAGAAACAGAATAAGAGGAGGGAGACGAGCGACTGCTGATCGAGCTGCAGCTCCACCTGAAACCAGGTAAAAGTTAAAATAAGTCTGAGCAGAGAGAGAGAGAGAGAGAGACAGAGAGAGAGAGGAGAGAGGAGAGAGACAGAGAGAGAGACAGGAAGAGACAGAGAGAGAGAGAAGACGAGAGAGAGAGAGAGAGACAAGAGAGAGAGAGAGAGACAGAGAGGAGAGAGAGACAGAGCGAGAGAGAGAGAGACAGAGAGAGAGAGAGAGAAGCGAGAGAGAGAGAGACAGAGCGAGAGAGAGAGAGAGAGAGAGACAGAGAGAGAGAGAGAGAGAGACAGAGAGAGAGAGAGAGAGAAGAGAGAGAGAGACAGAGCGAGAGAGAGAGAGAGAGAGAGAGACAGCGAGAGAGAGAGAGACAGAGCGAGAGAGAGAGAGAGAGAGACAGAGAGAGAGAGACAGAGAGAGAGAGAGAGAGAGAGAGAGACAGAGCGAGAGAGAGAGAGAGAGAGAGACAGAGAGAGAGAGAGAGAGAGACAGAGCGAGAGAGAGAGAGAGAGAGAGACAGCGAGAGAGAGAGAGACAGAGCGAGAGAGAGAGAGAGACAGAGCGAGAGAGAGAGAGAGACAGAGAGAGAGACAGAGAGAATATGGACAGATGTGTCCACTTGATATAAAAAACTTTAATGATCATGAATCATTAACGTGCACGTCTGTGGTGCGTGATTTTTTTACTCCAAGTCCGATTTATGTACTTTTAAAAACTTAATTATTTCATGCCGATCAATCATAACAGACGGGAGGAGAGACGAGCTGTGGGGGGGCGGGGGCGTGAAGTCGCGTGTGTGACGCTGGTCTCCTCCACAAAAACGTTTGTGACTGCGCTGCATTATTATAAGTCATGATGAAGAGTCCAGACGCTGTCTCTCCTCTTCATCTCCTCGGTGTGTGTCTGTGTGCAGTTTGCTGTCTGCTGTGGTCTAAAACATCCTCACTGATGTAAACTGTCAGAGTGAAACTGATGTAAATGATCCTGCTGCATTAATACACAAACATGAATATTTCATCATCATATAGAGTGAGCTGAATAAAAGTGAGGATTTTTCTCATCAGAGGACAATATTTTATTAAAGAAATAAACTATTATTAACAATAATAATACTAAATAAATAAATAAATAAATGCATATAAATAGTAGCCTTTTCCTAAAATACTGTTTTTAATTTTGTGTTACATTGTTTGGAGTTAGATCCGTTACACAGCTTCAAAATTACTTAATTTTTTTTTCTATGTTTTGAAGTGTGTTCATTCTGCTGCAATGTATCTGCTAAACAGTCATTTTGACATAGGCTATATATACAGAAGAAAAGAATATATCGCAATATATATCGTTACCGCACATGCTTCAAATTATACCTCAATATAAATTTTAGGCCATATTGCCCAGCCCTACTACAACGTAAAGTAAGAAATAACGACATTTCTGTTAAGCTAATTGAACTACTGGGAAAGTCGCAAATATTAGCTAACTCCATTAGAGTTGTGTGTGATGACGTTAAAACGACGTATGCGGCTTGTAAAACCTGCTTGGTTTTAATCAAATACACCAGTGAGTCTGGGACGAGTGGACTCAAGAGGCACACTTGCAGGGCAGATTCCGGGAAAAATCAGCTCAGCATATCTTCATTTGTCAAACGGAAATTACCTAGAGACTAGAAGGAAAAAAAATGGGAGCGGTACAGGAGTGGGAGTCATTCTGAATGGGAGCGGGATGGGAGTGGGAGTCACTTTACCGGGAGTGGGATGGGACAGGAATTTTTTTTCCTCTCTGGCCCGGGATTGGGACGGGACACAAATTTTCTCTGTGGGAGTGGGACGGGACAGGAATGAAAATCCACTCCCGTGTCACCCTCTAGTGTCTCTGGTGTCGGATCAATAAAGTTTATTATCTCGTCTTTGAGCTCAGCAGATTGTTCAGGTATCAGCTGTGATCCAGCAGTCAGTCAGGTTCTCTGTCGTCTTTGAAAGGTTCTGTTCTTTGGAAAAAAAAAAAGAGAACTGTGATTCTGACTTTTGATCAATTTTCAGTTTAATATTGAAACTGTGGCTCCTCTTCTGTGTCGACATGATGCAGATAATTTTAACACGTCTGATATATTTCTAACAAATTACTCTTGTCTTGTTCTTTCACATAATAAAAAAGAACAGGATCCATCAGGAGCCTCCCTCTGACAGAACCTGGAAAAACCTTCACTTTACTTTCTTAGTTTATCTCGTTTGATCCTGATCCTGTGATTTGATCCTGATCCTGTGATTTGATCCTGATCATGTGATTTGATCCTGGATCCTGTGATTTGATCCCGATCATGTGATTTGATCCCGATCCTGTGATTTGATCCCGATCCTGTGATTTGATCCCGATCCTGTGATTTGATCCCGATCATGTGATTTGATCCCGATCATGTGATTTGATCCCACAGAAAGTCTTTTATTGCTGTTTGATGTAACATCAGACTTCAGCAAAGACATTTATTAGTTTCTGACTCTGAGAAAAACAGTAAAATTCACCTGGATCTGTGATCAGATCGCTCACATTCAGGCTGCTCTATATGCTCTATATGTTCTGTATGTTCTATATGTTCTACATGTTCTACATGTTGTATATGTCCTTTAGATAAAACCTCTCACTTTGAAAACCCTCAGATTATTCCAGGAGACTCACATGATGGTGAATTATCTTTGACTGAGAAACACTGAGAGCGTCTGGTCGTGTTTCTGCATCACAGGAAGTAATAATTTGAAAATCCTGACTTCCTGTCTGTTTCTCCTCCTCAGTTTCCTTCTAACGGCAGTAATCAGATCCACATCCCGGCTCTGAGCGTCGACGGTCTCTCCACCCCCGTCGTTCTGTCCCCGGGCCCCCAGAAGCCCTGAGCTCGCTGCCGGCCTCGCACAGCTCCTGAGCTGGGCTCGACAGAACTCATGTCGCCTCCTGGAGGGTCGGAGGGGAACTGCATCTGGACCACTCAAAACCAGGAACCACAAAGTTTTTGGGCCTGACTGGTAAGACTGGGAGATCTGATGGTTTATGGGGACCTTTCACTGGTGGGATTGTCGTCCAAACCAGACAGAAGTCCCAGTTTGGGAGACTCTGAAGGCCTCTGCTGACGCTCAGACAGAATATTTTAAACATGCAGGTGGACATCCGGCCTTCGTCCTCCGTAAACCCTCCCCTCATCTCTGTCACAGTTTTTAACACTATGAGGAGGGGTTGTAGGAAAACAGGACGCTTCTCTGGACTTGAACGCATCTCGAGAAGCCGACAGCAGAACAAAAAATCATGACATGATGACGAGGTGGAGGGATTTCTTTTCTTCTTCTACTGAGGGCTGCAACTTTATCATGAAGACTGTTTTTAACGGATGAACTGTTGGTCTGTAAACTGAAAAACAGAAAAAAACGACTTTATAATGAGATGAAACGGAGAAAAGCAGCAAACTGGAACCAGATCATGTTTTTACTGGAGAAATGAAGACGTGGAAAATGTTGATTTACGGCCAATCAGACGTTTCTTCTCCCGTCAGTTCGTCTCAGAATAAACAGGAAAGACATTTTTAAGGAAACTGAAGAAGTTTTGATCAGAAAGGAAACTTCTGGATCTTTTTCTCAGCATCTTTTTTGCTCTCAATTGTCTGTTTTTAAAAAAAAAGTGTTTATTTATTTCTGTTTGCTGTTCTCAGCGTGAGGTTCTCTGCAGACTCTTTAAAATGACCGGACTGACGTTCCCGCGGTCGGTCGTCGTGGCTCCTGACTGTACTGGGCGAGCTGGATTTAATCACTCCCAGATAAACTTTTTATAAACTCCCGTCTGCTGGATTCTTTCACTTTTAGGTCCATTTAAGGGTTTTTTTCTTAGCTCGTGTTGGCCGCCACCTTTTCTCCAGTTATGCATGGCCTGTTATTGGACTGAACTCCTCCTCTGCATCATTTTGAACTGACCAATCACAGAGGAGGGATGATGGACCTTCAGCTCTCGTTGGGAGTTTTTAACACAGCCAAGTTCTTTCTCTATCAAAGTCTCTTTATGTGACAGAGTTGTATATTTTCTAAAAGAGAATCTGAAGAAGTTTAAGAGACTCTGCAGGAGGGCGGAGGACTGAAATCTGTTTGGATTTAGAGGTTTGTTTGTTTTTTTGAGGACGTACTCACATTCCTCGGCTTTAATGGGTTGACGGAGGTGTTTGTTTTATTGATAAATAACTGATTATCATTTTCATTTCAGCATTCATTCCAGATGTGCAGTAGATTTCTGTGGAGCAGCTTTGATCACTGATTGTGTTTTTGTTCCTTAAAGCCTCGGATTCATGGTGTCAGAAAGCTGCACTGATGTCGCCACAAGTTTCCATGGAAACAGTCGTTTCTTCAGCTTCTGTACTTCAGCTGACGCTTGTGACTCTTCTCATCTTGAAAATTACTGCTTCATCTGTTAACATGACGACAGGAGACTTTTAGTTTAAAGGGACAGTTTGTATTATTTTAACTGTAACATTCGTCCCTTCAGGGGCTTTTAAATCATCCCTCTGACTCCATCTGGACCTCATGCTGAGTGGTTTTACTCACAGAGATCCAGTAAATCCACACACTTCTTTCTCAACTTTGAACCTGACAGCTGAACTTTGAGTCTGTGGATTCTCAGATTGATCAGCTGCTGATTGTTTCCAATACAAATATTAAAATGGGACATCAGGATTAATGCTTTCTGGTCACAGACTGCAGTAACTGATTTTGTGCTGCTGAGCAGTTAATAAATTAGTTCAACGTGCTCCCCGTGATCTTATTAGTAGTGCAATATAAATTATTATTCAATAAAGGATATTGATCTGTTGCCCCTGAAATCTTAAAGATGTTAGAATATCAAAATATGCTCCTCTTATTCTTACAGCACATTTATCCTTTGTAATCAAAAATAAAGACTTGATTATCGATTATTGATCTTCTGACTCAGCAGCATAAATCAATAGAACACCGGTTCTCAGCTCAACTTTTTCTGCTAATTAACCAAAACCAACATGATCAGTTTCTCTAAAACACACCATCCAAACATCTGTTTCAAAACTCGTTCGGTATGATCATAATAAGTCTTATTTATCGGTCGTAGGATCGAATACTTCCTAAAAGCCTGGTAATGCAGTCCTTTCTGGCAGAAAGCCCTGGAGGCAAACTCGTCCTGCACACCTGTGTTTAAACACAGTGTGTGTGTGTAGCTCAGAGAAACAGCAGAGTGAAGTCGTGTCTTCACACTAAGTTTCTAACTAGTTTGTGTTGAAAGTTAATAAAAAGTCATTTTCCATCATTTCACTTCCTGTTTCAAATTAAAAGCCCTCTAGCCTCATTTCTTAGTTAAACTTAGATGTTGATTGTGAAACGTTTTCATGAGCGTGTTGTGAAAACTCACTGACCGGGTGCTAAAACAAACAGTAAAACATCAGCTGATGTGTCTCAAAGACGATGGCACTCAGGATTAGCTGACAAAAAAAAAAACCTGATGAGGTTCTTCGTTCTTTGAGTGAACACAGAGTCAAACATGGAGGACGTGTCGTAGTTTATTGGCTCTGTGTCTCTGTCCAGGTTTGAAGGTAACTTGTGGCAACATCAGAATCTGCAGACTCACCAAAAAAAAAAAAAGCTGCAGTTTTTCTAAAAACCATCAAAGTTTAAATTGTTTTTTTAAAGTTTTACATTTTTTTTCCCAAAAATCCAAAGTGAGGCTGAACCGTCACTGACACACATCATGGTTCTTCTAACAAGACTGTTGTTGTTGTTGTTGTTATTGTTGTTTCTGATGCTAGCTGAGCTCTGTGGTTGCCACGGTAACCCGACCCCCCCGACTGTTGCTGACCTGCAGGTTGTTGCTGTTGTTGCTGTTATTGTTGCTGCGGAGCCGAAGCTCCTCGTGATGACGCTGTCGACGTGTTTCTATGCTTCTGTGTGTGACGACGAGGCTGCTTACACACACATACACACACACACACACACACACACACACATCAGGAACTGAGTGAAGCTGAACTGTTTCAGACTGAAGTCGTGAGTAAAATCAGAAACTCGTCTGATGAACTAAAGTCTTAACTAATTCATTATTTTGCAGCAGTTTCCTCTTTCTGACTCCTGATTTTATGATAATTCAGACTGATGATGAAGCCGACAAACGATATTAACGATTAATCATTAATGATTAATCACCGTTCAGAATTTAACTGGTTGAAAATGTATTAATAATAATAATTCATTCATGGTCCAGAAATTTGACTTAAACTGAAAAAAGAGAGATAAAAAGATAAAACCAGCTGTCAGAACCAAAAATCTTATAATCAGGAGACATTTCTACAAAAGTCTTCAGACGAGTGAAGTCACCTCTTCAGCCTCTGATCAGTTCCTGACGCTGTGATTTCCCAGCCTCAGCGGTGACGTAAACGCAGCACCAAGCCATGGTGTTGGACTGTTCTCTCCTCTACAGCATGAGTCTATTTTTCTATCAGAGACGACGTGTTTTTATCGTGTACAAAGTTTAAAAAGCGACGAAGCCTTAAAGACAGAACGAAGCATCTTCACTGGATTTTAAAGAATCTCCACGTCGACGTTCATCTTTCAGCATGACGATGAAAAAGAAGCCATTTCCTGTGAAAAGCTTTGAGTCCCGCGTCTTTAACGTCAAGCTAACGTTTCTCTCACCAGCAGAACATGAAGAATGTTTTTATATTGATTAGTAACCGCGTTGCATTCTGGGTAATGTCCAGACTCCAACTCACCGCCACGTTTGCTGGAAGAACACTGTGAAAAAAATGATGTGCCAGGTTGAATCATGGGAAATAATGATGTAAAAACTGCGATCTTTGAACATGTTAATGTTTCATCTTCAGATGTTTTTATTAAGTCAGGAGACATGATTTTAAAACATTATGACAGTATTGATCAAGATATATCAGTTTCTGATTGATTTTTATTAGGATATAATCACTTTACTGGAGGATCAATAGTTAAAGCTGCAGGAGGAAATATTGTTTCATTATAGTTTTGATTGAAATGTAAATTTTGACCATTTCCTGTCACTGAAAATGTTTAATTGAAGTTTCCTGTAAACAGAAACACTTGTTTTTTGTAATTTGTGGGTTTTGCTCCATTTCAGCATTGACGGCTGAGAAGAGTTTAAACAGTCACCTGATCATGTGACTGTCAGCTGACAAAACCCATCATGATAGTGAAGTTTCATATCGGTTGATATCAATAATTCAGCCTTCAACCAATCAGGGTTAATGAGCGTTTAACCAGCCAATCACAGAGACTCTGTTCAAAGAAGAACCGTCCAGGTTCTACGTGTCTCGTATCGTCTCTCAGAGTCAGATTTATGTTGAAAACCTCGATGTTCTGCTTCCAGACCATCAAATATCTGGTGCGTGATTGGTTTGTCGTTGGTGGGCGGAGCTTAACAGAGCGACACGAGGCAGCAGAGAGAAGATTTGATGTTGTGTTCAATGACCGACTGCAGCTTTAATGTTCATGTTCTCACACAATCCAACATGTGAAACAAATTACAGTCACTTTGTTTAAATGGAAAAAAACACAATATTAAAGTCCTGTGTTTGATCAGTGAGAGTATTGATTATTGATTTGGCTGAAATGATCAAACACAAGCAGAGATGATAATAATCAATAGAAGTGATGACGTCTCCTGTTTCTTCAGTTTTTCTCTGAATGTGAAACTCGAATGTTCAAACTGAAAACTGGCTCATTATTTTTCTTCACACGTGTCTGATGATCCAGCGCTGAGTGATTCCTGAGCGCCGCCGTGGCGACTTTCTACGACGGCGAATCAGAGACGTTCTAGGTTTTTTTAAAAAAATAACTGAGCTGGAGGAAAATTCAGAGAAAAAAAAACCCTGACATGTTTTTTAAAGCGCAGCAAACAGCAGCTTCTGATCACGATGATCCAAAGAGTTTTTTTCTTTAAATTTATAACTTTAATCAATAAAATTCAGATTTTCTCTGAATATTTCCTCCCTCTCGCTGCCTTCAGAGGCTCCAACACGCCGTCGTACGTTTCTCCTCAGTTTGTCGCTCACAGATCACAGATCCGTTTGTCCTTCAGAGCTCTGATTGGCTCACGCTTTGGTCACATGACGGACGTTCTCACCTGCGCTGTCGATGTTCTCATGAGTTCTGTTCTCTGATCTGTAAAGTTTCTTGACATTTATATTTAAAAAATTCAGATTTTTGGGAACGTCTGCTGTAACCCGGAGCTTTCTGTCTGATCAGCTGCGTCGCCGAGGAAACAGACGCTGCTGCTGTTGCTATGGAGACGACTCCATCCAGTGCTGTGACGTCAGAGTTTGATCACCTTCAGAGTCGAACTTATTGATCATAAATAAAATAAAAGTTCTGAACTGATGGAGATCAAAGATCGACCTCTAACTTCACCCGGCAACAAACACTGAAGCTCCCTGATTGGACGATTATTGTTTGTTATTGTAAACACAGTCACATGATTCAAGTAGAAAAACTCTCATGGCCAAATGTATCAGATCGATTTGATCAGATGTATTGATCTGAGTCTGTTTCAGTGACTGAAGTTTAAGAGCGCCCTCTGCTGGACATCAAGGAGAACTGCTCCAAACTGAGACTAAAGATTTTTATAAATTTGATTTAATATTTAATTTCATTTGAACTAAAATTTGAATTTGGAATAAATTTTGAATCTAAACTGAGACGTGTCTGCATGCAGTCAGTGTCCCATGATCCTTTGCAGCGTGATGACATCAGACAGACAGCTGTGGACACAGACGATGGACTCGTATCTTTAATTGTAAACATGTTTTCTATCTGTACATAAATGAATATAAATATAATCTGAAATCTATATATTCTGTACGTGTGTGTGATGGCCGGGCCCCGACGAGTCTTACTGACGTGTTGTTCCTGTGGCCTCTCGTCGCCGTCAGATCCTGCGTGGCCCCGCCCCTCCTCAGGCCGTGATTGGCAGAGGAGTTTATTGATGTAAAGGGGCGGGGCCTGCTTTTATTTTTCTGAGACAAGAGTTCTACGTGTTCCACGTGTCGTTTACTGGAGAAATTAAAAAGAAAAGATATTTTTTATGGACATGACTTCAGTTTTTGTTTGTTGTAAATGTTCGACAAGATGATTCCTGGTTTTCTACAAGCTGAACGTACACACCACACACACACACACACAGACACACACACTCACACACACACACTCACACACACACACACTCACACACACAGACACACACACACTCACACACACAGACACACACACACTCACATACACACAGACACACACTCTCTGGGAGGATGGTAATAAAACTCTTTTGTTGTGTCGTGTCTGTCTGATCTCTCGACTCTCTCGATGTTTCAGGATGTTCAAAGTTTCTCATGTGGTGTCGATTCATCTGAAACTTTGTTTCCTGATTTGTTGAGTTGTTGACGTCATAAACACAGAAACATGGTGGACGACAGATTTGGTTGATTGATCAGGTTTTTGTTCACATGTGATCATCTGATATCAAGTCCTGACTGTTTCATGTTGATGCTCCTGGATTAGTTATTGATTAGCATTAATCAATAACAACCAGTCAAGTAAAGACCTGCTGGTTTTAAGGACAGAATCACTTTTATATAACTTCAGCAACATGAATCTTTAACTTTTTTTATTTGCACAACAGAAGAAACATGTTAACAAGAGAAATGAAATAATCAATAATCATTAAACATCAGCAAATATGAAAAATATTTAATCCACAAAAGTGAGCAAACAAACAACCACAAGAACAAACATAAAGAAGGCAACATAAATCAAACTACAACACAAACTAAATATAATACTGCTGTGAGAGTGTGTGTATCAGTGTGTATCAGTGTGTGTGAGTGTGTATCTTCTTTGATTATAATGATGAATATCACTGTAAAAAATCATTGACATCTCATGTCAGCTGATCATCATCCAGAGCAGCAGTCTGTGACCTTTACTGACAGAACGAGACGTTTGAGGACGTCGACTTTGAATTTGATCAACATGTTTTTACCTGTTTTTCAGTCGACAAGATTATTACAGGATCAATTAATTAATCAGTTTTGGATTTGTGATGGAATATAAATATTGAATATAAATAGAAATATAAACAACAGTATACTAATCACTAATGAATAATTAAAAACAGGAGAAAATAATTGACAGTGAAAATAAAGACCTGAGTGTGACGTCATGTTTGTTGTTGATGAGAAAAAAAGACATCGTCATGTTTTCAGATGATTCAGACAGAATCTGCTGACTCATCATTGATGATCTGACATCTGATCGATGGCAGAGCCTGAGAGAGCCGTTGTCATGACGACCGCACGCACACTCAGTAATATGATCAATATGATTTCTGCACCAGCTGAAAATAATGTTCTGACACAAACATCAACAGGAAGCTCAGAGTCTCAGGAAAAATAACAATAAAAATAAAAGTGATCGATCTGCATGGTGTCAGGAAAATGATCAGAATTACACTGTAAAAAAATATTCATACAGGAAAGATTCAGAGTTTTACATGTAACAGGAGCAAAATGTTCTTTACTAAATATAATAATGTAGGTTTCAATGTTAAAATAAGTCTTTATTCAGAAGATGCTCTCTGAGTCTTCAGTTATTGGAAACTCTTCAGTTTCATGGTTAATAACTTAATGACCAAGTAAAATATTATAAAGTTCATCAGATTACCTCCAGATTTCATAGTTAATTATGTAATCATTTCTAATGAGCCATTTTCATGCTGTGGGTGGTGATTACAGAGCAACATGTTTTAAATTTCTGTGAATTTACCTGAAAGTGAATCCAGGTTTCATTGTAAGTATATGTGATAATTCATAAGTGTCACAAGAAGCTGAGCTGTGATTGGACGAGCCCGGTGTGTAAAAAGCTTCAGTGAGAGTTTGATGAATGAATAGTTTTATAACTGAGGAGGTTTTAGAACCAAAGATCAGATTCATGATGATAAAAACTGGATCAACAGGTGAGAAACACAAACACACACAGTGTCAGGAGACAGTTTGTCTCTGTTTGTCCTCATAACCTGACCTGACCATGTCCTGAAGTGTTTGTTTGACTTGGAGCAGGTCCAGCACCCTGTGTCCTGATGAACTCACACACTTGATTGTGTTTTAAAGATGATTTTAAATGTATTTTAAATGAATGATATGTGTCACAGTCTCAGATGAGTGTTGACAGACTGTTCCACCTCACAGCTGCTCCCTCGTCCTCGTGTCCCCTGTGTTTGTCCACTACAGCAGCCATGAAGGACCAAAACACACAAATGGAGACGAGACAACTGTGTTGGTGTCAGATTTAGTTTGTGTAACAGCAGCGTGTTAGCAGTTAGATCGAGGTGTCTCAACATGTTTGTGTGAAACTGCTGTAGTTGAAAGTGAAAGTGTTTCCCCGGAAGTTTAGTCCCAGTGTCAGTCTGATCAGGAGGCTGTGAACTGACGTCCTGTTTGTGGAGTGTTTGTTTCGATGAAGATGAAGATGTTGGTGGTGTTTGTGATCCTCGTGCACGGTAAGATGACCTTCCTCCCTCTGATCTGATCATCACCTCAGTCCATCCTCATGTCTTTAATCTGTATTTCTGTCATCTTAACTCCACCAGTCTGTTGAAGTCTTTACAGCTACAATATGGAACGTTTACACATTCAGATGGTTCAAAATGTCTCACCTATGTTATTTACACTCTACAAAAATATCAACTCTTTTGTTTTTGCTCCCATTTTTCATGAGTTCAAGTCAAAGATCTCAGACTTCTTCTGTTTATTTCTGTCAAATGTGTTCAGATCTGTGTTAGTGAGCACTTCTCCTTTACCAAGATGCTCCGCCCACCTGACAGGTGTGGCCTATAGAGACTCTGATTAAACAGCAGGATTATTGATCAGGTGTGTTTGGACTGATCACAATAAAAGGAGCTTTGATGTGGAAAAAAGACATTTATGAGACACTGAACTACGTCTGTTTGACACAGAGCTACAGATACCAAAGACATGACCCGCCCTACTCTGTCTCTGATTGGCTCACCCTGATATTCTTACTCTGACTCTAACCAATCACTCTTCATGTCTCAACCTAACCAACCCAGCGCCGTATAATACGAGAGTTGCGACACTCCCATAGGCTCCTATAGAAACCTGAGAATGAGGAAGTCACGTGATTCATGGAGCGGCTCATAAACTCTGAACACTTTCAGACTGAAACTCTTTAATTTTCAGGATTTCTGAAACACGCTGGATGGTAAGTTGATTTAATTGCTCCTTTTTTTTTTTGACATTTGAACACATCAGCTGAGCTCTCATGGATCTAGTCAGCAGTATTTTATTATTTTCATGCAGCTGTTTTAGTTCATGTTTAATAATAGTGAGTTATATTCTAATTACAGTTAACGTGAACTAACGTGAGCTTCGTATTTCACAAGTTAACTCACCAGCTCACCTGTTTAACTTCAGATTAATTTCAGTTATTAGAGTTTGTTGGTGTACAGAGTTCATCTTTGGTTATTAACTTTGTTGTTGAAGTGATCAGCACTAAGCTGTGACCGTGTTAGTAACGTTATACTTGATTATACTTGATGTAAGTGAAGTAAATAACATGTTGAGTTAGTGTCTCAGTCAGCTCAGTTGTTCCTGGTTAACTCAGTCATTTATTACACTCATCATTAGAGACAGTGACGGTGACACGAGCAGCAGCATGACAACAGGGTGAGAAGAGTAAAAGTAAAATTAAACCACAGATAGTTAATTATCTCATGTGTTTCTGTTGAACAGCTGATGTGTGAAACCACAGGAGACTGACTGATGACGGAGCAGAGCAGATATTTACAAAGGATCCAAATAAACTGTCAGAGACAGATTTCTGTGTTTGTCTGTCCCTGGACTCCTGTGATGGACAGGCCAGGACATTATGAGACCAGGAGAGTGAGACGTCCTCACTGTGTGGAGGCTGTAGACACCATTTTATTAGGTACACCTGTACAATCTAATGCAACTCAAACTCTGCCATGAATTCTACTTTTATGAAGTTTGTAATGTTCTTTTGACAAAGTTGGAAATGTGTATATTGAATCATGATGTCCTCATTAAAGTGATGTTGTACTGAACTATAATTATATTTATATTAAGGTCTTCTGTCTTTACATGCATGAGACAGACAGAATATTAGAAACATCTCTTAATATAAAACAGTTCAGTACGACACCAGCAGTAACTATGACCTCAGTGATAAAACACAGAATTCAATCAGCACCTCTGTAATAGTGTTAAAAAACGAGAACATTACAGGCTGTTTGAGCTGATTACATTAGATCGTACAAGTGTACCTAATAAAGTGAGCACTGAGTGTCCGGTATGTCCCTGCAGACTCAGGTCAGGGTTTCTCCTGGATCCTTGTCTGGACTGTGAGAGTGTCACTCAAACGGTCAAACAGTCTTCACAGTGATGGAGCCTTAAAATGATTCATGAGTTGTTTCTGTGTTGTTACTTTTGTTATTAGGGAGACGTTTGTCCCCAGACTCGTCCACATGGTGTTGTCCAGCAGTGGAGACACAGCTGAAATGTTGACAGGGATTAACCCCTGATCCTGGATGTAGGGAACACACCCCATGTCCACAAAGTCTGGATCCTTGTGACTGTAGGAAGGAGAAGTTCAGGTTATTTATCAGGTATTTTTGTTCTGTCCTTCAGCACATTGGACAGAAAATGAAACAATGATCAAGAGGTTAAAGTGCAGACATTCAGCTTTAGTATGAGGGTCATCAAACTAAAAAAAAATCTGTAAGCAGGTGATAAATGTGACCATTTTAATCAGCTTTATAGGAATAATTTAACTAATATAACTTTTGTTGTTCTGAAACTGACAGTCTGTCAAATGACTTTATTTACTACATGGTTCACTTGATAAAATCTGAAAATACTCACAAATTTAATCTGAGAGGTTGAACCTGACGTCCACAGTCATTATTTCATTTTAGATTTAATGTATTTAAGTACGGAGCCAAAATAACAAAATCTGTCTAGACCTAAAGTCTCACTTCTGTGATCTCAACCTCCTAAAAATATTTGGTGTGTATTTAATCTATATCCTTAAATGTATTAATGTTAAGTGTGTCACCTTAGTTTAACACTCTCAACTCCAGACCAGGTCTCCTCTGTATTCTGATCTAATACTTCAGTAAAAGTATGATACCAGACTGTGAAAATACTCCATTACCAGGACAAGTTCTGCATTCAAAACTGTACAGGAGTAAGAGTATGTGAGTATTATCAGCAATATGAAAAATAAAAACCTTCTGAAGAGTAAAATGTTCCCTGTCATTGTTTCATCATGATGTTTTCAGATTAATGTGTATGTTACATTTTACTGCTGTACATGCTTAAGGTAGAGTTTAACTACTTTATATATGATTATCTATTTTAATCTGCATCATGGTCATAAGATCATCATGTGTTTGTAGCATTTATCTGTTAAAGGTCAGGAAAATGTCCCTGTTTTCAGTTTTGTGACGATGTATTTTACAGCTGATCTAAGAGGCTTTTAAAGATTTTATTTAGCTGAATTAGGAGAGTTTTTCTCAGCACGTAAAGGACCTTTTCATCGTTCAGTTTTTCACAAATATTCAACATCAACACATAAGCCTACATGGTTTTCACAGGACAGGAAGGATATGAAATTTCAAATGTGATGTCAAAACCATCCAAACCTTTTACTCAGTATTTAATACCTAAATACAAGTTCATGGTACTAACTGAGTATTTCCATTTTATTTAACTTTATACTTCTCCTACCTCACCACATTTCAGAGGTACATATTGTACTTTTTACTCCAGTATATTTCTCTGTGGCTGTAGTTACTTTAAATATGACAAAAAAAACACTATTATATGTATTAAATATAAGTGTAGTCAACACAGTAACCTAATCATTACTTATTATTATTATGTTAATATTTAGAAAACGGTTGTTGCTGCTGACAACCTGCTTCAAACCATTCAAACAGACTGACAGCGAGAAGCTGATCGGAACTATTGAGAGCTTCATGAACCATGTGACCAGGGTGGCAGCGAGATCAAAGACTGTCGCAACTCTCATATTGTATGGCGCTGAACCAACCCAAACAAGTTCCAGCCAATCAGAAGCTGCCTGCAGCTGATCTACAATATTTTTTCTGCACATTTATGACTGTATGCTGGAGCAGCTCTCATGGTTGATTCACAATTTAAAAAGAAAAATCCTTGAAAACCTGTTTTATCTCCTGCTCTGTTTTATAGCGACTCCTCGCTCCTCTTAACCGGCCGGTCGGAGCCGCAAGTCCTCAACAACTGCTAGGCTAAAAACAAGGCGTAGCTCGTCTGTTGCAGGACACATTTTGGTCTTTGTTGTGGCTCAAAAACTGACGTCCATAGAAAAGTTTGTCCTCATTTTAAAGTGGAGCATCTGTAGATTAATTCCATATCTGATATGTTGTGATCCACTAAAGTTGGACACCAGAGCAGATCAATAAATCCCTGTTTTGTTCTCTTCACCACGATCTCTATGTGTCTGTGCAGTCGCCATATTAGAGCCTTCAAGGTCTGCTCGGAAACATATGAGAGATGCAGACTTCACTACAAAATCAACTGTAACTCACTTCATTCTCAACTGATTTTCATCACATTTGGTTTGTTATCAACTGAACATGATGGTTGTTACTTGTTGGAATTAAATTCAGCAACAACTTCCACTGTGACATGAAGGTTCTGACCTCTGAAGAGTCAACATGGAGGATAAAATACTCAACAGACAACAATTATAGCTTCGGTCAGACTTGACAAAACAAAAAATCTACGAGCCACAGAGGAGCTGCTATACTGGTACTTGACTAATTGACACGTCTCCGTTGTGCAGACTCAAACTCACAAGCATCCGTGCAGCAATACTCACATGTGTTTATTACACATCCTCTGGTCCATCACAATAAGTGTCAGTTGATCTACATGTACTTATATCCATTAATGACTTACATGCAAAGTCAAAAAACTGTGTGCTTCACCAGAAAGCAACACCTGCAGAAGTGATTACTTCCTCCTCTACTTATATGTTCATCACACTCCACATACCACCTACTGTGCACATGAGGGAACTACAAGTGACCATTTTCATATATACACCCACACACATGAACATGATACATAAAGGACTCTGACAGTCAGTTCCTCCAAAAATGTACATTTATATATTTATCATATTGTTATGAAACTGCCTGAGTGAATGTAAACTTTTAAATAGATTAAAATAAAATAATACAATATTTAAAATAGAAATGAAATGTTGTACATAAATAAAATGTTTAAATTAAAACAACAAAAATGTCCAAAATAACACGTTCCAATTTAATAACAAAATGTTGTAAATCAAAGACAAAATGTTTTCATCATTTTCTGATCCAAAGTGATGAAATAAGGCTGCTGTGACTGAACCTCTCTGTCTGTGTGACCTCACAGTTTCCCAGCATGCCTCAGCTGTGGAGGTGTATGAGGGGGAGGAGTTTTGTCCTGCTGCCCTGTGAGTTTCAAACTTATAAGATGAACGATCCCACAGTGGTGTGGAGACGAGACGATCTGAGTCCTTCAACCGTCCACCAGCGTCAGCAGGAAGGTGATGAACTTAAAGACCAAAACCAGCTTTACAGCGGCCGAACATCCATGATGACTGACGCTCTGGAAACTGGAGACCTCAGCCTCAATCTGACAAAACTCCGCCTCTCTGACAGTGGCACCTACACCTGCACCGTCAGAGCACTTGGATGGGGATGGAAAGTGACAGACGTCCAGCTGCAGGTCAAAGGTCAGAAACAAACACTAAAACCTACTGTAGATACAGGTCAAAGGTCAGAGGTCAGAGGTCATGTTCTTTATGTTTCTGTTCCCACAGAACGATTTCCATCCTGCAGATTAATTCCATATCTGATATGTTGTGATCCACTAAAGTTGGACACCAGAGCAGATCAATAAATCCCTGTTTTGTTCTCTTCACCACGATCTCTATGTGTCTGTGCAGTCGCCATATTAGAGCCTTCAAGGTCTGCTAGGAAACAAATGAGAGATGCAGACTTCACTACAAAATCAACTGTAACTCACTTCATTCTCAGCTGATTTTCATCACATTTGGTTTGTTATCAACTGAACATGATAGTTGTTACTTGTTGGAATTAAATTCAGCAACAACTTCCACTGTGACATGAAGGTTCTGACCTCTGAAGAGTCAACATGGAGGATAAAATACTCAACAGACAACAACTTTACCTTCAGTCAGTTTCTACAAAAACGTACATTTATATATTTATTATATTGTTATGAAACTGCCTGAGTGAATATAAACTTCAAAATAAATAAAAATAAAATAATAAAATAAAATAAAATAAATATGAAATGTTGAACATAAATAAAATGTTTAAATTAAAACAATGAAAATGTTGTAAATAAAGACAAAATGTTTTTATCATTTTCTGATCCAAAGTCATGAAATAAGGCTGCTGTGACTGAACCTCTCTGTCTGTGTGACCTCACAGTTTCCCAGCATGCCTCAGCTGTGGAGCTGTATGAGGGGGAGGAGTTTGTCCTGCTGCCCTGTGAGTTTCCACCATTGAACTGATCGACCCCTCAGTGGAGTGGAGACGAGACGATCTGAGTCCTTCAACCGTCCACCAGCGTCAGCAGGAAGGTGATGAACTTAAAGACCAAAACCAGCTTTACAGCGGCCGCCAACATCCATGATGACTGACGCTCTGGAAACTGGAGACCTCAGCCTCAATCTGACAAAACTCCGCCTCTCTGACAGCGGAACCTACACCTGCACCGTCAGAGCAGTTAGACAGCGATGGAAAGTGACAGACGTCCAGCTGCAGGTCAAAGGTCAGAAAGAACGACTAAAACTTACTGTAGATACAGGCCAAAGGTCAGAGGTCAGAGGTCATGTTCTTTATGTGTCTGTTTACACAGAACGATTTCCATCTTGGTCCAAAGTTCTCCTGGTTCTCCTGGTTCTCCTGGTTCTTGTTGTTTTTGGGGTCTTTTGTTTCATTTCCATCAGTATTTCATGTCAGGTATGTCACTACTATACATTACCCATCATGCCAATGTTATCATCTTTAATCAGATTATAAGAGAAGGACAGTGAGGTCTGGATTATTAGAGAAGGACAGTGAGGTCTGGATTATTAGAGAAGGACAGTGAGGTCTGGATTATAAGAGAAGGACAGTGAGGTCTGGATTATTAGAGAAGGACAGTGAGGTCTGGATTATAAGAGAAGGACAGTGAGGTCTGGATTATTAGAGAAGGACAGTGAGGTCTGGATTATAAGAGAAGGACAGTGAGGTCTGGATTATTAGAGAAGGACAGTGAGATCTGGATTATTAGAGAAGGACAGTGAGATCTGGATTATTAGAGAAGGACAGTGAGGTCTGGATTATTAGAGAAGGACAGTGAGGTCTGGATTATAAGAGAAGGACAGTGAGGTCTGGATTATTAGAGAAGGACAGTGAGATCTGGATTATTAGAGAAGGACAGTGAGGTCTGGATTATAAGAGAAGGACAGTGAGGTCTGGGATTATAAGAGAAGGACAGCGAGGTCTGGATTATAAGAGAAGGACAGTGAGGTCTGGGATTATTAGAGAAGGACAGTGAGGTCGGGATTATTAGAGAAGGACAGTGAGGTCTGGATTATAAGAGAAGGACAGTGAGGTCTGGGATTATAAGAGAAGGACAGCGAGGTCTGGATTATTAGAGAAGGACAGTGAGGTCTGGATTATAAGAGAAGGACAGTGAGGTCTGGGATTATTAGAGAAGGACAGTGAGGTCTGGATTATTAGAGAAGGGACAGTGAGGTCTGGATTATAAGAGAAGGACAGTGAGGTCTGGATTATTAGAGAAGGACAGTGAGGTCTGGGATTATAAGAGAAGGACAGCGAGGTCTGGATTATAAGAGAAGGACAGTGAGGTCTGGATTATTAGAGAAGGACAGTGAGGTCTGGATTATTAGTGAAGGACAGTGAGGTCTGGATTATTAGTGAAGGACAGTGAGGTCTGGATTATTAGAGAAGGACAGTGAGGTCTGGATTATTAGTGAAGGACAGTGAGGTCTGGATTATTAGAGAAGGACAGTGAGGTCTGGATTATAAGAGAAGGACAGTGAGGTCTGGATTATAAGAGAAGGACAGTGAGGTCTTGTTTCCATCAGAGTTGCTGCTGCTGTCTGTCCAGCTGATGTTGTGGTTTGTTGTCCTCTCAGTCTACAGGGTGAAGGTGGATTCAGGGGTGGAGTCTGTCCAGCTGCCCTTCAAAACCAGAGTTCACTTGCCTGAGGACGTCTCAGTGGAGTGGACAGACAGAATCAACAAGAAGGTCCACGTGTATCAGAACAGTTCTGACCAGCCTGAAGAACAGGACGATCTTTACAGAGGTCGAACAGAGATGAAGAGAAACCTGAAAACTGGAGACCTCAGTCTGACCCTGAAATACCCCACAGGCTTTGACACAGACACCTACACCTGCACCGTCTACAGCAGGGACAGAAAGACACTGATGAAGAAACAAGTGGAGCTCGAGGTCAAAGGTCAGTGCTGTAGATGAACAGATGAAGTTTATTTGTCCAACAGATCAACGTTGACAGAAATGTAGAGGTGAGCAGAGTGAATCCTGTGGATTCAGGGACGTTGCTACAGAAACAATGAGACATTTGTTTGATGAATGTTTGTTTGACAATTATTACAAGAGAAGGACAGTGAGGTCTGGATTATAAGAGAAGGACAGTGAGGTCTGGATTATTAGAGAAGGACAGTGAGGTCTGCGATTATTAGAGAAGGACAGTGAGGTCTGGATTATTAGAGAAGGACAGTGAGGTCTGCGATTATTAGAGAAGGACAGTGAGGTCTGGGATTATTAGAGAAGGACAGTGAGGTCTGGATTATAAGAGAAGGACAGTGAGGTCTGGATTATAAGAGAAGGACAGTGAGGTCTGCGATTATTAGAGAAGGACAGTGAGGTCTGGATTATTAGAGAAGGACAGTGAGGTCTGCGATTATTAGAGAAGGACAGTGAGGTCTGGATTATTAGAGAAGGACAGTGAGGTCTGGATTATAAGAGAAGGACAGTGAGGTCTGGATTATAAGAGAAGGACAGTGAGGTCTGGAGTATTAGAGAAGGACAGTGAGGTCTGCGATTATTAGAGAAGGACAGCGAGGTCTGGATTATTAGAGAAGGACAGCGAGGTCTGGATTATAAGAGAAGGACAGTGAGGTCTGGATTATTAGAGAAGGACAGTGAGGTCTGCGATTATAAGAGAAGGACAGTGAGGTCTGCGATTATTAGAGAAGGACAGTGAGGTCTGGATTATTAGAGAAGGACAGTGAGGTCTGGGATTATTAGAGAAGGACAGTGAGGTCTGGATTATAAGAGAAGGACAGTGAGGTCTGGATTATTAAGAAGGACAGTGAGGTCTTGTCTCCATCAGAGTTGCTGCTGCTGTCTGTCCAGCTGATGTTGTGGTTTGTTGTCCTCTCAGTCTACTGGGTGGAGGTGGATTCAGGGGTGGAGTCTGTCCAGCTGCCCTGCAAAACCACAGTTCACCTGCCTGAGGACGTCTCAGTGAAGTGGACAGACAGAGACAACAGGAAGGTCCACGTGTATCAGAACAGTTCTGACCAGCCTGGAGAACAGCACAGTTATTACAGAGGTCGAACAGAGATGAAGAGAAACCTGAGAATTGGAGACCTCAGTCTGACCCTGAAATACCCCACAGACAGAGACAGAGACACCTACACCTGCACCGTCTACAGCAGGGACAGAAAGAAACTGATGAAGAAACGAGTGAATCTGCGGGTCAAAGGTCAGTGCTGTAGATGAACAGATGAAGTTTATTTGTCCAACAGATCAACGTTGACAGAAATGTAGAAGTGAGCGGAGTGAATCCTGTGGATTCAGGGACGTTGCTACAGAAACAATGAGACATTTGTTTGATGAATGTTTGTGTGTCAAAGTGTTGAGGACTGATGTTGGACATGTGTTTGAAATGCTGTGTGGAGCTGAGATTCATTTACAGAACAGAGATGAAAACAAACATGTTTTCATGTCAAATCTTCTTCTCTTCAATCTTCAACTCTACATCCAGAAATGTCAAAGAGACAAAGAAAAGCAACACCCAGCAGTTCAACACTGACATGAGACATTACTGTGAAGCAGCACATGGACAAAACATCACAGCTCCATCAACATCTCATCATGTCCAAACACTGGACAACCTGCTTTACTTCCTGTACTTCTGTCCCTGTTACCTGCTGCTCTCATCTGCTTCTGTCCTTCACCTTTCTCTACAACTTTGGAACAATTCAATAAAGTTATTCAAAACTGCTGCTGCTGTCTGTCCAGCTGATGCTGTGGTTTGTTGTCCTCTCAGACTGTCAGGTGGAGGTGGAGGAGGGGGCGGAGTCTGTCCAGCTGCCCTTCAAGACTGTAGGTGACCTGCCTGAGAACACTAGAGTGAAGTGGAGACGCTTTGAACCAAATACACGATGGCCCACATGTATAAGAACGGCTCTGACAGGCCTGAAGAACAGAACAAGTCTTACAGAGACCGAACAGAGATGAAGGACGACCTGCTGAGAACTGGAGACGTCAGTCTGATCCTGAAATCCCCCAAACTCACAGACACTGGAGAGTACAGGTGTGAGGTCTACAGCAGGAGGAACATCTGGAGAGAGAAAACAGTGAAGCTCAAAGTCAAAGGTCAGTTTGAAGGTAAAGGTCTTTGTGTTTGTCTCTGATCGGTTGGTCTCTTGTCTCTGATCGGTTGGTCTCTTGTCTCTGATTGGTTGGTCTCTTGTCTCTGATTGGTTTGTCTCTGTCTGTCCTCTGTCTCCTCTGCAGAGAGAACTCAGATCAAAGATGAAACAGTGGAATCAGGAACAGAAGCAGCTCCACTGATCCAACTCCTCTGATGGCTGATCAATCAGTCTGATTGATCTGTTGCTCAGTCTTTGATTATTGATCTGATCTGACTTTGGATCAGAGAGAAAATGGAGGTGAAGGAGCTGATGGAGGACGGATGAAGACAGGAGGACACTTTGTCAGCTTCTTCTTCACTCTGACTCCTCCTGCTCACTCTCACACACAGTCTACACACTCACTATTGATCACTATTGATTCCATTCGATCATTCTGCTTCCTCCCGTCGTCGCTCCTCCGTCGTCCAGCCGCTGACCCAGAGATCAGCCGAGCTCCTCCATCCTCCAGGATGTTCCACCCACTTTAATAGGTGGAGAAGAGGAGCCACAGCTGGATCCTCTGAGGACACAAACAGCTGTTCAGTCACAGCCTGCGTGCTGATTGGTCGGCTGATTTGATGGACAGTAAATATTATAACAAGCAGCATAAACAAGCGTCCCCGTCTCGCTCTGTCAAACCAAACTGTCTCCATTAATTTAATGAACAATCATAAATAAATCCCTCAAGTTACATTAACACTTGTTTTGTGTTTTATTAATTCAAGTAAGGATCAAACTGAGCAGACTAACCACCGTTTTTAACCAATCAGGTTCCTGCAGCAGCTAACACATCGTTAGACAATTAATTAGCTAACTTTAGCTTGTTAGCATGATGTAGCTATCTGTCCTTTTGTCTTTCTAAGTGTTTGAAAACAGAACTACTTCTGTTACTGACAAGAAATGATGACGTTCAAAAGCTCTGTGATAATTCACTATTATCTTCATATTAACGTAACATAACTTACCTTTTCATAAACACCTGTTTCAGACATCTGCAGACAAGACGCGCTGAAGTGAAGTGATTCTCTCCCTGCTAGCTGCTCACAGTGAGTGGAGTCAAGGAGCGCTTGTTTTGTGTAGTGATCACGTCCTGTAAGGGCGGTGATGCTGTCATACTCAGGACTCCACCGTCCACCCAGCATGTCAATCTGTCGTCTCATATAAACATTATATGTTCAAACTGTTTATTCAAAAATAGATAATTTTACTTTAGAATGACCAATTCTGACTTTATTAATGTGGGTTAACAAGACATCCTGTAGTGCATTTACATCTTTACTATTATTATTAATGTTTATTTTTATACCTGATGTATAGACTAGCTTAGCAGCTAATCAGTGTAGTTAGCATTAGCATGGCTAAATGTTTAGCTCTGCCTTAGCATCTCTGACATACAGACAGAAAAAGTGGGTTAGATGATGTATTAATGATGATCTATTATAAAGTTAAGGCTCTTGAAAACCTTGAATATTATGAATATTGTTGTTGCATTTACAATAAAACTACATTTAACCATCATTCAGTGCTGATAGTAAATCCTCTTTACAGTCATGTCTGTGAAGGTTCTCAGTCATCCAGGTCCTGGTATTTGTAGAAAGGTTTGTTGTAGGCAACTGGACTTGATAGACTTCTTGAAGATGTTTCACATCTAGAACTGAAGAAGCTTCTTGGATGAGAGGCGAAACATCTTCAAGAACTCTATCGGGTCCAGTTGCCTACGACAAACCCTGCTACTCTTTACAGTTAATTAATTAACTGGTTCAATTACATTAAAATTAGCTCTGTGTTAGCAGCTAATCAGAGTAGTTAGCATGAGCATGGCTCAATGTTTAGCTGAGCATTAGCATCTCTGATTGACCTGAGTGTGTGTGTAAAGTGTGTGTTTATGCCATACCAGTCCCCACCACTAGGGGTCAGTACTGAGTCACTTCTGCTAAGAACACCTAAACACACTGTGTTGGTAAATGTGCACTGTGGGGTTTAACCCTGAAAATCTCACATGACAGTATTTTGACCTTCTTTTCACTGAATTAGACTTGAATTAGTTTTGTGGGGTCCAGGATTTGGGACCCCACAAACACACAAACACACAAACACACACACACAAACACACAAACACACACACACACACACACACACACACACACACACACACAAAACACACACACACACACACACACACACACACACACCAGGAACTGAGTGAAGCTGAAGAGTTTTAATTTAATTCATTCAGTGAGACTGAAGTTCATACTTCATTATTTTGCAGCAGTTTCCCCTTTTTGACTCCTGATTTTATGATAATTAATCATTAATGATTAATCACCGTTCAGGATTTAACTGGTTGAAAATGTATTAATAATAATTAATTGATAGTCTAGAAATTTGACCTAAAAAATAAGAAGAAAAAAATTAAAAAGAGGGGAAAACACATGTCTTGTATCTTATAAATTATTAATTACCAATCAAATCAATTGTTCTCGGTTCCACTTAAGGAAAAGTTCAGTTTGTGTTCTGTGGCATCTCAACCAATCTGGATCCTTTATGAATTGATAAAAGTTTTGTTTGGTCCATAAAATGTCAGGAAATGGTGACAAATGTAATTCAGTGTTGTTGTTGTTGTTTTTGTTTTTGTTTTTTTTTAACTTGCCTGGTCAGAAATCTACTCACCCAAAGTCAAGTTTTACTGTCTCCTTTACAGATGGTTTTATTTATCAGCAGTTATCAAATAAGAACAAAGACTGAAGTTAATTGTCATGTTTAAATTAGAGCTGACACGTTTATAAAAATGTCAGAAAATAGTGAAAAATGTCATCAGACATCATGTCTTTAAATGTCTCGTTTTGTTTGTAAAAACAAAAAATATTCACTTTAATGTGATAACAAACAGAGAAAAGCTGAAAATCTCTATATTTGAGAGGCTGAAAACAACATTTTCTGCCATTTAAAAATGACTTTGATTAATAGATTATCAATATTGTTGAATTCTTGTTCACCACTTGTCCGGTCGAGCATTTTTAAATTAGAAAATGACTCAAAATGTTTAATTGATTATTCAGTTAATTCTGTCACAATCTTGCCAATTGAAAAAATGAAATCAGAGAATGATGATGATCTCTGTTGATCTGATGAAATATCTGTATCTGTAAATAATTTGTCTATAAAACATCAGAAAGAATTCCATCACAATATTCTATAACTCAACTCGACTTCATCAAATGGTTTTTGTCCAATCAGCACTCAGAAACGTCAAAGTATTTACCAATAAAAGCAGCAGATTCTCACATTTGATCAGCTGGAACCAGCTATCAGAACCAAAAATCTTGTAATCAGGAGACATTTCTACAAAAGTCTGCAGATGAGTGAACTATACTATAAATATTTATATTATATTTAAACAAAACAATATTTTTGACCAAACGCTTCAGTGTCGATATTGTGACAATATTGTAGAGATGATTTTTGGTTCTTTCACAAAATATTAAGCCAATGAGAGAACACAGCATTAAAAAGCAGGAAGTTATTATTATTAGTTATGAAATATAATAACATCTAAAGTCTATCATGATATCTAGTCTCATATCACAGTACGATAATAACAATAGATCATCCAGCTCTACACTGGTTGACTTTTTTTTTGACTGTTTCGACTGAATATTTGTTTCAGTCGAGTTTGATGTCATTTCAGCTTGTTTTAATTTATTCTGTCTTTATTTTTGTTCACAAACAAACTTTATCTTACATGAATGTTTTCTATAAACATGACAACCAACAAATCGTTGAACTGAATCCTGCAGACTTTCATTGTGGATCACAGCTGAAAACAGACTGTGATTGGTCGAGAGGGACCCGTCTGCAGGGAAGATGGCGGACAAGGGCGCCGCTGTAGCTCTACTCCATACTGGAAGTCACAACCGGAAGTTGGTCTTCTTCATGTATCTTTTTACTTTTTCTTTTTGTTAAACTTTATTTAACATAAGAACAATGATATACTCAACTGTGTACGTTAGTACATCGGAAATGAAAGAACAATCACACCTCCTTTTTAAAATCAGAGAACATAAATTACTGTGGTGATTTATGTTTTTATGGACACAGCATGACGAGCGAACACTAATTATGAAACGAAGATGAAGAAAATATCCAGCAAAAAAAAAAAAGAATAGAGCGGGGAAAAAGAACAAATAAATAAAAAGTAAATAAATAAATGAATAAATAAATAAATATAGGCAACGAGAATTAAATGAGCAAATACAAGTCACATGTTGTTATCAGCATGTACGATTTAATTGCATGAGGATTGTTTATTTGTTTTAGACTCTGTTGTAATAAGGAAAGTTTTTAAAAGCAGGCCATGAAGGGGCGGATTTAGCGTGACGACACTTGTGAATATAGAATTTTGTAAAAATGATCAAATTATTAACTAAAAATTCAGTTTTTTTATTTTTGAGAAATACACCAACTTGAATATTTAGAAAGGACCAGAAATCTATGTTGATGGAACTGGATGAGATTAAGTCATGGAGAGATTTCCACGTATTTTCAACAGTCTCGTATCTTGTTACTTATTCGGCGCTCCGTCTTTACAGTACATCCAGACGGTAGATCAACTGTAGAGATGATACAAAGATACAAAGAGAGCAGGGAGAGCATGTCAGCTTCCTGCAAACAAGATCCTGCATAATATGTGATCAACACAGTCCTCACACTGTGTTACCACCAATGATTCACAGTGCTGGCCTCCTTTTTTACACTCAACATTAATTACAATTAACCTGCTAATGTGGAGGTGATTGTTATTTTTCAGTGTGAACGATATGTGTGAGACCCCCCCCACCACACACACACACACACACACGTTGTTTAATAACATCTTAATATTAACTGTAAGTTGATGAAACATTAACATGATCACTTAGTGATTATTTTACTTCTAATCACTAACATCTCACTTTTACATGATGTATAAAGTCGTGAAAAGACTTCGAGTCAATTAACTATTAAATTATGCAGTGTGGAGCGGCGAATGGCGAATAATATACACAAAAGAAGACCAACTTCCGGTTGTGACTTCAGGCATGGAGTAGAGCTATGGCGGCGCCGTTGTCCGCCATCTTCCCTGCACTCCCTGGTACTCTTGGAGGAGCGTAGTGTCACACTGATGACCGTCTGTGATGTCACACTGATGACCGTCTGTGATGTCACACTGATGACCGTCTGCGATGCCACACTGATGACCGTCTGTGATGTCACACTGATGACCGTCTGTGATGTCACACTGATGACGGTGAATTTGTTCTGAACACACGTTCCTCAGTTCCACACCTCCTGACTCTGTGTTGTTTCACAGCTGTGGGAATCGTGTTGCTATGACGCACAACAGCTTGTTTGCAATCACGTGATGCTGGTGACTCGCGAAATTCAGATGGAGGGCAGGAAGTAAACAGCAGCTCTGGATGAGATGGAGGACGGTACAGAGGAGATGGAGGAAAGTCCGTACTGTGCTCGCTTAGACGTTATTACAAGAGGAAGATTAACCAGAAAATAAGTAGATATGTTGGACGTGATCCTTATCTTATGAAAAAGACCGATTTTTGGACTGAAATGAAAGATTTGCCAGCTGTCGAGGCAGTAGATATTAGCAGCAACCTTGTTCTCCAGACCTCTTTCTACACAAAACAACAGATGGAAGCATACAAAAGTGTGGAGGAATACAACTTCTTTGTCAGCGGTTGGGTCCACGACCTCGGTACCAAAGTGCTCCACAATGATACCGTTTGGTTTTCACCAGGGTGAGTGTTTTTACTTTTACTGTTTTATGGGTTAACATAGTGCTAACAGTTAGCAACAAACATTCAACGCCGCCGCCCCTGGTACCTCTCAGCATTAACTTTAGAGTTGCTTATGTTATTAGTTGATCCTCCCTTACTTCCCTACCTCTCGTTGACGTGATGTCTCTAACATGAGTTTACTTTTCTGGTAACCGAGATTAAGTGTAGGAGGCCAGTCTACTGAGTCAACGTTCTTTAAAGTGCTAGGACAGCCTAAAGAGAGCAACAAATCTCTAATTAGATGTTTGCGCCCTGCAAAGCACGTATTGATGTCAGTTACAGGACTACAGACTCTAAGAAAACAAAGAAGAAACCGCAACTTCACCATTACAAACTAAGGAAACAGCTAACTATAAGCTAACGCTACATAAACAATACCACAACAGGTAACTTAGCATTGAAGAAGTGGTCACTACACAAACGGGCATTATCCGACTCCACTCCTCCCGACCGCAGATGAAGGTTCAAAATCCACTTTTTACGGCGTTTTTTCGGTCGACTCGTTACATTTTTGGCCTTTGTGAACTACAACTTAAGGCACTCGATAAAAACTTTTCGTTGTTTCTCGGTTGGACCGGTTTGAACAACCGTAAACGATATAAAACATGGACATTATGCAGTTTGTTGGACTGCTTCTTCAGGAAGAAATTACTTCCTGCCCTCCATCTGCATTTCCCACTACAGTGATGCAGCGCCGTGACGTCATGTGCAAACAAGCTGCAAGTGAAGGAGCGTTTAACCAGCCAATCAGAGACTCTGTTCAAAGAAGAACCGTCCAGGTTCTACGTGTCTCGTCTCTCAGATTTAAACCAGACCTTAGTTCACTCGGCGGTTTGAAAACCTTGATGTTCTGCTTCCAGACCATCAAATATCTGGTGCGTGATTGGTTTGTCGTTGGTGGGCGGAGCTTAACGGAGCGACACGAGGCGGCAGAGAGAAGATTTGATGTTGCGTTCAATGACCTACTGCAGCTTTAACCCTCTGGCTTTGTTCAAAATCACTACCCTCTTAGCTTGTTCGTGGCCAAAAATGGCCACTAACAGACTGAGTCTGTAATTTTTTATATTTTTTATGTTTTTTGCTACTTTTACTGCATAAAGTCTTTAACTAACATCAGTTCTTGTCATAAGTATAAAATATCCATTCGGTTTTATTTTTTTAACCCTTCAAATGCCAGTTTGTTTGCACAATGCACTTGTTGGAAAACAACCTCAAAAATGACCATTGTCTATATTCTCAGTGCCACTGTTTTTTCTTGTATTGTTAATAACACAGTCTGAGATATGTAACTGATTAACAACAACACCGATTATTATGCGTTGTTATTTTTGCACAGAGAAAGCAAATTAGATTAAACTCACACTTAGCGTGTTCGTGGCCAAAAATGGCCACCTCCTGTTTGCATTCCCAAAATGCTATAAAATTAATATATATTAAAAGATTTTTCCAACTTAAGCAACTTGATTTTTTTCATTTGCATCAGTGCTGATCATGGAAACCAAAATTTCATTCAAATTCAGAATTTTAACCCTTTAAATGCCTGTTAGATCACATAATGCTAATGATTTATAAAGAGAGAAAAACATAAAACCACATTTTTTTTTACCAAATAATACATGCTACCTGATTTATTTTTAAACTATCATTGCAGCTAAATGTATGTCAATAATTAGCAGTATCAATAATTTTTCTGCATCATTACTTTTTTGTGCAGTGACAGAAAGACATAAAAACTCCCACTTAGCATGTTCATGGACAAAAATGGCCACCTCCTGTTTGCTTTTGCAAAATGCTATACAAACACTATATACTGAAAATATTTGCTACTTTCAATGCTTAAATACTTTAATTTGGCATCAGTCCTGATCATGAAATCCAAAATTTTAATCAATTTCAGAATAATAACCTTTTAAATACCAGTTAGATTACTTACTACCACTGACTTTTCAGGGGGAAAAAAGAGAGAGAAAGTTGTACTTTTTACTGTTTGGTTTTACAAAATGCTATAAAAATACCACATATTAAATTTATTTTCTTTCATCAGTTAATTTTTTTTCAAATTAGAATCAGTCTTGACCATGAAATCAAAAATTTCATCTAATTTCAGAATTTTAACTATTTAAACTTGACTTGAGAAATAAAGCAGTACTTGTTTACTTTGAACAAGAAAAACATTTATTTTTTATAAAGAACAAGAGAACAGCATATGTAACAGCAACAGCGTGTGTGTGTGTGTGTGTGTGTGTGTGTGTGTGTGTGTGTGTGTGTGTGTGTGAGAGAGAGAGAGAGAACATTGAACATTGAACGAATGAGTATGTGTGTGTTCATGCGTGCATGTGTGTGTGTGGCATGTTCAGGAGTGACAGGAAGTGCAAAGCACAACAGAGTGGTCCTTGCAGACACATTTTCCACAGCTGGAGCAAGTGGTTGTGGTGCGTCTCCTTGATGTGCACAGTTCACACCTTCTCCTCATTTTGCTCGTGGGCTGTGGGTCGTGCTCTGATCCAGGCTGCTGTATCCCGGCAACAATGGCAGCAGCGGCTGTTGAGCGTGGGGGACAAGGCCGTCTTGCAATTGCTGGGGTCACCAGCAGTTGCCCCAGCTCTTCCAGGAACACCCTCCGTTGGTGTGTTTTGGAGGACTCCCACTCAGGATGGACTGACTTCCACAGCACAAAGGCATTGTATGCCGAGACTTCCAGGAGGTTGTGGAAGAGAGCCAGCGGCCAGCGGCTGGTTTTTCTTCGGCAACTGTAGGTGCCAAGAACCTTGTCTAGGTTATCCACACCGCTTTTGCACCTATTGTAATCTAGGATTACTGCAGGCTTCCTCTTTTCCCCATTGCTGACTGCTGGTTCCCTGTGCTTTGTGCTCAAAAGAAGCACATTTCTCCCCCGCTTGGGCATGTAGGATACAGCCATGGTAGTTTTGGTGAAGGCGAAGACAGACGACAGAATCTTCCTCTGTCGCAGCTGGAGGAGCTGAGGAGGTAGCTCTGGTTTGTTTCTCCTGATTGTGCCAACCAGAGCCAGTTTTCTTCGGAGGAGTTCCTCTGCCAAGGCGAATGAAGTAAAGAAGTTGTCACATGTGACAGTGTGTCCTTGGAGCCCCTCTGTCAGTTGGAGTGTGACCCTCATTCCCTGGTTAACTTCCCTGGAACTACCGGGGGGTTTTCCCGTGTAAATCTGCATCCTCCAGGCATAGGAAGTTGCCACATCACAGGTGACCTATATTTTAATGCCATACTTTGCAGGCTTGTTGGGCATATATTGTCGAAATCCACAACGACCTCTGAATGCAACAAGCTGCTCGTCGACACACACGTCAATCCCTGGATTAAACAAGAGAGGGAGGCGAGCCACCCACATTTCCCACAGGATGCGAAATGCGGCGAGCTTATCATCCCTGAAGCGTCCCGGGCGTGTTAGCCTGTCATCAAAGCGGATGTTAGCGCTGATCTGAGCATAGCGGTAGAGGGGCATCGTAGCACAAAATATGGCCCGTCCTGTCTTGTCATCCCACATGCTACGTGTTGCTTCATGTCTTGAGCGATAGACGCCGGCCAGAATCAGAATCCCAATGTAGGCTCTCATCTCCACTTCATCCACATCCCTCCAATCATCACACCTCCGCTTTCCGTGCAGGTTTGTGTGGATGCACAGCAGCTGAATCATTTCCTCTGTTAAAAACAGGTCAAAGGCAGACCTCAGGCTGCTAATGCGGGCAATTGCATACAGGGTGGGCCCTGGGGTGATACCAGTGGGTACTGGATTGTAGCGTAGGGTCTCTTCAGGAGTGGGAAGCCACATCATTTTTCTATCACGAGACATCCACTCACCCGCCAGCTCCTGTGTCTCTGCCATCAGCTGCTCGGCCTCCACTGCTGTGTCTGTATCATCCTCACCCCCTGAGGAAGAGGAATTGGGCACTGGCTGGTACTCCTCATCATCCTCATCTTGGGTAGAAGATGTCTCTTCTTCAGGTGCAGAGGATTCCTCCTCATCTTCGCTCTCTGAGCGCATTACATAGTCACAGGCTTGAAGCAGTGAATATGACCTTCTTGCCATCTTGCCAGAGGAGAAAATGATCTGGGAGCTGTTACTGAGGCTTACTTATAGCATTAGTATTGACTGCACCTGCGTAAACTCCAGGACAGATTTATAAACATTGCCAGAGTTTGTTTTTGATCCCTCTGCAGCCCTCTGGTCAAGTGATTTTTTTAGATATTTGGGTGTGTAAGGGCTATTGTGTAGTTGTGTGTGGTATTTTTTATGAAAAGGACAATGCTAGAGGTGTGTTTTCAACGTGTGCATCAAAGCCAAGTTTG